>CAWUFW010006457.1:600000-1151753 GCA_963921515.1 Calotriton arnoldi
ACAGGGTCAGACTGATTTGCATATGGCCATGTCTGAACTGGGGTGGTGGAGTGAGCTAAAGAATGATGATGGATTAAACCCAGATCAGTTGACTGGGGGTGAGTGTTTGATTGGCTCAAACGTTCCGTCCATCATCCCCTTTTGTATCGCTTTGTTCGCCCTGAGTTGGCGGGGGTATGCCCAGACGTGGGTCCCTTGCTCACTTTGCCACTGGATTCAAGCAAGCCTGGCTGATGACGGCTGAAATGCCAGAAACCGGTCCTAGGATGCTTGTTTCCGGTCCAGGGAAGACATGGCTTGGCAGTTCGGGCTGGACTGTTCCCATGAGGCACAGGGTCAGACTGATTTGCATATGGCCATGTCTGAACTGGGGTGGTGGAGTGAGCTAAAGAATGATGATGGATTAAACCCAGATCAGTTGACTGGGGGTGAGTGTTTGATTGGCTCAAACGTTCCGTCCATCATCCCCTTTTGTATCGCTTTGTTCGCCCTGAGTTGGCGGGGGTATGCCCAGACGTGGGTCCCTTGCTCACTTTGCCACTGGATTCAAGCAAGCCTGGCTGATGACGGCTGAAATGCCAGAAACCGGTCCTAGGATGCTTGTTTCCGGTCCAGGGAAGACATGGCTTGGCAGTTCGGGCTGGACTGTTCCCATGAGGCACAGGGTCAGACTGATTTGCATATGGCCATGTCTGAACTGGGGTGGTGGAGTGAGCTAAAGAATGATGATGGATTAAACCCAGATCAGTTGACTGGGGGTGAGTGTTTGATTGGCTCAAACGTTCCGTCCATCATCCCCTTTTGTATCGCTTTGTTCGCCCTGAGTTGGCGGGGTATGCCCAGACGTGGGTCCCTTGCTCACTTTGCCACTGGATTCAAGCAAGCCTGGCTGATGACGGCTGAAATGCCAGAAACCGGTCCTAGGATGCTTGTTTCCGGTCCAGGGAAGACATGGCTTGGCAGTTCGGGCTGGACTGTTCCCATGAGGCACAGGGTCAGACTGATTTGCATATGGCCATGTCTGAACTGGGGTGGTGGAGTGAGCTAAAGAATGATGATGGATTAAACCCAGATCAGTTGACTGGGGGTGAGTGTTTGATTGGCTCAAACGTTCCGTCCATCATCCCCTTTTGTATCGCTTTGTTCGCCCTGAGTTGGCGGGGGTATGCCTAGACGTGGGTCCCTTGCTCACTTTGCCACTGGATTCAAGCAAGCCTGGCTGATGATGGCTGAAATGCCAGAAACCGGTCCTAGGATGCTTGTTTCCGGTCCAGGGAAGACATGGCTTGGCAGTTCGGGCTGGACTGTTCCCATGAGGCACAGGGTCAGACTGATTTGCATATGGCCATGTCTGAACTGGGGTGGTGGAGTGAGCTAAAGAATGATGATGGATTAAACCCAGATCAGTTGACTGGGGGGGAGTGTTTGATTGGCTCAAACGTTCCGTCCATCATCCCCTTTTGTATCGCTTTGTTCGCCCTGAGTTGGCGGGGGTATGCCCAGACGTGGGTCCCTTGCTCACTTTGCCACTGGATTCAAGAAAGCCTGGCTGATGACGGCTGAAATGCCAGAAACCGGTCCTAGGATGCTTGTTTCCGGTCCAGGGAAGACATGGCTTGGCAGTTCGGGCTGGACTGTTCCCATGAGGCACAGGGTCAGACTGATTTGCATATGGCCATGTCTGAACTGGGGTGGTGGAGTGAGCTAAAGAATGATGATGGATTAAACCCAGATCAGTTGACTGGGGGGGAGTGTTTGATTGGCTCAAACGTTCCGTCCATCATCCCCTTTTGTAATGATTATGAAGCATGGCACCCATCTGGATGTGTGAGCGCTGTTGCTTGTGATCAATCAGATCCCCCGATCTGCTTGATCAGCCTTCACTGACCTACTGCTTTGCTCTTCCCTCTAGACTGTACAGGAACTGCATACCTTTGGTGAGTACTTATACACCTGGGAAGCATGTATGCTGAACCTATGATGCGCTCCCAGTTCCTCTTTGTTGTGTTCCACTCAGGTTCCCATCTTATGGAGCCAGTCTTGGGAAAGATGGTCTGAGACCAAGAGTGACTCATTGTTTGCTTTCATTCAAAGAAACAGTATTTGGCCCATGTGGATGACCTCAGTCACTGCACTATCTATAGCTACCTAGCTTAGGAAACAAGGCATCACATGTCCCATGTAAAGCACATAACAAAGTGCAGCACAAAACCAGAATAATAATTTTTTGTATTTATGGACTCTACATGGTGTTGGTCAGTGGAAATCTGGCCAAGAATTGAGTCCTTATTCCTTGGAGAACTAAGCATGGGCATCCCTGTATGTAAAGAGCACACTGGAGGGTGAACTGGCCTTAGCAGACTTTAGCTGTCTTCACAATCCATCCTATTGTGTAGGTTCTTTCTCCATTTAATCAGGGATTTGTAGAGAGCACTACTCACCCGTGAGGGTCTCAAGGTGCTGGGGGGGAGGTGGTTTCGGGCAGCTTCGGTAATCCGAAGAGCCAGGTCTTGAGGCTCTTTCTGAATGTTTGCACTGTGGGGCTTCGTCTGATGCTGAGGGGGAGTTCATTCCAGGTCTTGGCTGTGATGTAGGAGAAGGATTTGCCTCCTGTTCTGGCTCTGTGGATGCGGGGGATTTCGGCCAAGTCTCGGTGAGCGGAGTGGTGGTTTCTTTTGGGGGCATAGAAGGAGATTCTTTTGTTGAGGTATTGGGGTCCGGTGTTGTGGAGGGCTTATTAAGTGTGTGTGAGCAGCTTGAAGGTCACTCTTTTTTCGAAGGGGAGCCAGTGGAGGTCTTGTAGGTGCTGGGTTATTGTGGTCTTGTCGTGGGATGCTGAGGACCAGTCTGGCTGCAGCGTTCTGGACGGTCTGGAGTTTGTGGAGTAGAGATTTTTTGATTCTAGCAGAGAGAGTGTTCCTGTAGCCCAGCCTGCTGGTGATGAGTGCATGGGTGGCGGTCTTCCTGGATTTGTGTGGGATCCATTTGAAGTACTTGTGAAGTATGCAGAGGGTGTTGAAACATGTGGAGGATACAGCGTTGATCTATTGGTTCATGGTGAGGGAGGATTTGAGTATGATGCTGAGGTTGCGGGCGTGGTCCGTGGGTGTGGGAGGGTTGCTGAGGGTAGGGGGCCACCAGTTGTCATCCCACATGGAGGGAGTGGATCCGAGGATGAGGACTTCCTTTTTCTCCGAGTTGAGCTTCAGGCAGCTACTGCTCATCCAGGATGCAACGTCTTTTATTCCTTCCTGGAAATTGTGTCTGGTGATGTCGGGTTCCTTGGTGAGGGAGTGGATGAGCTGGGTGTCGTTGGCGTAGGATACTATGCTGAGTCTGTGTTTTCTGACGATGGTTGCAAGGGGGACCATTTAGATGTAGTGTGGGGCTGAGGGAGGATCCTTAGGGTACTCCGCATCTGATCTCTGTGGGTTTGAAGAGGAAGGGTGGAAGTCTTATTCTTTGAGTTCGGCCAGCGAGGAAGGAGCGGATCCAGTCTAGGGCTGTTCTCTGTATGCTGGCATCGTGGTGTCTGGCGGCTAGAGTGCAGTGGGAGACGGTGTTGAAGGCTGATGAGAGGTCTAGTAGAATGAGGGCTGCAGTGTGGCCTTGGTCAAGGAGAGTGTGGATGTCGTCCATGGCGGCTAGGAGGGCGGTATCGGTGCTGTGGTTACTGCGGAAGCCGGATTGAGATGTGTTGAGGATGTCGCTGGATTTGATGAACTTCGTTAGCTGAATGTTGATGATCTTCTTGGTGACTTTGTCGGCGAAGGGGAGGAGAGAGATGGGCCTGAAGTTCTTGAGGTCCGTCAGGTCTGCGGAGGGGTTCTTGAGGAGGGGTTTGACTACTGTGTGTTTCCAGTCATCAGAGAACGTGCCTGTTTCGAGGGTGCAGTTGATTGTCCGTCGTAGGTGGTGGAAGAAGGAGCCAAGTTTGTTGCAGAGGTCCTGGGAGGGAGGGACATCAGAGGTTTCGCTGGGGGTTCTGGTGAATTCTTGTATGATGTTGAAGAGTTCCTTGGAGTTGCAGATTATGTCCTGGATGAAGTTCTTCCTCATAGATCTGAAGAGTTTGTGGTGTGCTGTAGTGGCGGTTCTGTAGATGGTGCGTGCTTCCGGGGTTCTGGTGTTCCTCCACGCTTTCTCGAGTCATCGGCATGAGCACTTGGATTCTTGGAGGTCCATGGTGAACCAGGTGGCTTTCGTGGTGTGTTGTCTGTCAGAGTTCCGGAGGGGTGCGAGCGTGTTGGTGCAGTTGGCGATCCATTTGTGGAGTTCATTGGCTGCAAAGTTAACGTTGGTTGTGGTGGGGGAGGAGTACTTCTGAGGGTGGAGGCGAGGTGTTCCATGGTGATCTTGCTCCAGTTTCTGTGCAGGGGCGTGGCATTGGCTTGTGTGCGGTGTGTTTTGAGAAGGAGAAGTGAACGTAGTGGTGGTCTGTCCAGAGGGGTTGCGTGTTGTGACTGAAGTGAATGATGACTCCTCTGGCGAAGATGGGGTCAAGGGTGTGTCCTGCCTTGTAAGGGGGAGTGGTGAGGAGTTGCTTCAGTCCAATGTAGGCGAGGTTGTCTAGGAGGGCAGTGGAGTTGGGGTTACTGAGCTTGTCAAGGTAGAAGTTCAGGTCTCTGAGAAGTACGTAGTCTGAGGAGTCAAGGGCGTGGGGCGCAATGTATTCTGCGATGGTGTTAGTGAACGTAGTGTCGGGTCCGGGAGGTCTGTAGGCGAGAGTTCCGCGTAGAGTTGATCTGGGGTTGACCTGGATCTGGAAGTGGATGTGTTCCATAGGGGGCGAGGAGTCATTCGAGTTTGAGTTTGTCAGTCAGAGGGAGCTTTTGTGGACAATGGCGAAGCCTCCTGCAGGGTAGTTGGGGTGGTCTTTCCTCTGGATCTTGTACCCATTGGAGATGGCGGTTGCGATGTCGGGTGCAGAGCGCCGTTGGTCCAGGTCTCTGTGAGTAAGGCGTGTCTGTGCAGGGAGCATACCTTGAAGAGGATGCAGCTTAGGGGTTTGGGTGCGCTGGCATACTGTAGGTTGGTGGTAGCTGTTGGGGTCCAGAGGTGGGTGAAGGTGTGGCAGCAGAGTTGGCAGGAGAACAGGCCTTGGGTGATTCTTGGCATCAAGAGCTGGCACTTGTTGTTGCGTCCAGGGTTGAGTGCATGGAGGGTTGCTGAGTTGTAGCGGTGGGGGGTCGGAGGACCAGGGTCCCTGGCGCTGGTCGCGGTCGGGTTGCGGACAGGCACAGATGGGCTTACCTTTGGCACGCCTTCGGGGGAGAACGGTTACCCTGACCAGGAGGTCAGATGTCTTGCGCGCCCTGTCGCACAGCAGCCGCCACGGGTTGGGGGAGGGAGAGCAGCTTGGAGGCGGGAGCGGGAACATGCAGGGGGGGTAGGGGCCGCGGGAGCAGTGGGCGGCAGGAAGGGGTCAGAAAAAAGGCAAGGGGAAAACCAAAACAAAAGTGAAAACAGCAACAGAAACAGCACAGACAGACATAAGGCACAAACAGATAAAAAGGAACAAACAGATAAAGAGGCACAACAGATAAAGAGACACAAACAGATAAAAAGGCACAACAGATAAAAAGGCACAACAGATAAAGAGGTACAGAAGGACGAAAACAGAGAACACAGAAAGGCTGGCAGAGCGGACCAGCAGAAGAGCAAGGCTCTCTCAATGGACTACCAGGGATGAGGCGTAGGCAGGAACCTGCGGGTGGAGGAGGGTCTCGAACACCTACCTGGAAACGAGAAGGCGCTGGGGGCAGTGCCTTAAGGATGGAGCTGCGTGAGGGGAGAACGGTTACCCTGACCAGGAGGTCAGAGGTCTTGCTTGCCCTGTTGCTCAGTGGCCGCCATTAAGTAGGGGTCGGGGGGAAGGAGAGCAGCTAGGAGGCGGGAACAGGAAAATGCAGGGGGGAGGGACTGCAGGGGCAGCAGGGGTCGGAAAAAAGGCAACGGGAAAACTAAAACAAATGTGAAAACAGCAACAGAAACGGCACAGACAGACAAAAGGCACAAACAGATAAAAAGGCACAGACAAAAAGGCACAAACAGATAAAGAGTCACAACAGATAAAAGAGGCACAAACTGATAAAAAGGCCCAACAGATAAAGAGGCACAGACAGACGAAAACAGAAAACACAGAAAGGCTGGTAGAGCGGACCAGCAGAAGAGCAAGGCTCCAGGGATGAGGCGCAGACAGGAGCCTGCGGGTGGAGGAGGGCCTCGAACACCTACCTGGAGACCAGAAGACGCTGGTGGCAGTACCTTAGGGACGGAGCTGCACGAGGGGAGAGCAGTTATCCTGAGAAGGAGGGCAGAGGTCTTGCCTCATTCAATTCTTTATGTGAACTCTTGGTACTTCCCCAGCACAGAGAAGATGAAGGGTACCTGCACTGAGGGAATGGACAAGCTGGGGCTAGCGTGTCCGACTATTTAATGGCAACCTCTTTCTCCGGAGCTAATTTTGATGTCGTCAGCTGTGGTTTCTTCCATGCTTTTCATCCTAAGATCTATTGACCTAGGGAGATTTTCCTGCAGGTCTTTCCATTGAATAAGATGTTTTCTCAGTTTAATTACAGGATCATTGATTGATGCACTTGGAGATTCAATTTCTTGATTATTTGACCAACACGCATTTCATATCAACGTGAGAGGTCCTTGGGGGAAAACAGATTGTTTACGACAGTCTTCTCGATACTTCCAGAGCTATTCAAATATTCAGGCATATGTTTTAGATTCCAGTTACTGGCAACACAAACGTGTCAACCTACACTGCCCAGAGGCATTCCGCCATCTTGCATAAAAAGCTGAATTCTTCTAGATCATAAGCACATCATTATGTGGTCTTTCACAGGCCAGATAGGGCCATCCAGCCTGCCACTTTCACTGCTGCTCTCACTTTCTGGAGCCAAACTATTTTCATGACATTTTGTTTGTAGCTTTATCAACTTCTTCAAAATGAGTAACTTGTATCCAAAATAGTCCCTCCAAGTATGACCCTGGTTTCTGGCGAACCTATGGTTGTTTTTCAGAATATCATCGACATAGCTATTGCTTCGTGAATATTTTTTTTAAAAAAAAATATTGTCTCAATGTTCTTGTTTTCCTCCTGACATCTCAGGCACTCTCCTGCTAGTGTTGCAGCTTTTGTTAATCAATGTCATATTGCGTCAACCCAGGTGCCCAGTTTTCAGCCCTTGGATGTGTTTGCACACATGTATGAATTGGTATTTCAATAGCCCTGGAGAAAAAGGTAGGGGCATATTTACAAGCCCCTATCACTATAACAACGTCACTTTTCAGGGCGTTGTGGTGGGGTTAGGGACTTCGCCTTATTTACAAGGCAGCGTGGCTTAACGCTGCCTTGTAAATGTAAATAACGCACCCTTTCACGCTATACTTAGCGCAAAAGGGGCGGGCAATGGGTGTTGTGGTGGGCGTTTCACTGCAACACCCATTGATTTTGAAGCTGCCCCCTATTTACAAGAGTGGCGTAAATAGGAGGCAGCTCCAAAACCTGGAGGGAAAACCTGGTCTTACCCTGGTGCAACATGGATAAATGTTTAATTTCTCCTCGTTTTTGCTGTTTCCATGTGTGCTGCGTTATGCAGCACACATGGAAACAGCACAATGCCATTGATTGTTAATGTGCAGGAAGGTGTCCCTTCCTCCACATAAACAATCATTTTTTTAAAATTACGTTTTGTAACTTCTATATATGCTGCATCAAGCAGCACACATAAAAGTTGCAAAACGCCATTTAAAGATTGTTTATGTGCAGGAAGGGACACCAGGCACCCTTGCACTATGGTGGCTTTGGTGCTAGGCAGCTACATTTAGCACCAGCACAGGGGGAAACGAAGGGCTGCACCATATTGTTGTAAATATGGTGCAGCCCTGTATTTCTAAAGTGACGTAGCGTGTCGTTAGCCTTCTAGGCTTCACGACACGCTTCACCACGTTCCTAGTAAATCTGCCCTGTAGTGCTATACGTTGTGTGGGAGACAACTTGTGGAGGATAGGTTACCTTGTTTTGCTTCGTTTGTATAGATAAACAAGCTCCCATGTGTGCCCCCTGCATAAGCATCACCACCTATGAAGAGCCCCAATGAATAATGAACAAATGGCTTAGATTTTTTCTTTAGTTTGTTGTTTTGTCCTTTGAGTGCTCTCTTTAAATTTTCATCATAGACAAAGAAAGAATCTTGATTTCCAACCTGTTTGAAATGCATCCGAAATACATTAGAATTTATTCCAGGCTTCTGACAAAAGCCAGCACCGAGTCCATCAAATGGGATATTCACACCGTCTGGGCAAAGGTTGCACCTCATTTATTGGAGATGGCTAAATACAGCAATTAACAACTGAGCAAAGTGTCTGAATCTAAGCTTAGTTACCACAAGTTGCAGTTTTATTTTAGCAACATTTGATAATGTTTTTGAAATGTACACATTAAGCAGCAGAGAGTAAAATATCTGGCAGAAACTTGTTGATCCACAGTTATGCAGAAAAATTCCGCACAGAAAAATCCAGTTTTTTCTAGTGGCATTGACTATTTAATCCATGCACTCGACCACTCATGCATTGGTCAATTAATCAACTCACACATTGCTGTATTCATCCAACTGTTGAACCATTATATTATGTTTACTAACTCACCCATCTACACAGGCACAATACTGTCAATAAATTAGGCAGCTCTTTAGCTGATAAAAAGCCAAACCTGTTGGCTTTGCCAGTGATTGTTTTGCTTCTTTTCTGTTCAAGAAGCAATAGGTAATTTTTTTAGGGGGCGGGAATTTGGTACATTCCTCTGTAGTGCAATTCCCCCTCTCAATAAATTAATTTATGGTGTCCTTTCTTGCAGGAAAGTCACTGATCTGCCAAGCTTGTCAGATCCGCTACATAGAAAATTGTTCTGACAAGAACATCTGTCTGAAGAGTCGCAATAAAAAATGTTTTGGCGAGACCATCTGTGGAGACTACACCAGATGTGAGAACACTTACCTGGAGAATTACGAAAGTAGGTGTCACACGGCCGCGTGCTAGTGCTGTGGTTAATGGATCCATTCCCTATTATGTGGATAAGCGGTGCACCACAGCAGTGTGGGGTGCTTCTTTGAAAGGCAGACAGGGGCGTCACAGGGCCTGTCTGTGGAGGAAGGGGTGCGGTACGGGAGAGGCCAGTGAGGGAGAAACTGGACGCATTGGTCTTCTGTAACACAGGGAAGTTTGGTTCAGGAGACCAAACCTCTTTGCTGACAGATATGATCTGAGGGTTTATTTATGGCAAACTGTAGTAACGGTCAAACCATAGACTGCTGATGTACAGTATAAGCAAAAGCTCCAATCACAGGGAGCAATGGCTAAAGATTGGAAGATGCAGGTCCAATCAGAACCCTCCATTGAAAATAATAAGATGAAGGACCTACCACAATGTCTCAGTGTGAACAATGAAATGATGCAGGTCCAATCACAACTCTCCACTTAAAATAATAAGATGACAGTCCTGTTGGACCGCCTTCGTATAGACATTGGCATTGTAAGAGTCCAATCACAGCCCTCCATAGAAAATAATACAAGGGTCCTATTACATGGTGCGGGTCCATTCACAGCGACCCATAGAAAATAGTAAGATGAAAGTCCTAGCAACAGTGCCTCAGTGCAGAGAACTGGATTGTATGAGTAAAATTGTATGCTCCAGTGGTATGCTATCTGAAGGTGCAGGTCCAATCACAGCCACCCACACAAAATAACAAGATGAGCGTCCTACCACTATGTCTCAGTCTAGACAATGGGATGATACAGGCCCAATAAAAGCCCTCCGTTGAAAATAATAAGATGAATGTCCTATGAAGCGAGCCTCATACAGGAAATGGGATGGTACAGGTCCAATCACAGACCTCCATAGAAAATAATAAGATGAAGTCCAATCAAGAGTGTCTCAGTATAGACAGTGGAATTGTATAGGTCCAATTTCTTCCCCTGTCGTACCTACATGAAGGTGAAGGTCCAAGCACAGTACCCTATAGAAAACAAAAAGGAAGAAACAAAGCTACGGCTCATTAATAGATAAGATAAGATGAAGCTTAAGTTTAATTTAAAGGGCCGAATAGAGAAGAGCCATCCAATCACAAGACCACATTAAAGGCAATTTCACATAGCCAATGGTAGACATTGTGAACCCGCATATCCAGTCACTGTCCTGCTCCCTCAGCACTCCCTGATTGGTGATGGGAAATTCTGAGCACCAATCAAGTCTCCATTATAAATTAGTGAAAGAGACACGTCCATTGAAAGGACTTCATGAATTACAGGGCCCACAACAGGAACCAATCTACTAAAAGACCCATGAGCCCAATTGCAGAGCTCTTTGACATATTATGGGGAAGTGCAGGTCCAGACACAGACCATAGAAACTACCACAGGTATACGCAGGGTCAGACACAGGAGACCCTGTTTGACAATAGTAAGTTAAGGGTGTAATCACAACAGAGTTATACCAATAACAAGATTGTGCACTGGAGCAGTGAGCAAATAGAAACCATGTTGTAAGATAGGGTTCCCAAATACAAAGGCTCCCTAATCTTAAACCCATCTTATGGTTATTTATTTCATCACCCTACACTTACAGTCTCTTTATCTCACTCTTGCAGTCTTTTTTTGTCCCTACTTTCTCCCGTTGTTATTGTTTTCCAGTGTTCTGCTGTTTGCTCTTTTCTTTCTTCTGCTGCCTTCCCAGAAAATAAATTCCTAGTCTCAAGAAATGAGCACCGGTGCCCACTGCAGAAGCGCAGAGTGTAATATGCTATTGTTGAATGTGGGAAGTGGCATTGACTCACAAGATCTGAAGCAGAAGCCACAGGGTGCGGAGAAAGTCCAAGGATGCCAGATAGTCCAGGTGCAGGCTGTGTCTCAATCTTACATTGCAGCAGCCCTAGAGCAGGTCCCGCTCTGGCTGCTGCAACTTCCTTGGACAGCATGTCTGATGCAGGACCCACCTGGATCAATATGGACATGTGAGGCCCCAATGGGCTGATACCAGAATAATGGCAAGCATTGTCCCCACCAGGCCAAAGGCTGTTGAAGCTCCAATCAGGCCAATGCGATGATCACAGCAGATGCAGAACAGACCTGGCCAAAGGCTGTTGTAGCACCGATTCGGCCCAATGTTGATCACGACAGCTACAGCCCAACTGAACCAACAGTAGTTACATCTGCAATCAGGCAGTGATGATCAAGGTAGATGCAGTCCTAACTGGGCAACTTGAAGTGGTTCCCACCACGAACCAGTGGTAAGAGGCCAGGGTGACACTCTCTGCAGTGCAGGTAAATCCTAGCTCGCTCACAAGTAGGTAGCTCTCCATGGACATACCTCAGTCCCAGGGGACATTCTCGGCCCTTCCGCTCTTGGACTGTCTCTCTTTCCGCAGGGGAAGTCAGCTCTTTCAAACTTTCAGCATACAGGCATTTCAGGAAGATCCTCAGCTCCCCCAACAGAAAGTATAAACTTCAGGTATTGTTCCCTCATCTCTCAGAGACTGGCTAGCAGTCAGACATCAGCTTTGATTGCACAGCATCCTTCAAGTACTCTGTGGAGTACTCCCATCACTGGTCATGAATGACTTGGAACTGTAACAAAGTGGGGTAGTTTGAATCCCACTGTTACATATATTTTGCAGATATGGGGATGTGGATACACTATTTCAAACTATATAACTGCATTGAGGTGGGTAATTTATCAAGTGTCCTCTTCACGCTGCTCTTCAGACACAGCCTTAGTGTAGAGTGATGCTGCTCACACCAGATAGCTCTGTGTTTGTCTCCCAATAGGAGCTCATACTACACAGGCTCAATGAGGTGTGAGGTTTCTTCATCTGACTGTCATCCTCCCAACTGAAGTTGTAACCAAAGATAGACAAAGGGGCAGGACTGTCCTAGACACTTCCTCACCTCACACAACAGAAGTCCACTCCCACCCCTCAACTCCACCATCAAACAAACGATTTTGAAGGTAGCCCAGTATCTAACCTCCTCTCCTCTGGGTTTGAATCCCCTCCATCCAGACACAGGAATGCAGGCAATACACTGTCTGGGAGAAAAGAGGTCACCCTTTATCCTTTCCCTGTGCTATGCCCGGACAAGGGTATCCAAAATGGATCCCACTAGCCTCAGCACACACTCAGCCCAACTATTAGACGTACTACACGCAATGCACATACACTCACACTTGCCATACACACAGGGTACCAGTAGAAGGTTTTAGGCATACATATAACAGCGGAACTTTACATGAGCAGGGCGAGTGGGCCTCCCCATGACAAAGGCAACACGGATTTAACAAAGCCAATATGTCTGACTGTGACTCTTTATAACTTTAAGTAGTAGACATAAAATTGGCATCTAAGTGGGCACCTGAAGTACAGGCAAAAAAATAGTGCTATTTAAAGTCAATATAAAATTACCTTATGTAAAAAAACACTTGGAACCAGGATTACCACTAAAGAGAAAGGAACTATTTAGAGATGAATGTGAATAATGTCCACAGGGTTTGTGCAGTCACTCAAAGTGAAGGGAGTCAATGAGTAAAGTAGGCTGGCTCGTTGACCCAAGCTGTATGCTGCGTTGTGTGGAAGCAAAATGATAATTTATTAGACCAATGGATGGAGTCTGCTGACAAATAGCTCTTCTATGTGTGTATATTTTTTTATTGTTGGGGGAATCCCTCTTGAGGCGGTAGAAGTTTTTATTATTAAGGCGCCACCTTATCCTCGATTCTCTCATGGAAACCCCAGTTGGATTTAGTGGCTCTCAACATAGCCAGATCACTGGTGACATAGTGAAAGAGCACAGTAGCTCTCTAAGTAAACCCATTGCCCCCGTGCTGCAGATCTATGATGCTAGAGCAGTTGATTCGGTCCTATATCGAACAAATTGTGGGGCTTTTCTAACGTATCCCCCTTACAAGATCCGAAAATAGGTTTCTTAAGACTGCAGTTTGATTGCCATCAAGTACCCATTGAAACCCTTGATGCTCGACATGGGTAGAAACACTGTAGCTGATAAAGCCAAGCTTCGCCTGCTGCTTTTTTGGAGAAGGCTATGGCATCAATCCGTATGCCCGGACTTAACAATGTGATGGAGGTTGATAGGTTCCATAAAATTGATTGGCTTCGGCAAATCAAAAAGCTATTTCTAGCCATAGGCCTTAGAATGCTATGGGACAATCCGCTTTCTAAACCGACCACGACAGCCGAGACCTTAAAAAAATATTATTGGCAATGGGTTGCACAAAATGAGGCCAAATCTTGCATTAGCTCTTCACTGACGGGGACATTCTTAGATTTCAAGAGCAATAACCTCCTGGAACCTTACTGGTTTGCCATAACAGTGCCACTAGATAGAAAATTATATTTTCAATTTATGGTTGGCACATTGCCGCTGAAAACATTCACAAATAACTGGACTTTTATGGTGTAAAGAACCGAAATAAAGTTGGACTGACTGAAGTGGACTCCAAATAATCATGTGCTGTGCCCCACATGACACAGTTCTGGTGAATCTATTGGTCATGTCCTGTTTGCCTGCACCGGATATGTTGGCCCATGCCAGATATGGATCAAATTGATGTGTAATCAGAAGGAAAGCCCAAAAATCAAATCTGTTACTCCATCCATCAGATCAAGTATGACCCTTTTCAGGCACTGCCAGTGGTGGCATCCTTTTGTGTACTCATGAAGACACTGCTAGTGGCGGCATCCTTCTGTGTACTCATGAAGACACTGCCAGTGGCGGCATCCTTCTGTGTACTCATGAGGACACTGCCAGTGGCGGCATCCTTCTGTGTACTCATGAAGACACTGCCAGTGGCGGCATCCTTCTGTGTACTCATGAAGACACTGCCAGTGGCGGCATCCTTCTGTGTACTCATGAAGACACTGCCAGTGGCGGCATCCTTCTGTGTACTCATGAGGACACTGCCAGTGGCGGCATCCTTCTGTGTACTCATGAAGACACTGCCAGTGGCGGCATCCTTCTGTGTACTCATGAAGACACTGCCAGTGGCGGCATCCTTCTGTGTACTCATGAGGACACTGCCAGTGGCGGCATCCTCCTGTGTACTCATGAAGACACTGCCAGTGGCGGCATCCTTCTGTGTACTCATGAAGACACTGCCAGTGGTGGCATCCTTCTGTGTACTCATGAAGACACTGCCAGTGGCGGCATCCTTCTGTGTACTCATGCATCCTTCTGTGTACTCATGAGGACACTGCCAGTGGCGGCATCCTTCTGTGTACTCATGAAGACACTGCCAGTGGCGGCATCCTTCTGTGTACTCATGAGGACACTGCCAGTGGCGGCATCCTTCTGTGTACTCATGAAGACACTGCCAGTGGCGGCATCCTTCTGTGTACTCATGAAGACACTGCCAGTGGCGGCATCCTTCTGTGTACTCATGAGGACACTGCCAGTGGCGGCATCCTTCTGGGTACTCATGAAGACACTGCCAGTGGCGGCATCCTTCTGTGTACTCATGAAGAGTGGACACTGAGTGGTTTTATAAACCAGAAAGTCCGGTCCACTGTGTGGATTGATGTTTTACTACACTAATCAAATGATACATTTTAATTGGTGAAGTTTTTAGATGGTAATTTTTTAGTATTACGTTATATGTATCGATTAGACATTACTTTTTAAATGAAACCAAAGAATGTTGTATATTGATAACTTTATTAATCTGTATTTATGCACTTGCACTTTTATGGTCTGTTGACCGAAATAAAGTTTATTGATTGATTGATTTGTAACCAACTGGGGCTCGAAGCAGCGGTACTGCTCTCAGAATTCTCAGATCTGACCCAAGTCTAGTTTGTGCATGTGCCGTTGGTACATTTTTGGGGCAGATGTGGGTAATTGCTGCCAGGGCCATGGTCGCTGTTGAATAATGAACTAAAACCATTGCCCACCTTAACAACAACAATTTACCTAAGATCAAACAATGGAAATGTGAGACCCGTTCTATGAAGTTATGGGGTTTGATAGGAGTGCATTTTGTGTCATTTTTTAATAATGCTTTGTTTGAGTGCACTGATGCACGGATATGTCTTAAAAGTTGCTTTTGAAATGAATTGTCAACTTGCATCTCATTTGAAAACTCTTGGTTATTGACAATTCACCAGATAACATGATTGCCATCATTAGTTTGAGTGATGCTGAGATGGTTATGTATTAACAATGAGAGCTTTTATACTTTAGATCGTAAGGCATGTTTGAGTTATTGGAGTTAACCACCCTTTTACGGTTTTTACGACGCAAGTAAGGAAATTGATTCAAGGAGAAGAGGTGATCTTGTTTGTATTATAGTTTTTAAATTAATACATTTTGGTGTGCCTCCATGCCTCGGCTCTCATACCAGAAGGACTTTGTATTTATTATATGATGAGTATTTTACTCAGTATTGTTCTTTTTTAAACTTTGCTTTTATTGCACAATATTGTCGAGCTAAATTGAATTGAATTAGTATATTTTGTATTTACTGTACTTTGTATTATTTAAAAAAAAAAAAACAATAGTCTAGTGAGACAGGCAAGGCTGTTTCAAAAGCCAGGTGTATGGTATGCTGTCACCAACTCTTTATACATCATGCTCAGGACAGGCACAATAGTCCTCTGCCCATGATAAAGGCATGCTTGGCACGGCTTTCAGGTCACAGACCAGGTCCAGGATCTCACAGTGTAAAAGATGTGCCTAGAAATAATTTCTCATTTAAAAAAAAAAAAAAGAAATAGGGAATAAAATATTCCTCCGCACAGCCAAAGGACACGAGTAGCTGGAGATGGCTGCCTACAAAGGCAACCAGTGGCGGGTTGGCGCTGGCAGTGTGTTTGGTTCATGGCTTGGCCAAAGGCCAGGCCCTGTTGTCAACCCCCACTGCACCCAGCCAAAGGGTTCACCACCCACTGCCATGAATCAGTTGCAGGGGCCCAGTCACTTCTAAGCCTTGTCGCCTACCGACGTTGTGCATGCTCAAAGGTCGTGCACAGCGAGGGTTGGCCGCCTGCTAGGGGTTGCGTGCAGGACCTGGCAGCTGCTGAGTCCCTGTGGCCAATCCACGCTGGACCTGGAAGAAAGTTGTGCACAGCAGGGCTTGGCTGCCCCTCATTGGTTGGTGCAGGTCCTGGACAAAGCCAGGCCCTGTGGCCAATCACGGCTGCGCACAGACTTCAATTGCCCGTCCGGGGCAGGATGGGTGCAGACCTTGGCGCAGGCCGGCTCCAGCAGCCACCACTGAGCTCCTCTGTGTCACTGAAAATAATGTTTTGATTTTCCTATTACATTTGACTCCATGGACAGATTTGCCCCAAAATTGTCAACTGCTTGGCATAGTGAGCTAAGGCATGCCATGATAATTTCCCTGAAGATCAATGCAGGGGGGAAAAGTTGGGGGGGGGTCAAAATTATTCTGTTTTTCCCATTTATGCTCCTGTAGGACATTTTTCTCAAGTAAAAACACTGAACGGATTATTATTTCAAACATGTCATGAAAGTAGAACTTTAGCCATAATCGTGTTCTCAGTGGTTTGGTGTAAATCCATTCAGTAGCTATAAAAGGATTTAAAATAGTTGGTGGATGAGCATGTTCATACTTTTGAATCTCACTGCCGTCTAAAATCACGAATCCTATCATGTACATTTGAATTTTTTTATCACATGTTATTGGCTGTTGAAAGGAATTCATTTTTGTGCATCTTTAAATGTGTTTAAAAAAAATTGCGATATGTCTGATGTGGAAATAAAAACCTTCCAGTGCCACGGGGGAGGGAGGAGCCGCATTAGGGGTGCCCAACCCTGCAGGGGTGCTCGGAGGGCCTAAACAAGAAATACATGTTTCGCGGGGATTCCTACAATAGCATAGAACTCTGCAAAAGGAGGGCGCCGCCCACTATTGAAGGTCACCCACTATTGAAGGTCATCCACTATTGAAGGTCATCCACTATTGAAGGTCATCCACTATTGAAGGTCATCCACTATTGAAGGTCACCCTTTCTTTCTCTTTTACTCCATTGGGGAAAAAATGGCCTTTTCGAAATCTCTTTGCCTACATCCCCAGCAAACCTGGGGGTGATAAACTGCTCAACAACATCTTGGAATGGGAGTAATCTCTGACCAGGGAGTGAAAGGATTTGATCAGAGTTTGGAATATCCACAAACGTGCGAGTTTGTGGGCTTTTCCAAAATTACAAAGACCACCCATGCCCTGGCATGCGCACTTTACATCCCTCCGTATGACATTTATACTGTGTATTAACAAACATTTACACACATTATTTATGTTAATAGCTTAGCACCCTCAAGTGTCACAAGAAGGCTCGACTGATAAACCAGGTTCACGCAGTGGCGGCTCCTCCGCTAAGGCGGAGGAGCGTCGCCCCACTGCTGCTGTGCATCAGTAAAATAAAGGAAAAACAAAATGATAATAACGCAATGGTATTGCCATTTTATTCTTCCCTGCTGCGGCAGCATGTGGGCGGGGCTGCTATGCTGACAGAGCAGGGGAGGAGTGGTGGACACACTAAAGTGCGCATGATGCTTTCACCAGCACTCTCGGGCACGCACTTTAGCATGTTCTCCATGCAGGCCGCCCAGACCAATCACAACACTGCATTGCAGTGTTGTGATTGGTTTAGGGGAGCCTGGCTGCTTCCTGTACGGCACAAAAGAGACGACTTGGGACAGAGCAGTGAGGAGGTAAGTACATTTTTCTTTTTTTTACACTTATACCTCCTTACCCGCTCACCCCCCCCCCAACCCCCCTCCCGAGCACCCCAGGTCCGTGCTGCCCGCCACTGCAGTTACGGTGCCTCACTTGACTAAAGCATCTACTCTATGAATTTTTGTTTGTCCTCGTGATGGCAGGGTCAAATTTAAACGGGTCTACTCAGCCTTCCATCTTTCCAAGATTGATAAAAAGAGTACCATTTAGTTGGCTAGCAATAAACATCTCATAGACAGCGACAAGATACTCCAAGAAGTGAACGTGTGCTTCATAAACACAGGTGATGTTATCTGCAGAATGTTGCTAAGTCTTGGGAAGAAGCATACTCTGTAGGAGCGAGCATCACAGCCCGTTTGTTCTGATCAAACATTTATTTGCTGGACCATCCACATCATTGAAATTTGTTTTGTCTATTTCTTAAGTGGATTGAGCTCATTGACTTTGTGTTTCCATTGAGGGCATAACAACATCCGTGACCTCCAAGCGCTGTGCGTTGGAGAAGGAGTGCGGTAACTTCTTACTCAGTCTGAGCATCGGAGGCTTCCAGCTCCGGCTGCAGAAGAATTACTGTGATAACGATAACTGCAACGCTGGAGATCTCTTTGGTATGTGGACCTTGGATAATATATTGTACTTAGCTTAAAGGGTAATGACTCAAAACATTTTCTTTTTCATTTCAAATTATTTGAAGGGCTCACACCTGTAAAACATTAAGCCTTGCAGTCTGATCCCGAACAGCTGTAAGAGCTCCATTCCTCCATGGTCCTCGCTTAACAGTAGGTCTAGTTGAAGGTCACCAAAATATTGTTCGCTTGCTAGAATGACTGAAATTAGTAGCCACAATCCAAGACCTGATGGGTCTAGTGACCTCATAAAAAGACAACTCTGAGCTACTTCACCACAGATGACCATCACTCCAGGCTGGTCTTGGCCAGGAGGTTTCAATGACCCTTGGTTCTTCTTCAGTGGGTGATATTCCTCTGCCTTCATGCCTGCTGCCCACACCAACCCATCAGGACACACATTTTTATTATCAGTGGCTAAAGGGAACAGGAACAATGTGCATCTTCATGTCTCCAACAGCCTCTGTGTGTTCATCACTCTCCTCTGATGTATACACCCATCCTATTCTGTTTCTTTCTGTTGCGTCTGTCTAGGAGTCTGCGTATGTTTAATATAATGTATACAGTACTGCTTGAGCATTTGTGGGGGATCAACAATACATAGGAAAAAACCCATTATACTCCCCAAAACATCTGCTCTGTATGCTTCCTGGGGCCATATTACACTAATGGCGCACTTTCCCTGTTTCCGATGGGCATACCTTTTAAAAGGTGCACCCAGCGCAAACAATGAAAATGCATTGTATTACCATGAATGCGCTGCCCCGCAGCACATTCCTGTGAAAAACGCAGCAGCTGCTTTAAAGCTGCTCTGTGTTTTCACAGTGCGGGGGGCAACCTGCCTTCACTTTAAAGGGGAATTTGAGATCCCCTTGCAGGCCGATGCAGTAAGTGACTGCACCCACCTGCAAGGGGATGTCTGGGAGGTCCATTGGACCACCTTCTTCCCCAACAGAGGGTTGCCATCAGGGACCTTAATGACAGTGCGCCGCCTGCGCCTCCTGTGTGCTTCTTTACCTCTGCACAGATGTCTGTAATACGGCGCGGGTGCAGAGGCAAAGAGATTTCCTCAATTGCATGGTGTCACAGCCCTATGCAAATGAGAGAACGCCCTCTGAAGATAGCGCTGGTGCTTTAAGTGTGCCAATGCTATCGGTATTTCAGAAGGGGCTGCACAAGCGTCTGTGGCCCCTTCTATAATTCCAAAGTGCCCCGGGGGTACGCAAAGATGGCACAAGCGCCTGTTGCGCCCCCCAGGCACTTTCATAATATGGCCCCTTTTATATCTACTCAAATAACTGCAGAGAGTGCGCCGTGTGGAGATTTCACCACGAGTATTGAGACTCCACCACAATTGTGGAGACTCTTGGAGACTCAGGCCCTGCGTTTTATTTCAACGTACCCGTAACAGCACCATCAGCCAGGGACCATAGATCTCAACATGGCAATTTGCTTTTCTACTCTAGTTAAACTGTGTTCACATAGTTTAACATAGTATGTGGTGTTTGTATTATAATTATTGCCTAATTATATCAGCTTCACAGAACACACTTCATGTGAAATAACTTGCACATACATACGCGTAAATACATACAGGTACGCACACCTGTGTCCACACAGGTAGAAACAAACATGCATGCACAGACAAATGAACACACGCTTATACTTATATGTGCACCCACGGACACAGACCCTTCTGTGTGAGGGTTGTTGCATGGGATTCTGTTAACCGTTCATGGTATATAAAATGGAGTAGAGCTAATGCAGGTCTCAGAGACCGGAAGATGTACCAGTCCCACCCAGTAATGCACAGAATACACTGATGTTTACCAAACTGAAGTTTAATTTCCTTTCTTTTGGCTTCACACTACCGTCCAGGGACAACACGCCCAATGGAGTTCAATGCCCCCTGTGCTATGCTGAAGGCACCTCTACTTGCCAGGCTGCTGGAACCATGGAGTGCACTGGCCTGGAGACCAAATGCATGTATTTTGGAGGGAAAATACGTAAAAATGGTATGCGTTAAGGGGTATTTGACTATCGAGGGGTATTTATGGGAAGGGGTCACCTACAGACTGTCAGCCAGGCAGGAATGTGATCAAAGTGCACGATTTAAAGCGAGATGAAACACATGCAGGGTCACATAGTGTAAAAGAGTCCGAGTCCGGTTCTCCTTGTGAAAGAAACAGACATGTTCCAAATGACCTTGCCTCACTCTCAGAACCCACAGGTGTTGCCATAGATTGGTTCTACCTACTGATTCACATGGTCCACTATGAGAAATGCAGCCTACTCTGTAGCAGAGCTCAAGAAAAACCGCTGGAAACAGAAAATGGTGGTGTAACCTATCTGTACCTGAGAGGAGGCCTCTCGGTTTGGGAGACCTAATAGCCACTTGCTTTGCCAAAGCTTAACTTCCAGAAAGTTATATAATGAAATTAGGACGTACACTGTGAGTCCGAATGATCTCACACGAAGATGTTGGGCTTTGACTTTAAACGACTGTCCCATCAGTGTGGGCCCAGAGGCAAGGACCTTTCTGCAGTGTGGCAGGAACAGGATTACCTCTCATAGATATATTTATTGATTCACATCTGTACCTGTCAATCCATTGAGGACTTGTTCCTCCTCCTCATATGGAAACTCCTCCATAGAGTCAGATCATGCATTCTCTCAGAAAGGCAGACTACTTAACTCTCTTTATCATCCAGTGCATTAAAGACCAGTTGCCAACATTCAATAATAACTGCCTCGTCCACAGCTTTTTACATTTCTTCCCGCCGATTGTACATATATTCACCTATTTCCATTCTGCATAAGATCTAAAATGTTCCTATGAAGTTCCTGCCTAAACTCAGTCATTCTGAATCACATCAGTGTTTTTTGCTTCTGGAAGACTTTTGCCAAAAATGTATAATGTATAAGTTCTGTAGGAGTAAAAAAGTTGCTCACCCTAGCTTCTCTGGAACTGAGGACTTGCACCCGTCATCGCTTTACCAAGTCCTCCCCATCATGCATAGTTATAGCGAAAGGCTGCATCATACGAGCTGAGGGTCAGGTAGAAATGGAGAGGAATGACATCTGGTTCTAGAGCCCGGTGGAAGAAGAACCTCTACTTGAGGTTCAAACCTCAGGAAACACTTAAAGTTCTATACTTAGTTTTTGGTAATATTGAGAAGTTTCTGGAGTTGGTGGGTGGGATTGTAGTCAGTGCATGGAGCCAGTAGACGTGGATGCAGAATCCACCGTTTGGCGATCACATAAGCTCGGTGGTCTCAGCATGTTTTCTAACTCTAAGAATTATAAGGAAATAAAGGGGCATATTAGCAAGAACCTCGTTAAAATTATCGCCGTTTTAGCGGCAGGAAAGTGCCGCTAAAACGGCGATAATGGGCTTGCTAATATGCCCTTAAGAATTCCAATAGAAGCCCAGGTTAGATGTCCTGCACATCTAACCTGGGCTTCTATTGGAATTCCATAACGCATATTAGCAAGCCCATTATCGCCGTTTTAGCGGCACTTTCTTGCCGCTAAAACGGCGATAATTTTAACGAGGTTCTTGCTAATATGCCCCAAAGTTTTTTCTCCCTGAAGGCTGTCTTAGGACAGGGGTCATGGCTCTCATTACGGCGCGGCTAGACTACTGTAACAGTCTATATTTGAATGCCCAAAAACAGCACATCAACAGGCTTCAAATCGCACAGAATGCTGCGGTTAGACTGCTTACAGGGACATCAAAATTTGTCTCTGTAAAAAAAGGAGTTAAAACAATTACACTGGCTCCCCCTGAAGCAAAGAGTACGTTTTAAGGCCCTCTGCATGGCCTTTAAAGCCCTCAATGGAATAGGCCCCGACCATCTGAGGCAAAAATTAAAATGGTATGTTTGGAAGGACTCTTCGGTCCGCAGGAGCAAAACAAGTCCTGGTCCCCCGATTGAAAAGGCCAGGTGGGGTGGCAGAAGCTTCATCACTTGTGCCTCTAAAGCCTGGAACGAGCTCCCACTCCATCTGAGGAACTCAGCAGATCTCCTCTCTTTTAGAAAGGGGCTGAAAACATGGCTTTTCTCACAGTAACATCTCTCAATACTGATAACCAGCAGGCTTGCTCAGCGCCAGGACACCCAAGGGTAACCGTGCGCTTTAAAAGTTCAAATAACATAACATAACATGCTGCTGTGCATGTGGAAAATATGTTTGTGGTGGCTTTTTGCATGCACAGAATTGTTTTAAACTTCCTAACCTAGTCTAGTTTTATGTTGTAAATTGCAATGACATATTTAAGAAATTCCAGGGCCCCATGTAAATATCAAACATGGTGTATTTGGAAATAGCTGTGAGATAGACTTTTATTCCAGTTTCATTTAATTGAGAATGGTCCTCCCACAGTCCTTATTCATTGGCTAAGAGTCAGTGGATTCAGTGACATAGCCCAGCCAATGTCCATGATTTCAGGAGTGGCAACCTGCACCTCCAGCCCTTCTCTTGATCAATCAATCAATCAATCAATCAATCAATCAATCATATCATTTGTAAAGCGCACTACTCATCCGTGAGGGTCTCAAGGCGCTGGGGTGGGGAATGCTGCTACTGCTCGAAAAGCCAGGTCTTAAGGAGTTTTCTGAAGGTCAGCAGGTCTTGGGTCTGCCGTAGGTGGATGGGGAGGGTGTTCCAGGTCTTGGCGGCGAGGTGGGAGAACGATCTGCTCCATCTCTTTTTCTCTTCACAGACCAGATCTTGACAGTCGCCTCCATGAACTGTGTCAATGAAGACCCCTGTAATCAGCCAATAGTGTATTGTTCAGATGGTCTCATTGTAGAGGCTGAGTACTTCCGCTGTTCACAAGATTTATCATCTGGCTTATTTGAAAGGTTTCCATACCTGCAGTGATTCTCTCTTGGGCCCACTTTGGTTTTCCTCTTAGTTTTACATTGTTACACATTTTTGTCTTAGCCCTGTTACCTTTTACATATTTTATTTTTGCGATATGATTCTAAGTAACACTAGAGAGAAGCGTAGAAATTTATTGACTGTGCAATTAATTAAAATCATTACAGTAAAACAGTTTGCCCCTCTCCGCTCTTGCAAAATTTGTAGCTGCCGGGGATAAAGTAGAAATCGGGTGTCCTCTCGCAGGTTTATGAGCCCCAAGTGACCTTGAAAATGGACTATTTGAACAGTCTATGGACCGTTCATCATGACGCTTCGTTAGGACCATACAATAGCACTGTGTTAGTTGTGCGGGTGGGGCGAGGGAGCGCCCTCAGTGTTGTTGGGAACCGGATTGCAGTCTTCCACTGGGCTTCCAGTGCTCGTTGCCTTGATCTGATTATTGCCGTTCGCGGCCTTTAGTGCTAACCTAATCTGATGCGTGAGTTTCCCCAGTCTTGCAAGTATCATTGTGTTTGTTGTTGAGAAGCACAAGGCTGATGCTTCACTGCAGGTCTTTATCCCATTACTGATGCAGATCGGGCGTAGGAGCCGCCGGCGTTCGATGAAAAGGTTGGGGCAGCAACATAGGAGGTGCAGCCAGGATTCCCTCATATAGGGGCACAGTCTGCAGTTGATGGTTTCCCCCCTGCGGGCCCATGTCGGGTTAAAGTCAGCGATACCCAGTGAGCTTAATCTCATGAAGAGGATTTTACTTCGGGCTTGTGGTGTCAGAGCCTCGATTAGGTAGGGCTGTGCTTTCCCTACCATGTAAGATTTGTTCAGCGGGTCCAAGTTGGAACTTACGCGAAGGGTTTTGGAGTCTAGCTCAAAGGAAATTTCCCGCACTTGTCTATTTATGGCCTTTTTCCACACGTTCAGGGGGATTTCCAGCATCGGTATGCTTGCTTCCTCAATCTTTAACGTGTTGACCGCTTTGCCAAGGCTGTAGTGCCAGGCCGAGCTTGGCCCCTCAAAAATAGATCTTAATTGATGTTATAGAGAGTTGACCGGGGCCCTTAAGATCCTTAGGTATAGCATTATGAGCTCCCCCTGGCACTTCAGATCTGGTCTTGCCAGGCCCAACTCCAATCTTAATCTGGGTTTCCTTGCTGCCCTCGGGATATAAAGCACTGATTTATATGCCTTTGCTTGGGCTATGGTAAGGAGGGCATCCTGTAGTCCAGGGAAGGCCAGATGGCCATAGCTGATGGCAGGGAGCAATTTTGCCTTTAAGACAGTCAGTATTGGGCCTGCAGAAGGACTTAGCAGGTTTTGGCTCAGTTGTTTTAGTATGTGTGTGATCTTATTGGCCTTGATGGACTGCTGTTTCAAATGGACATTCACCTTAGCCCGTTCCGTGAGCCACACCCCCAGATAGTTATACGAGGCCACAGTGTTAATTTGTTTATTGCCCATTAACCAGTGAGCTGTCTTTTTCCGGTGGAAATTTCCAAAAATGACGACCTTGGTCTTCCCCAGGTTAACTGTCATATTGTTGTCGTGGTTAAATCTATTCAGTGCATCTAGGGCTCTTTGTAGGCCCACCTTCGTGTGTCCATGATAACTGTGTCATCCGCGTATTGTAGCACCGGGAGCCTCACTCTTCCTAGTTTTGGTGCTACTAGACTGGCTCCTTTCAATGCGTCACCCAGATCCGCAGTGTACAGGTTGAATAAAAGGGGAGCCAGCACGCACCCTTGTTTCAAGCTGTTGTTCGTTAGAATTTTAGGGGACACTGTACTGGCGCTCGTTTTGACCCTCACCCAAGTGTTTTCATATAGCGATGTAATTGCCCTCAGGAGGTTTGATGGAATGCCCCAATTTTCTAGTTTCCACCACAGTCTTCTGCGTACAACTTTATCGAAGGCAGTGGTGTAATCAATGAAGCAGCAAAAGAGTGGAGGGTTGTTCTTCTTTGTTGCCTTGACGGATAAGTGCGCTAACGCCAGGACATTGTCCATGATTGAAGACTGTGGCCTGAAGCCGGTCTGGTAGAATAGAATGATGCTCTTTTCCTCAGCCCAGGTTTCCAGATCTTTCAATAGCAGGCGAGTATATGCTTTGGCTTCAAGATCTAGCAGGGCTATGAGCCTGTAGTTTGATGGTTTTAAACGATCCCCTTTTTTGTAGATTGGGACTAGAATGGAGCCCCTCCAGGAATCCGGGGTGTGACCTGTCAAGAAAGCATGATTATAAAGCGGGGTTAGTATTGTTGCCCAAAATTCGGGGTCCTTTTTGAAGACCGGGGCTGGTATCCCATTGGGCCCGGGGGCCCCGTCATTCCTCATGTTCTTGATGGTCCTAATGACTATTTGGGGATAGATTTGGGCTAATGGCATGGGGGACGTCTCATCCTCGGCGCTCTCTCCCATGGGGTGGGAGCCGTAGCTAGTCACCGATTCTCCTAACTTAACCATTGTGCTCTGTTTTTGGGGCGCGGGGTGGCTGGATTCTTCTGCGGTGCCTGCATTTGAGGGCGCGATTGAATATAGGAGCTTTACGTGAGACAGCCAATCTTGCTCTGCAACTCCGTTTTCTCTTTGCGCTCCTCTAGTACTTAGCCGATTTATATGTCTCCAGAGGCCTGATAGGTTCTTCTGCTTGAGCAGGGAGAAGACCTTGAGCCATTCCCTCTCTATGTGGGCTTTTTTGTGTTCCCACAATTTCTTCCTTAGTGCTGCCCTTAGGGATGCGACGGAGGGACCTTCACTTTGTCTGCCCCCTCTTTTCTTTATTGCTATGGCCTTGCGCAGAAGCCGTTTGCTCTCGCGTATGTCTTTGGTTGGGTAGGTGCTTCCCACAAATGGTTGCCCTTGGCGCCTAGGGCCTTGTAATTGGGGATTACCCAGCCTCGCTTGTAAGTCCTCTACGACTTTCTTCCAAGCTTTTGTGGGTGAAAGTGACGTAGGTGGGCATTCTTCCTGTTTCTGGTCCAGCCAGGTCTGAAGCTTATTGCCTGTATTGTCCGTCCATTTTATCCTTCTCAGGACACTATGCTTTTCATCCCCTCTTGACTCTCCAATGACTTGATGGATTATAGCGGTAGGTACTTCCAACTGGAACGCCGCTCTTAGTGGCCTGTGATCACTTTCCATCCTATCCTCGACTACATAGTCTGCCAGGCTATTTGCCAGTTCCTCGCTGACCATGATGTAATCTATTCTTGAGCCGTTCCGAAAGGTGGGTAAGGTGTGCCAGGTTTTCGACATTGCTTCTTTCAGAGCATGAGTTGTGGACAGATTATGGTTGTCAAGGAGCTCGTGAAGAGGGGTTGTCTGGCCTGGTCCCCGAGGGCGGGATTCAGCTTTATCTAGTTCCTTTATATTAAAGTCGCCGGCTAGAATAACCTGATGGGATTTATACTTATTTAGGAGCTTGTCTAGCTTCCGTGTCAGGGCATCCAGCTGATCTTTCAAGATGGTCTGTGCTGGATTGATGTAGCAGTTTATTACCAGTAGGTGCATTAGGTGCTG
This sequence comes from Calotriton arnoldi, assembly GCA_963921515.1. Taxonomy (NCBI): domain Eukaryota; kingdom Metazoa; phylum Chordata; class Amphibia; order Caudata; family Salamandridae; genus Calotriton; species Calotriton arnoldi. The sequence goes on from CAWUFW010006457.1 coordinate 626,805, forward strand.
GTTGAGTTTTAGGCCTCCGATCTGAATGGCTTGCAGCCCAGTTGAGTGCAGGTTGATATCCGTGATATGATTCTAAGTAACACTGCACATGTTGCTTATTTTTAGAAAGCCTTTCTTGCTACACAATCTGTACTCTTCATTCAAGGCTAGGAACATAAAACGAGATATCCTGGTACATAAGTTGCCCACTCAGATACAGCTTCTAACTTCTAGACACATCATTACATCAGAGTTGTATTTCTTAGACATTAGTTGTAGTATATAAACATTGCACTGTCCCTTAGTGGGTTAGAGGGGACACTTGAGCCAAAACAGTCCTAGGACAACTGTCATGTTCGGCATGTAGCTCTGTCAATGCTGATCCTGCAGAGAGGGATTGCTGATCTAACTTCAGACCAAGTCATTCAGGTATGGGGTTTCAGACCATCCTCTGAGTTAGTGCAGAAGGGTACACCCACTATGCTCTCAGAATTGGGGTGGTGCAAGGTAGGGATATATAGATGTTGGGCCTGGCCCTTTTTGCAGGGTTATTGCCAAACCTTCTGTCTTCTTCCCTTTTATTTTTTTCTGACCTGTATTTGTTGGTTTTAGGACTCTGGGCACTTCACCACTGCTGACCAGTGCTATGGTGCATATGCTATCTGTCTAAATTGTATTGGCGATTGGTTTATCCATTATTGACATATTTAATTTACCAGTGAGTCCCTTGTAAAGTGCACCAGGTGTGCCCAGGGCCTGTAAATCAAATGGTAATAGTGGGCCTGCAGCACTGATTGTGCCACCCACATGAATAGCCCTACAAACATGTATCAGATCTGCCACCTCAGTGTCTGTGTGTGCAGTTTTGAACGGCCATGTCGGCCTGGCAAGTGCAACCACTTACCAGGCCCAAACCTTCTCTTTTACTACATGTAAGGCACCCCTAAGGTAGGCCCAAGGTAGCCCCATGGGCAGGGTGCAGTGCATTTACACAGTAGGACCTGTACTGGCTTGTTTTACATGTCCTTATAGTGAAATACTGCTAATTTTGTTTTTGTCACTATTGCAAGGAGTATCTCTCCCATTAGTTATCATTGGAGCTCACTTGTAACCTCTTACAAATGTAGCTTCCAATTGGGAACAGATAGAGATTTGGAGTTTCGGGTCTTTTAGTGAAGTTGGTTTTTAAATTGCGTGTATGAAAATGCCACTTTTAGCATTGCTTTACCACTCTTTGCCCCTGCCTGCCTGTGGCATCCACGTCTGGGTTTGGTTGACAGTTGAGCTGTTTATGCATTCACTCTAGACACTCATACAAAGGGAGCTGAGGTGTGCCCTGCTTATCCTGATGGCCCATCACCAGGGTGATGGGTCTTACTGAGCTAGAGTGGTGGGGGGAGTTGTCACTGACACCTGAATAGGGCTGTGCCTGTCCTCTCACAAAGCTGTCTTCACCTTCCTGTATTTTGCCTGGAGCCAGATCACGGAAAGGCAGGGTCTTGTGCACTACAAAGACATTTCTTTGAAGTTTGCCTACTTCAATGGCAGGCACTGGTATAAGTACTGGAGCTATGACACCATAACTTCAGAACACTTCTGGACTAAGAGGAGATTCTGTCAAGCAGAAGAGGTGGAGAAGCTGTCAGGAGGGATTACCTCTTTGCTGTGTGCTTTTCTGTGTTGGCCTGCTGCTTGCTGCGTCTGCCTTGGGCAGTGAAAGGACAGGACTTTGCTTTCTACATCCTGCTTGCCAAGGTAATCCAAGGGCTTATGTGTGCTTGTCTCCTGTTAAGAAGTCTCAGGGCCATCAAAGACTTCATCTGCTGCCCCTGAACTCCTTTGCTGGAAGTTCTGACCTGCCAAGTGGTGGCAATTCCAGTTCAAGACCATTGAAGGTGGCTGTTGCTGCACAGGGCTAAGAAAATCCATAAATCGACCTCCAGCACCTGTTTTTCATAACGCAGTACCGCCATGCGGTTGAAGAACCAACACCTGCAGTGCCTGCCGTGCGGCTGAAATATCGCCACAGACGAAGTCCAGAGCACCGTGTCTCTGACGTCCGAGGCCCCCACTCCCACTCCGACTCCGACGCAGGCTCTGCTGTGTAGCTGAAGAAATCGACACATCACCTGCCACACAGCTGGGAAATGGGAAAAAACGTTACAATGTGGGCTGAGACACGCATGCCGTTTCCCCGGAAGCGTAACCACGCATGCTTGAACCACGCATCTGCCTTAACCAAGCATATGCATGGCTAATGCAGGTAGCAGTCTAGTGTTCAGATGGGTGAGGAGAAGAACAGGAAGCGTCAGAACAGGAAGCTCTGCACATGGACAGGTAAGTGGGGCTGGGGCCGGGTTTGGGTTTTTTATGGCTCAGGGTGAGGGGGTTGGGGTAGTTTTTGGAAGGTGGACAGGGATTTAGGGCTCAGAGTGGGTGGCAGGGATGAGGGGTAATTTTAAGGACTGGGTTTGTGGGGGTGCAGGGATAGGGATTGGTTTTTAGGGCTTAGGGGGGTTGGGGTAGTTTAGTTAATGGGGGCAGGGTTTTAGGCTTCAGGGCAGTGGAAGGGGTAGTTTTAAGGACAGCACAGGGGCAAGTTTTAGGGCTCAGGGCAGGGGGACTTGGGGCGGGGTAGTTTTTGGTAGGGGCAAAGTTTTAGGCCTCAGGACCGGGGGAGGGGAAGGAGTAGTTTTAAGGGCAGGGGGGTTGGCAGGGGGATAGGATTTTTGGCCTTGGGCTTAGGGCTTAGGGGGGAGAGATGGTCGGCGTAGTGGTAATCTTTACCACGCATATCCCTTTACCAATCATGCCTTTACCACTGAAATGCGTGGTAAAGGCATGCATGGTAAAGGAATGCATGATTTAGAGACATTTGCGGTTATGATGACATTGTAGAGGCACGCATGGTTTGGTCATGCACGCCTCTGCCATACAACCCTTGAAAATCAACATAGTGCCTGTTTCGCCGTCGCTGCATTGGCTCTAGGCCTGGGCGGTAAACTTTGCTCCGTTCGCGGAGTTTGCAGAGTTTTCTGCACTCCGCACCCCGCGGAGCTCGCGGAGTGCAGAAAACTCCACTTTGCGATGTGCAGCAGAGTTTTATCCCCGCTCGCGATCGCGAACGGTAACTTCGCGATCGCGAATGGTAAGTTTGTGAGCGCGAGCTGCCGCTCGGGTAGAATTTTCACCCGAGCGGCAGGAATACCAGCACAAACTGCAGTTCGCACTGCACTCCACCACTCGCGGAACTTCGCGGAGTTTTTGTAGCTTCGCGTAGCAAAACTCCACGAACTACGCCCAGGCCTGATTGACTCAGTCTGTCTGGATTTTTGACACACTGCACCTCTGCGCCAAGTTCTTCATCGATGTAGCCCAACAGTAGGAACTGGGGCCGCATGTCCGGAGACCACTCATCACTCCCCGCAGTAAGGACTCAACGCATCACCTCCCATGACAGTAAGAAATTGCCTCATCATCTCCCCTGTGCTGTAGTAAGGAATTGATGTGTCACCTTCCCTGGCAGTAAGGAATAGGCCTGGGTGGAGTTTGTGGAGTTGCGCTATGCGGAACTCCATGAAGTTGCAAAAAAACTCTGCCTCACTACGCGGATTTCCGCTAGCAGGTGGAGTTTGCCAGCACACCCATTAATGTTACGATGGGAACGCAGAGTGCTTCCTCGTGCGAACTACACCATGCAGTCTGGATGGGTGTGGCAATTTTGTTCTTCTACACTCTGTAGGGTGCTGGGCCTAAAATGCAATCTCTCTTTTATCTGGCTCCCTTTAAAACTAATCTACCTCTCATTTTTATCATTTTTTATATTAGTGTGTGTTTTTGTGTTTGTGTATTTTACATTTTTGGGAATTATTTCCTGTGTTTTGGGGATTTTTTGTTTATTTCCCCTTACTGCATTATCTTTCTTCTTTCCTTTTCCTTTTTCTTTTTCTTTGGTGAGGAGGACGTGGCAGCACTGTTTTTTTAAATCCAGTGCCAGCTCGTCTCCATGCTGGCAGCAGGCCTGGAGCAGATACCCCTGCATGATCGTCGGCTGTGCTAGGGGAGGGTGCGCCGGTACGTGCGGCACACCAGCCAGGTTCGGCTCACCGTCCAGCAGCTGATGAACCACTGGGCAGATATGTTAGATAAGGACTAGGAACTGCATGACCTGCTAGGCGTCGAGATTCCGGGGCTCAGTGAGTATTAATTATTTGTTGTGTTTGTGTCCTACAATGCTAACATTTTTTTCCGAATAGCACGCTGCTCACACTCAGAGGTAAGTTACATTTAGTTTACGCTGGTATATTATTGTGTGATCCAGTTTCTAGTTTCTGCTAGGCAGGTGCTCAGCGCTACCTAATCATACTCTTCATTGGCGCTTGCTTTGGCTGATTAATTAGGAACATATACATAACAATAGGAGAGGAAGGGAAAGTATAGGACACTCCTACTCCCCTCAAACTAAGTCAAGTAAACAACAAAGGAGTGTGACACTAATACAAGAAGAGCACGCATGTATCCTTCTTAACTGTAGTGTTAACTGGTGGGAAAAAAACACTTTAGGTTTTTCAGAAGGCCCTCACTCACCAACCTGGTTGGTGACATGCTTCATCATCGGGCCCCACCAGGAGTGGCCGAATGCCACCCTAGTGTGCTGCAACGCCAGTGTTACTGCGGAGCTGGTTAAGTGATTAGTGAAAAGTGAGATGAGTGAATTTAAAAAGTCCAAATTGTATCAAAAAAATCTTTTATTTATTTTGCCAATTAGACATAATTAAAAACAGGTGTAGGATAAAGGACCAAATTAAAAGTCCATTTTTATCCCCAGGTGTAGGTCAACATGTTTCTGCCTTTGAGTGACAATTCGTCAGGCATTCGTCAGGACCAGTGTGTGTAGTGAATCAACCCGGCGGTATGGGCGCGCTAAGGCCCACCCTAACCAGGGGTTACTAGTGTAAAAAATCAGAACACTAGAAAGATTCCCTCAATTTAAAGAGGAACCGAGTTTATTCTGCCAAGGTGAAAAAAAGACAAACAAAAAGGTAGGAGACAAAGAACAACATAAAGGTTATTTCAATATGCCCTGGATGAATGTCATAACAAGAATAACATGCTTAGGTGCTCGTCGGGGTGCTAAGGTAGCCATAACATGGACACGAGTGTCAAAATTAGTGATCTCGTGCGCCTACTCAATTAACATGAGTCCCGTGAAACGACAAAGGACCACAGTCCCTCGTCGCGCCAGATGGCGTGAATTATAAAAACCAAATGGTGGGCAAAGGAGTGTTCAAATGCCCTGTAAAAATTACTGACTTATACGTGTACTATACCTAGCTGGTCCGATAAACAAAATAGTGCTCGTAGGGCAAAGAAAGTAGCACTAATAATTAATGAGTAAAGAATCTTACAAAAGGTGCTAGCACTCAATGCACCATAGGTCTCGGGAGGAGGGTGATGACGCTTTGGCACACCCTAAGAGACAAACAATAAATGAGAACAGAAATTTAAAGAAAAAAGCGTAATGGAAGCCACAAAACACAAGATCGTCCTTATCTTATGGAGGGTATTACTCACGCCCTATCCGCCAGGCACCCGTTTGGAACCTAAGAGAAGCCTCTCTAACCGGACCCCGAAGAACGTCCGTGGTCAGAGTGGACGCTGTTAATAAAGCCCCGGGAGGGAAGGAACCCATCATAGAACGAGCGCGAAGCTCGGGTGGGCGTGGTTACTGCCGTGAACCGAACCAACCCCTCGGCATCAAAGTTAGGTTGCGAGGTAAAAAGGGCCAATTGACAAGGACAATATCATTGGAAAATAATTGTGTGAGAGCCAGTCAGTGGGGATAGTAGAAAAGTTGTTCCACAATTCTCCAATCAGGAGGAGGATAGCATCTCCAAGTGACTCGACTAACGCGAGCGTTGTCAAGGCAACGTTCGCGAGGTCACAGACAACACAAAGGAATATGCATATAAATGTAAATATAACCCGAAAGACCGACCTCATGTGAGTGGCTAGCATAATTAATACTCAACATAGGAGCATCGGCAACGTATTAGTTCGGCCAATGAACCACTCGGAATGGACTCAATATTAAAAAGAGTCTAGAAAATGATAATATGAGAGCCAGGCGATGAGAATAGTGGAAGAGTTGTGCCACAGCTCTCCAAACGGGAGGAGCATGAAACCTCCAAGTGACTAGGCTAACGCATGCGTTAAAACCTCTAGTCCAACAAAGGCCAACTTATCTGAGGGACACTAAAAATCTGCTGAATCTCTTACAAAACTTACAATGCGACATGGATCAAACAATACTGGTGACATTAGATATTGAGAGTCTCTATACTAGTATTCCCCAGGACGATACCATCAGAGTCCTGGGGGAAGCTCTAGATGCCATCATTTGGGAGTACAATACACCTAAGGAATTCATCCTTAAATGCGCTACCCTGGCCCTTAAGAAGAACTTTTTTGAATTTAAAGGGAAGTTGTTTCTCCAGTCTACCGGAACTTCAATGGGCAGTACTTTTGCCCCAAGTGTGGCAGGCCTGTATGTTCATGATTTTGAACACAAGTATATCCAGGATGCCAGTAACCCTTTCATCTCTTCCATAGGCCTATGGAAGAGATACATTGATGACGTAGTGATAATTTGGCAAGGATCAGAGGACTCACTTCAGGCCTTTCTCCTTTGGATCAATATGCTCGATCTAAATTTAAAGTTTACCCATACAATTGGTAGACAAGAAGTCATCTTCTTGGATGTGGTGATTTCGAAACTCGATGGTTATTTCTCGACTAAGACTCACTATAAACCGACAGCTAGAAACAACCTTTTGGAGTTTACTAGCTTCCATCCAAGGGCCTTGCGGGAGAATCTCCCGTACGGACAATTTTTGCGTCTAAGGAGAAATTGTAGTCAACTGGCTGATTTCCGTCAACAGGCTACTGACCTCACTACGAAACTGAAGAAACGTGGTTACCCTGATAAGATACTTACCAAGGGTTACAAAAGAGCAAGGCATCAGCCCAGGGAAGTACTCCTCGAAGAATTTCCGAAAGAGCCTAGTGCAATACCTTTGACATGTGTCACCACTTTTAGTTCAGCATCTAACGCAGTCAAGAAAACCATAAACAAACATTGGCGCATCATAAACAGCAACAACAGAAGCTGGGAGAAACCAATGTTTTCGTTTAAAAGAGGCCGTAGCCTTAGGGATACATTGGTCAACACACGTCCAAGAGAAACTACAGTGAGAAATTTTCCTTCTGTAACCGACGCTTGGGGCCTACCCAGAGTAACAGGTCACTACCCGTGCTCCAACTGTAGTATTTGCCACCTTACACAACACTCAAAAACTTTAGACCTTGAACCGAATAAGGTGTGGACACAAAGAGCACACACAAATTGAAACTCCACCAATGTGGTATACTTAATAACTTGCCCTTGTGGGTTGCAATATGTGGGAATGACCACGCGTAAAATTAAATTACGCATATGCGAACATCGCAGTAATATTAGGTGCGGCCGAGAGACAACCAAAATGAGTGAGCATTTTCTGCAACATAATCACACAACTAATGATATGAGGTGGACTGTGATAGAACAGGTCAACAGTAAGAGAAACACCCAAAAAGCCCTGTTTGAAAAAGAACAAAGATGGGTTTATCGCCTTGGGACAAATACAATTGGCTTGAATGATCATATTCCCTGGACAACTGTCATGCAGTACTGATCCTCTGTAACCATCTTTGAATTTGGATTTGGTCACGAGTCCTATCGTGGTCATGTGAAAGTTTTTTGGCCTTCTCCACGCTGTAATGTGACATCTCTCACACCTCTAAAAGACAGCTGTTCCCCTTGTTATGATGAAATTCTTCTTTTTTATTCTCTGTTTATTACAGTGCATTGCAGCATGAACCTACTGCTGTTTTGAATTTTTCTGTTTTGAATTTGTTGTGGCTTTTCCTTAAGCGCCCAATATTGGGCTCCCATACTCTCGTCTGCAAAAACTCTTTAAGTCTGGTTCCTGCTATTGAGTTTATCTCGAGTGGTCCATTGCGTTTTCTTAAAACCCTACACTGGACCCGTGTATTCCTGTCAAAATTTTAAGTTTGTCTTTATGATTGAGTTCATTCCGAGTGGTTCATTGGCCCTATAACATGTTGCCTATTTTCTTATGTTGAGTATGAATTATGTAATCGACTCACATGGTGTCGGTCTTTCTGTCAATATTTATATTTATAGTTATATTTATATTCCCTTTGCGGTTTTGCGAACTTTGCCTTGACAACGCATGCGTTAGCCTAGTCACTTGGAGGTTTCATGCTCCTCCCGTTTGGAGAGCTGTGGCACAACTCTTCCACTATTCTCATCGCCTGGCTCTCATATTATCATTTTCTAGACTCTTTTTAATATTGAGTCCATTCCGAGTGGTTCATTGGCCGAACTAACACATTGCCGATGCTCCTATGTTGAGTATTAATTATGCTAGCCACTCACATGAGGTCGGTCTTTCGGGTTATATTTACATTTATATGCATATTCCTTTGTGTTGTCTGTGACCTCGCGAACGTTGCCTTGACAATGCTCGCGTTAGTCGAGTCACTTGGAGATGCTATCCTCCTCCTGATTGGAGAATTGTGGAACAACTTTTCTACTATCCCCACTGACTGGCTCTCACACAATTATTTTCCAATGATATTGTCCTTGTCAATTGGCCCTTTTTTACCTCGCAACCTAGCTTTGATGCCGAGGGGGTTGGTTCGGTTCACGGCAGTAACCACGCCCACCCCGAGCTTCGCGCTCGTTCTATGATGGGTTCCTTCCCTCCCGGGGCTTTATTAACAGCGTCCACTCGGACCACGGACGTTCTTCGGGGTCCGGTTAGAGAGGCTTCTCTTAGGTTCCAAACGGGTGCCTGGCGGATAGGGCGTGAGTAATACCCTCCATAAGATAAGTACGATCTTGTGTTTTGTGGCTCCCATTACGCTTTTTTCTTTAAAATTTCTGTTCTCATTTATTGTTTGTCTCTTAGGGTGTGCCAAAGCGTCATCACCCTCCTCCCGAGACCTATGGTGCATTGAGTGCTAGCACCTTTTGTAAGATTCTTTACTCATTAATTATTAGTGCTACTTTCTTTGCCCTACGAGCACTATTTTGTTTATCGGACCAGCTAGGTATAGTACACGTATAAGTCAGTAATTTTTACAGGGCATTTGAACACTCCTTTGCCCACCATTTGGTTTTTATAATTCATGCCATCTGGCGCGACGAGGGACTGTGGTCCTTTGTCGTTTCACGGGACTCATGTTAATTGAGTAGGCGCACGAGATCACTAATTTTGACACTCGTGTCCATGTTATGGCTACCTTAGCACCCCGACGAGCACCTAAGCATGTTATTCTTGTTATGACATTCATCCAGGGCATATTGAAATAACCTTTATGTTGTTCTTTGTCTCCTACCTGTTTGTTTGTCTTTTTTTCACCTTGGCAGAATAAACTCGGTTCCTCTTTAAATTGAGGGAATCTTTCTAGTGTTCTGATTTTTTACACTAGTAACCCCTGGTTAGGGTGGGCCTTAGCGCGCCCATACCGCCGGGTTGATTCACTACACACACTGGTCCTGACGAATGCCTGACGAATTGTCACTCAAAGGCAGAAACATGTTGACCTACACCTGGGGATAAAAATGGACTTTTAATTTGGTCCTTTATCCTACACCTGTTTTTAATTATGTCTAATTGGCAAAATAAATAAAAGATTTTTTTGATACAATTTGGACTTTTTAAATTCACTCATCTCACTTTTCACTAATCACTTAACCAGCTCCGCAGTAACACTGGCGTTGCAGCACACTAGGGTGGCATTTGGCCACTCCTGGTGGGGCCCGATGATGAAGCATGTCACCAACCAGGTTGGTGAGTGATGGCCTTCTGAAAAACCTAAAGTGGTTTTTCCCACCAGTTAACACTACAGTTAAGAAGGATACATGCGTGCTCTTCTTGTATTAGTGTCACACTCCTTTGTTGTTTACTTGATTAATTAGGAAGCCATTGCAGACTGTTCTCCTGTCACTATAGTGAATCAGTGATATCAGTGAGTAGTGCGTTCTCTCTGTGACTTTGTTTATGTAGCTTGTACAGTTCCAAGTTATTTATTTCACGGGGATATGAGGTATGCATCTATGCATTGCAAAAAAGGGAGACTGAGTTCATCCATCGAGGGGGTTGAGAAATGGGAATAGATTAAAAGATCATTCACTGCAATGCATTATTTCCAAATGTAGTTTTTTGTTAAGGAAATTTGGAATAGGATTACAGGATTAGTATGGGCAACTCAATTATAGACGATAGACTCAAGTCAAAATTAGTACTATAGGTGATCTGTTTTAGGGAAGTATAATGTGATTGCATTTGCTTGTCATAAATAAATTGTGGAGATTATTACCTGAATTACTAATCTATTTTTTTAATCTTCTTCATGTCTTACATCAACAACCAAGGTCAAGAACAGGGACATTCAGTTGAGACATGTCCTGAAGTAGCTGCCCATCTGGTGCAGACCACCAGCGCCACTGCCTATGGCTCTGCTGACCCCAGTAAGTCCTATTATTTATTATTAATATTTCCCTAATCTTGGCTTTTATGATTGTTGTGGACTTAAGGTAGAATCTTGGGGTATTGTAATGTTGGTGCTGTCTACCATGAAGAGTGCAGGCCCAAGTAAGCTAGTATTATAAATATTATTCTCCCTGTTGGTTTGTTGAGAAGGCTTTCTTTTTCCTGCTCATTCTCTAACACAGTTGAGTTTATGAGAGAGTGGCCTTGGTCATCATGCACCACCCCCTCCCCCTCCCTCAATGTAGTGTGCTTCTGTCTTGTTCCTTTATAGTTACAGTATACTAGCAGTTTCCCATGACAGTGCAGCATGGCTAGAAAAAAAGTATGAGGTCCCACTCCTATTGCATTTGCCAACCAACACCTTATATTTTTCATTGACCATTATTTCACCTCTGGCTTGTCTATCTTTGTGAACCAATCAAATGACCAGAGTGATATTTTTGTTATAAGATACTGGAGTGCTAACTGAACTGAGCTGTACAGGACTGAGTCCTGTATTGCAGTTGTATTTGGGGAGGCGTATCTGTCATCTAAAATATGTATACTGTGTTATTCTAGCCACACAGAACACCAGTTATGCCGGCTCCAGTGCTGCTGCAGAAGGAGACGCAGCTGAGTCAGTTAGAGGGGGAGAAGTGGCAGCAGGGATGGGCACTGGTACGTCACATAATTTCTTACAATTCCTATACTCACTAGCTAGTACCAGGGCATCGTCAACTCAACACGTGTCTGTGAACTCCCCCACCCCCAGCTTTACCAGCTGCAGCGGTGGTTGAGATTATGTCCTCTTTTATCTGCAACTCACAAAAAGCTCACATAATGAGCGTTGATAGCTTAAGGGAAACATGAAAGAACGGAGGGTTAAAAGAAAGGAAATAGTAAATGAGTGAAAGAGTGGGTGGGTGAAAGGGTGCATGGGTGGGTAAGGGTGGTTTGAAGAAAGGGTGGATAATTGAACGGATGGATAATGGATTGGAAATTTTGGTGAAAAACTGGATGAGAGATAGCAAAGCTTAATCATGGTGGCTATGGGTAAATTAGGAGAATGAAAGGATGAATTAATATTTGGATTTTTTGGATGATTAAGCAAGGCAGCTCTTCTTATGAGGATCATGCTGCTCACCTACTTTGCTTAGTTTGTTTATGTAGGGTTATCAAAGCTATGGTTCAAAGTGAGGGGGTATTTTTATTATTTGTTCAACTCCCTTGACTGGCTGTATTTGTTAAGTGAGCCAGATGTATCCCACCCATCATTCATCACCCTCCTCCCTACCTATGGCATTTTTTGCCACCTATGTCTCGAGTGTAGTATGGGTGAATTCATGACTGCGGTGTTGGCTGTGCAATGTGCATCTGATCTACTTCAGTTAAGGAGGCATTTACAAGGTTTTCAATGCATTGCAAAACTAACACACAAGGTATGTGGTTTCCTTTCGCCCACTCAGTCACCACTTAGTACTTCACTTCTTTATTTGTTTCTAGGTTCTTCCGTCCCAGCCTACCAAATTGGAAAATTCATTCTTGGCATGTGCCACATTTAATTTTATAACCATGTGAAGTGAAGTTATTCCAGAATATATTTCATGGTTTCCCATAACAGATTTATGTTACACCTGTTCAGATTTTTCGCTTTCGATTTGTACAGTAACTGAATAAGCCAAAGATGATGACTCGATGATCAGTGTAGTGGCCCCTCTATTCTATATAAAAAAAGCTCTACCCTACCTGTCTAATCCCTCTACCCTACCCCCTGCAGTAGAGTAAATCAAGTTTCTTTTCCCTGCTTACTGCCCAGAGAATTAATTTGTTGGAAACATGTGGTGGCGTGTGAGGGCAAACAGTAAAGTGGGAGTATGTGCATGATTTTATGTCAAGTTTGGCGTATGGGATACACAGTGATGAATATCACAAATACAATCTATATAGCCCATTCCTTTCCCTGTAGTGCAGTCTATCAGATTCATTTTCAACTACATCTACTTACAGCAGACAGGATATTATTAATATCCACATTTAACCCATTCCGTGCGTCGGACGGCCGGGAGCTGTCCGATGTCACGGTGGGCGTGTGCGTCGGACGGCTCCCGGCCGTCCTAGCACCCACCCACGGGGGAAGCACTGGCGCTCCCCCGTGGGCCGCCCTTAAAGGTGCCCCCACCGGGGAAGGCAGGGGAAGCCCTTCCCCTGCCTTCCCCCACCCCCCCTCCACATCATCTAATGACGTCAGCGCGTGAGGCGCGCTGACGTCATTAGAGGATTCCCAATGCGGTGGAAGCCATTTGCTTCCAGCGCGTTGGGAAGAGAGGAGGTGAGTTTCTCCTCGGGGAGGGGGGTATTTAAACAAAAGAGGCATCCTTTCCTTTCCCCTGATGCCTCTTTTGTGCATTCCTGCTGCATGATCGTGCGATCGTGCAGCAGGAATGCCCACTAGACGCCAGGGAATTTTTTTTTTTAAATTGAAATTGATTACTGTTTGGGGGGAGCGGCCCCTTAGGCAAGGGTCGCTCCCCTCATGGGGGAAATGTTTTTTGGGCTTTGTCTGCCCCCCTGGGGGGCAGATTTTGCCATTTGTTTTTTTAAAAGTGGCCCACTGGACCACCAGGGAATAATTTGTGGGAAGTGGCGCCTTCGGCAAGGGTCGCTCCCCTTTGGGGGCCATGTTTTTGGCTGTCTGCCCCCATGGGGGGGGCAGATCTCGCCATTTTTTTTAAAAATAGGGCCCACTAGACCACCAGGGTTTTATTTGTGGAGAGTGACCCCTTGGGAAAGGGTCGCTCTCCTTTGGGGGCAATGTTTGTTGCCATGTTTTTATAAGATTGGGCCCACTGGACCACCAGGGATTTGTTTGTGGGGAGTGGCCCCTTGGGCAAGGGTCGCTCCCCTTTGGGGAGCATTAATTTGGCTGTTTCTGCACCCCTGGGGGGCAGATCAGCTGATTTTTTTTTGTATGGCCACTAGGCCACCAGGGATTTATTTGTGGGGAGTGGCCCCTTGGGCAAGGGTCGCTCCCCTTTGGGGGCAATCTTTTTGGCTGTGTTTGCCCCCTATGGGGGCAGATCTCGCCATTTTAAAATATCGGGCCCACTAGAGCACCATGGATTGGTTTGTGGGGAGTGGCCCCTTGGGCAAGGGTTGCTCCCCTTTGGGGAGCATTAATTTGTCCGTTTCTGCCCTCCTCGGGGGCAGATCGGCTGATTTTTGTTTTGGTATGGCCACTAGGCCACCAGGGATTTATTTGTGGGGAGTGGCCCCTTGGGCAAGGGTCGCTCCCCTTTGCGGGCAATCTTTTTGGCTATGTCTGCCCCCCAGGGGGGCAGATCGGCTGAATTCTTTTTTTGTATGGCCACTAGGCCACCAGGGTTTTTTTTTTTATGTTGAGGAGTGGCCCCTTGGACAAGGGTCGCTCCCCTTTATGGGAGGATGATTGTGGCCATTTCTGCCCTCTTTGGGTGGCATATTAGCAGTATGTTTTTAGGTCCATCTGCCCCCAAGGGGGGCAGAAGACACTAGACAACAGGGGTTTTAAAATGTTTGTGTTGGGGAGTGGCCTCAAGGGCAAGGGTTACTCCCCTTTTACGGGGGTGAATATTTTATTTATACTCTTAGGCCCACCTACCCCTTAGCTTGGCTGGTGGATTGTGTGTGGACTGGTGCATTATTTGCATATGTGATTGTAATGTTTTTTTCTCCTTTTTATTCTAGTGTAAAGCTTTTGATTCCTGTTTGCGGTTTCGGCAGTGGTTTTTCTGCAGTTTTGCGTAGTTGCATTTTTTTGGTAAGAAAAACATTTTTGTTGTATTTACTCCAAATGATTATTATTGTCATGCATGAATGATTTTTTTTGTAAGTGGTGTCATAATGGCAGCATATTTAGTTTGTGTTTTGAGCATGAAATTCTTTGCAATGTGTTTTGCATTGTCTTATGTGTCATTTTCTTTTCTTTTTCTTTTTTAGTGGGATATTGTTGATCCTTACTGTGTCTGTGCAGAGTAGGTGGTGGTGAGTCTAGCTGCTTCTGGCAAGTGAGTGGTATAGTTTTGGAGTATATAGGTCTTTGTGATAAAGACGCATTTTGTTTATTACTTATTTTACAAAGTGTTTGTTGTTGTTGACTTGTTTGACAAGTTACCTTTATTAGTAAGGATTATTTCTAGCTGTAGAATTACTGCTCAGCAGGTGGTTGGTATGATTTTTGAATCTTCATCTGAGCAGGATTATGAGAGACAGTGCGTCTGAGGGAGAGGAGGGAGTGCAAGATTCTGGCAGTGAGTTTTCTGTCCACGAGGATTCATCTGATGACGAAGCTACTCTCAGTGCAGATGAAACTACTCAAAGTGCGGATGAAGTGCCTGTTTTAGAGGAGGACACTGATGTGCCGATGGTGCAGCAAGAGACATCCGTATTGCAGCCTGAGGCTGGACTCTGGGTTGATCCAAACATGGTGCAGCCGGTGTTGCCTGCCTTTAGTGGGGATGCAGGGTGTAGAGTGGATTGTGACATTTTTTTGCCTATACAGTTTTTTCAGTCGTTTATGGATGATGTATTTTCGGCTGAGATTGTTGAGCAGACTAATTTGTATGCTGAACAGTTTTTGAGGGACAACAGTGCCAGACTTAGGCCCCGCTCTAGAGCTACCCGGTAGACTCCCACAAATCTGGATGAGATGAAGAAGTTTTTGGGTTTGACTTTTTTGATGAGCTTGATAAGGAAGCCGTCCATGGCTTCATAATGGTCTACCAGTCCCTTGATGGCAACGGCCATATTTCCTGCAATTATGAATCATGATCGGTATTTACTTTTGCTTCGGATGCTGCATTTTGTTGATAATGCTTTGGCGTTGCCACGAGATCACCCTGACTGTGACCGTCTTTTTAAGATTCGGCCTGTTCTTGATCACTTTGTAGAACGATTTTCAGAGATCTATACTCCAGGGAAAGAAATAGCTGTTGATGAGTTGTTGGTCCTGTTCAAGAGCCGTTTGGTTTTTGGGCAGTACATTCCTAGCAAGAAGGGACCGTTATGGAATTAAGATGTATATGTTGTCTGAGAGTAGGACAGGATATGTCTATAATTTCCTGGTGTACACTGGTAGGGATTCCACTATTGACCCCCCTGGTTGTCCGTCCACTTTGGGAGTTTGTGAGAAAATTGTGTGGGATCTTGCTAGAGGACTGTTTAACAGAGGCCACCATTTGTACCTTGATAACTTCTACACTTCTGTGCAATTGTTTAAGGAATTGTTCAAAGTGGATACTTTTGCTTGTGGCACAATCCGCTCTAACCTTAAAGGTTATCCAAAAGAGCTTGTTTGCAAAAAGCTTCAGAGGGGACAGTGCAGTGCCTTGCGTAGTGAGGAACTTCTAGCTGTGAAATTTGTGGACAGGAGGGATGTGTACATGCTGACTACCATTCATGATGAGAGTACTTCACCTGTGACTGTTTGGGGTCAGGTTTGCTGAAGTGCGCAAACCTGTGTGCATTGTAGACTACAATAAGCACATGGGTGGTGTTGATAGAGTAGATCAGAGGTTGGAACCTTACACTGCTGTTCGTAAGGCTTACATTTGGTATAAGAAGTTGGCCATCCATCTCTTCAATTTAGCAACTTTCAATGCTTTTGTTGTGTTCAAGGGGTGTTCTCCTGCGTCAAAGATGACTTTGGTTCAGTTTCAGGAGTCTGTGATAGGCAGCCTTGTTGTTGTGGAACAGGCAAGTGTTTCTAGAGTTGGAGTTGTGGAGGATGTGGCTAGATTGAAAGATCGCCACTTTCCTGATTTAATTCTTCCCACGCCCCAAAAAACCAATACCTGTAAGAGATGTAGAGTCTGCTTGCGAAGAGGTATGCGGAAGGAGAGTCGTATGTACTGTGCCGATTGTCCTTCTAATCCTGGGCTGTGTGTGCCCACATGTTTCAGATTGTATCACACTGAAAAGAGTTTTTGGGAGCAACCGTGAGTCTAATAGTGTACTGCCTGGTCTGTATGGTTTTATATAGTTGTTGTTCAGTTTCACGTTGGGCAATAGAATGATGTCTTTAGTTACTGCTGTTGTTTTTGTAGTTATAGTTTTGTACCTAGTTGCAATTGGTTTGTGTTTTCTTTCTTGATAAAAAAAATGTAATGACGGTGTGAGTGGACTGGCGCTTTTACTGGCGGTGTGCGTGGACTGGCGCTTGGCTGGCAGTGTGCTGGACTGGTGCTTGGCTGGCGGTGTGCGTGGACTGGCGCTTGGCTGGCGGTGTGCGTGGACTGGTGCTTGGCTGGCGGTGTGCGTGGACTGGCGCTTGACTGGTGGTGTGTGTGGACTGGCGCTTGGCTGGCGGTGTGCGTGGGCTGGCGCTTGGCTGGCGGTGTGTGTGGGCTGGCGCTTGGCTGGCAGTGTAGGTGGGATGGTGCTTGGCTGGCGGTGTTCGTGGGCTGGCATTTGGCTGGCAGTGTGTGAGTAGTGACTTGCTGCTGGTCATTACACAGTCTGCTAGTCAAACGCCACTGCAGATACTATGTCAACCACTAGCCGGTGTGATTGCTGTGTCAGTCATGTGGGTGTATGAAAGTGATGGGCCCTTCAATGGCGCTGTCTGTTGATGTGAGTGTTGTAATGTGCTGGGCCCGCGGCTGACGGTGTGAATGGTCTTGTGTGTCACGTATAAAAGGTGTGTGAATGGCCTGTAAAGAGGTTGGTGCCTTGCCGTGACTTTACAGCTCACGAGCTATGAGTCATTGGTTCAGGTTTTTAACCTTTTAAATATTAACAGTGCATTTAGTTTTTGTGAAATCTCTTGTTAATAGAATTTTACGCTCTGAACCTTCACTCACCCTCGTGCCAAATCCAACCAGTATGTGTGAGTACTTAAGGAATTGTTCATTTTGAAGGAATATTTGTCTCTCTCTGCCAGGGTGTGCATTGTCTCCACATTGTCTGTGAATGTGAGTGTTGTAATGTGCTGGGGCCGCAGTTGGTGGTGTGAAAGTGTGTGTCAAGTATGGAAAGTGTGTGAATGGCCTGTAAAGAGGTTGGTGCCTTGCCGTGGCTTTACAGCTCACAAGCTGTGAGTCATTGGTTCTGGTTTTTAACCTTTTAATTATTAACAGGGCATTTCGTTTATGTGAAATCTCTTGTTAATAAAATATACATTTTGAACCTTTCACTCACCCTCATGCCAAATCCAACCAGTATGTGTGTGTACTTGAGGATCAGGTGGATAGGCAGTCATATTTGTCTCATTTGTCTTTGTGTGCTAAGGTGTAGTCTGTCTCTAGGGAAAATTTACCAACTTTACATAGTTCTGTAAAGTAAAAAAAAAAAAATGGGGAGTGCTGGGTGGTGTGCTTCTCATGGATCCCAACATGTTTTTTACTCACGCCATGCAAACCTCAAAATGTGACTATAGTCACTCATTTTCCTTGCATTATTGTGTCATAATATTCTGTTGTCAGAAAAACAACAATTTTCCTACCACCCTGCATTCCCCCCAGGTCTCCCGATAAAAATGGTACCTCACTCGTGTGGGTGGGTCAAGTACCCGCGACAGGCAAGGGCCCAAAACCTATTGAGGCGACATTAAAATGACCTATGGCAAAACAACCTGGTTTTGCAAGGGGGGTCCCATTAGTTTTTGGCCCCGGGCTCGGCGGCCATCTAGGGAAACCTACCAAACCCACACATTTCTGAAAACTAGACACCCTGGGGAGTCCAGCAAGGTATGGCTTGCGTGGGTCCCCCAACATTTTCCTACCCAGAATCCCCTGCAAACCTCAAATTTAGCTGAAAAAATCATTTTTTTCTCAAATTTCTGTGTGGGAAAGTTCTGGAATCTGCGTGGATCCACAAATTTCCTCCCACCCAGCGTTTCCCCAGGTCTCCCGATATAAATGGTACCTCACTCATGTGGGTGGGTCAAGTACCCGCGACAGGCAAGGGCCCAAAACCTATTGAGGCGACATCAAAATTACCTATTGCAAAACAACCTGGTTTTGCAAGGGGGGTCCCATGACTTTTTGGCCCCGGGCTCGGCGGCCATCTAGGGAAACCTACCAAACCAACACATTTCTGAAAACTAGACACCCGGGGGAGTCCAGCGAGGTATGGCTTGCGTGGGTCCCCCAAAGTTTTCCTACCCAGAATCCCCTGCACACCTCAAATTTAGCTAAAAAAACACTTTTTTCTTAAATTTCTGTGAGGGAAAGTTCTGGAGTCTGCGTGGATCCACAAATTTCCTCCCACCCAGCGTTCCCCCAGGTCTCCCGATAAAAATGGTACCTCACTTGTGTGGGTAGGCATAGTGGCTGCAACAGGAAATGGCCCAAATCTTACTGTGGAGACTTCAAAATTAGCTATAACAAAACTACCTGGTTTTGGGGGGGCACCTAGGGTTTTGGCCCCGGGCACGCCGCCATCTAGGGAAACCTACCAAACCCACACATTTCTGAAAACTAGACACCCTGGGGAGTCCAATGAGGCATGGCTTGCGTGGATCCCCCAATGTTTCCCTACATAGAATGCCCTGCAAACCTCAAATTTAGCTAAAAAAAACACATTTTCCACATATGTTTGGGGGGAATCACCGTGCCGGCACAAATGTCCTACCCCACAGCATTCCCCTCAGTCCCCCGAGTAATATGGTACCTCACTTGTGTGGGTGGGGCAAGGGCCTGTGACTGGGAAGAGCCCAAAACATAGGGATTAAGGGTATAGCACCGAGAATTCTAAGCGCTATATTTTGTTAAAAATAAGTTTTTAGCCAGTTCTGCATTGGACACCAACACAAGTGAGGTATCATTTTACTCGGGAGACTGAGGGGAACGCTGTGCGGTAGGACATTTGTGCCGGCACTGTGATTCCACCCACAAATATGTGGAAAAATTGTTTTTTTCAGCTAACTTTGAGGTTTGCAGGGCATTCTGGGTAGGGAAACATTGGGGGATCCACGCAAGCCATACCTCATTAGACTCCCCAGGGTGTCTAGTTTTCAGAAATGTGTGGGTTTGTTAGGTTTCCCTAGATGGCGGCGAGCCCGGGGCCAAAACCCCAGGTGCCCCCCCAAAACCAGTTAGTTTTGTTGTAGGTAATTTTGAAGTCTCCACAGTACGATTTGGGCCATTTCCTGTTGCAGACACTATGCCTACCCATACAAGTGAAGTACCATTTTTATCTGGAGACCCGGGGGAACGCTGGGTGGGAGGAAATTTGTGTCTCCACGCAGATTCCAGAACTTTCCCACACAGAAATTTGAGAAAAAAGTGATTTTTTCAGCTAAATTTGAGGTTCGCAGGGGATTCTGGGTAGGAAAACGTTGGGGGACCCATGCAAGCCATACCTCGCTGGACTCCCCCGGGTGTCTAGTTTTCAGAAATGTGTGGGGTTGGTAGGTTTACCTAGATGGCCACCGAGCCCAGGGCCAAAAACTCATGGGACCACCCTTGCAAAACTAGGTTGTTTTGCGATAGGTAATTTTGATGTCACCTCAATAGGTTTTGGGCCCTTGCCTGTCGCGGGTACTTGACCCACCCACGCGAGTGAGGTACCATTTTTATCGGGAGACCTGGGGGAACACAGGGTGGGAGGAAATTTGTGGATCCACGCAGATTCCAGAACTTTCCCACACAGAAATATGAGAAAAAAGTGATTTTTTCAGCTAAATTTGAGGTTCGCAGGGGATTCTGGGTAGGAAAACGTTGGGGGACCCACGCAAGCCATACCTCGCTGTACTCCCCCGGGTGTCTAGTTTTGAGAAATGTGTGGGTTTGGCAGGTTTCCCTAGATGGCCACGGAGCCTGGGGCCAAAAACTCATGGGACCCCCCTTGCAAAACCAGGTTGTTTTGCGATAGGTAATTTTGATGTCGCCTCAATAGGTTTTGGGCCCTTGCCTGTCGCGGGTACTTGACCCACCCACGCGAGTGAGTTACCATTTTCATCGGGAGACCTGGGGAACGCTGGGTGGGAGGAAATTTGTGGATCCACACAGATTCCAGAACTTTCCCACACAGAAATTTGAGAAAAAAGTGATTTTTTCAGCTAAATTTGAGGTTTGCAGGGGATTCTGGGTAGGAAAGTTTTGGGGGACCCATGCAAGCCATACCTCGCTGGACTCCCCCGGGTGTCTAGTTTTCAGAAATGTGTGGGTTTGGTAGGTTTCCCTCGATGGCCGCCGAGCCCAGGGCCAAAAACTCATGGGACCCCCCTTGCAAAACAAGGTTGTTTTGCGATAGGTAATTTTGATGTCACCTCAATAGGTTTTGGGCCCTTGCCTGTCGCGGGTACTTGACCCACCCATGCGAGTGAGGTAGCAATTTTATTGGGAGACTGGGGGGAATGCAGGGTGGGAGGAGATTTGTGGATCCACTCAGATTCCAGAACTTTCCCACACAAAAATGTGAGAAAAATTTGTTTTTTTGGACAAAAGTTTAGGTTTGCAAGGGATTCTGGGTAACAGAAACTGGTGAGAGCCAGTCAAGTCACCCCACCCTGGATTCCCCTGGGTGTCTACTTTACAAAAATGTATATGTTTGCTAGGTTTCCCTAGATGCCGGCAGAGCTAGTGTTCAAAATCTACATCTAGGCACTTTGCAAAAAAAGGGTCAGTTTTTACTGTGAAAATGTGGTGTGTCCACGTTGCGTTTTGGGCCATTTCCTGTCGCGGGCACTGGGCCTATCCACACAAGTGAGGTACCATTTTTCTCATAAGACTTTGGGGAACGCGGGGTGGGTGGAATGTTGTGGATCCACGCAGATTCCAGAACTTTCCACCACAGAAATGGGAGGAAAATGTGTTTGTTTTGACAAAATGTTAGGTTTGCAAGGGATTCTGGCTAACAGAACCTGGTGAGAGCCAGTCAAGTCACCCCATCCTGGATTCCCCTGGGTGTCTAGTTTTCAAAAATGTATAGGTTTGCTTGGTTTCCCTAGGTGCCGGCAGAGCTAGGGTTCAAAATCTACAGCTAGGCACTTTGCAAAAAAAGGGTCCGTGTTCATGTTGCGTTTTGGGCTGTTTCCTGTTGTGAGCACTAGGCCTACCAACACAAGTGAGGTACCATTTTTCTCGGAAGACTTTGGGGAATGCGGGGTGGGTGGAATTTTGTGGATCCACGCAGATTCTAGAACTTTCCACCACAGAAATGTGAGTAAAATGTGGTTTGTTTTACAAATCTTTAGGTTTGCAAGGGATTCTGGGTACCAGAACCTGGTGAGAGCCAGTCAAGTCACCCCATCCTGGATTCCCCTTGGTATCTAGTTTTCAAAAATGTATAGGTTTGATAGGTTTCCCTAGGTGCCGGCAGAGCTAGGGTTCAAAATCTACAGCTAGGCACTTTGCAAAAAAAGGGTCCGTTTTCACTGTGAAAATGTGGTGTGTCCATGTTGCGTTTTGGGCCGTTTCCTGTCGTGGGCACTAGGCCTACCCACACAAGTGAGGTACCATTTTTCTCAGAAGACTTTGTGGAATGCGGGGTGGGTGGACTTTTGTGGATTCACGCAGATTCTAGAACTTTCCACCACAGAAATGTGAGGAAAATGTGGTTTTTTTTGACACATTTTTAGGTTTGCAAGGGATTCTGGGAACCAGAACCTGGTGAGAGCCAGTCATGTCACCCTATCCTGGATTCCCCTGGGTGTCTAGTTTTCAAAAATGTATAGGTTTTCTAGGTTTCCCTAGGTGCCGGCAGAGCTAGGGTTCAAAATCTACAGCTAGGCACTTTGCAAAAAAAGGGTCCGTTTTCACTGTGAAAATGTGCTGTGTCCACGCTGCGTTTTGGGCCGTTTCCTGTCGCGGGCACTAGGCCTACCGACACAAGTGAGGAACCATTTTTATCAGGAGACTTAGGGTAACACAGAATTGTAAAGCAACTGTTATTACCTATTGACTTTCGATGCATTTCTGCCTTCCAAATGAAAGACAATGTGTAAAAAAGAAGTCATTTTGGAAAATGACCTATAATTCTCATGCTAGTATGGGTACTCGCTATTTTGGAAATGTGCAAATAACTACTGTTTCTAAACTCTATATTTTGTTCCAATTTCAGAAATACATAGGTGTCTTTCATACCGATTTTTCCATGTATATATTTTCCCAAATTGATTGCTATATTCCCGGTACATAATGAAAAACCATTGCAAGATGCTGCTCAGTTATTGGCTCTGGTTTCGTCGGGTTCTTGGTGAACCTACAAGTCCTATATATCCCCACAACTAGAAAGGTCAAGCGGATGTAACGGTATATTGCTTTCAAACAGCTGTCACAATTAGAAGAAGATACAGGTGAAAACGGTGGCACAAATGGCTGTTTTTTTCAACTAATTTTAAATTTTTCCTATATTTAACTGTTAGTTTCTATAAAGAATCCTTGAAGGATCTACACAAATGACCCCTTTCTGAATTCAGAATTTTGTCTACTTTACTAAAATGTATAGCTTTCCAGGATCCATTATTGATTTCATACCCATTTCTACCATTAACTGGAAGAAGGTTAAAAGCACAAAAAATAGCAAAAATAGGCTATAACCCAGTAAAATGCCAAAACTGTGTAAAAAATGTTGGTTTTCTGACATAAGTCTGTCAGTCCCTAAAAGCTGGGAAAATGGTGATTTCAGCCCCACAAACCCTTTGTTGATACCATTTGCAGGGAAAGAACCAGACGCTTTAATTTGCAGCACTTTTTCCCCATTTAAAAAATAAAATAAAAAATTGTGCTGTATTTTGGCTAATTTCTGGGTCCCCTCCAGGGGAATCCACAAACCCTTGGTACTTTTAGAATCCCCATGATGTTGGAAGAAAAGGACGCAAATTTGGCGTGGATACCTTATGTGGTCAAAAAGTTACAGGGGCCTAAGCGCGAACTACCCCAAATAGCCAAAAAAAGGCTTAGCACAGGGGGGGGAAAGGCCTAGCAGCGAAGGGGTTAATACAAGTGTTGTGTGACATAGTATATTATTTATTATTCATCTGCCTCCTTGGAGTCAGGGTAGAAAGAAAAATGCATTTGGAGTAGAGCAGGAGCATTGTAATTAAAAACAGATAATTTTCAACTACAGCTGCCCCAGCTGCAGACAGTAGCAAACTATCCGACGCGATGGCTAGAAATGAGCATGGCTTCATTATTTTAGCACAGAAAAAAGAAACCCAATAAATTTGAGAAAAGTCCAGTTCGTGCCCAGGAGAAAACAAAGTTTTCTGTGAAACCCTCACCCACCAGGGTTACCCCTTGGTAACATGCATGCTTCATCATAGGGTCCTTTCCGTTCCGCTGCGAAACGGGGCATGCTGCGATCTACGAGTTACGCGGGAGCACTTTTGTTGACTATGTAAGACTGTAGTGTAGTTCCTATAGTACCCCTGCAGGACCTGCGCTTTTGGATAACATACACTGTGGGCCTGGTGGTAGACTGATTCTTTGCACACCCACCGCGTATGTTAGCCTGTTTGCATTAGCTAGCTCACAGTGCCACTAGAATCTCCTTTTTATCTGAGAGATTCGTTTTTGGCAACCTCAGAACATGACAACCCTGATTCCTCAGACTCGTGGAAACAATGCACTACTTTTCGCTTAGTCACTCGTGCTTGCTCATTTGGTCTCGGAGAGTTACACAGAAGAAACAGTCGAGCGTGTTTACAATAAGAATTTATTGCACTGTTGTTCTTCTAATATAAAATATATCTGCTGCGACAACTGTTAAACAGTAGCAGAGATATATGATCAGCAGTACAGTGAATAAAAAAGGATAGTACAGTTCTACCATTTTGCAATAATCATGAGCATATACATGAATATAAAATGCATTTATAAAATAAAGCGCATACTCCTACGATGCCTGTATAGATGTACCTAAGTGTACCTAGCATGTGAGTAGGTGCGAAAGAGAGCCAAGAATCCCGCTAGGATTTAGTCAAACCCCATTACCTGAATAATGAGAGTGTGGGACTCCGTCCTGGTCTTGAGTTGGACACCCCGCAAGGGATGATTAGACCACTGTCAGCTGCAGCGACTGCATGCAGGAGCCTCAGCGTCTCTGGTCAGTGTGTCGGCCTGGAAGTCTTGGTTCCCTCTCACTACTGATAGCAAGAGGTGCTGTATTTATACAGAAAAGTATAGAGTCCCTTTGTCCCTTGTGTCTTGTATTAGCCATTGTTGGGTATAAAGATGACATATTGGATGAACCGGTTACGTAGATGTTTATGCAGGTGGATTCTAGCCCCTGCCTGGTTTCCTAGAACTCTTATGAATATTTAATCAAACTGGATGAGCACATCGAAGATGGTATAGGAGGCCATTGTTCGGGAAAAACCCTCCCTCTGTACCCAAACCACAGTCTAGATAAGGTTCAGCCCTCAGCGCCCGTTATTGTGGAGAATAGGGAACTAATGTAGGTGAAAGATTATGCCTATATTAGGGCATCTCAAACCATGCCTATATCAGGGCATCTATATGAAACATAACAAGACAAGATTGTCTGTGAGGGAGGAGTGGGGAAAGGGGCGCTTTAAAAATACCTGGCTAGTGGGTTATGATTATTTTATTCCAACCCCTAGTGGGTATGGTTAAAAAACAGGGTAAATATTAAGAAAGTTGGAATAATGTTCCTATCTCCTAATGGCCGACATGTTTCTAGCCTACTTCAGGTCCTAGCGTATCTAATTGTTTTTTCCATATTGCAATGCCTGGTTCCACTCCTGCTGTTGTATACTTAACGCAATATTCAATTGCATGCTAAATAGGAAGGTGCATATATACTTATACCACTTGTCTCTTGTTCACACTATTGTTTCTGTAAAGATAAAATGGGGAGAGAATTCAACTTTCCTTGTTCCAGGGAAATTTGTAAATGAACACCCCTGGTATCATTTGAACCCTGTGCCTTTAGTGAGCACTTTCAGGGTGAAAACAAAACATTTCATGGCTCATTATCAACAGGCTAGTAGCTGTCAGTGGCACATCTAGTGAGAAACCCAAATGGAAAAATAATCGAGTGATCGAAACGTTACAAGTATTTTGACACATACAAATATGTATACAGACAGAGACATACACATACCACGTACAAATGTCATATTCAGCCAATGCTTCATGGTTCATCCTGCGGAGAGTGAAGTCTGTAGTCACACTCTGTTGGAGAGAGCATATTAAAGTTTATCAAGAAATTAACCTAGAGTGTTCCATAATGCAGGATAAGCTGAGGGCAAGGTTCGTATCGTGTCCCAGAACGGGATACTCTAAGGACCCTTCGTTATCAGTTACTGGTTAGATGGGGAGTCATCAGCAAGCACTAACCTCGTCAAGACTACACTCTGCTTCTCTCACCTACTTGGGAGCCACTCGGGAACCGCATCTTGCAGGTACCACGGGCATCTGCGGATTAAAGCAGAGCGAGGACGTACTCACGTAGCATCCTCGTGTCATAACACTAGACCGCTAAAAAACAAGATGGCGGTCGCGTAGTGGAGCAAGTCAGTCTCTATAAGAGTATTTAACTTTTCCTGTCATCCGCGTTCATTTTGGACGGCTATATGTTTAAAAGAAAACCACTTGAGGTTATTTACAAGATAATGATAGAGAACATGCCTCAGAAAAGTAATGTATACCTTTAATATAGGATCTCTTCCGGTAATGTACAGATACCTATATCACCGGGTGTGTTCCATTTGTACCATTATCGGGTTTCCTAAAGAAGGAATACGTTTCTGATATTCTTTGCATGTGGACAGCTGATACCATTATGGGGCATAGTATGAAAAAAAGGTATCTCGTACTAAGAGATATCCTTCTGTATGGTCAATAAATACTATTATGGGGCATAATGTAAATGGAAGGAGACTGGTGTAGGTATATTATTACTAGATGTAGAGTCTCCATATTCTTTGTCAGATCTGTATATTACCTATAGGGCGATTTCTGAAAAAACCTGGAACCTGGTTATGAAATGCTGTAAGTGGGTACTCACACATAATTTTTTTTCAATGTGAAGACACCCTACACCTCCAACAACATGGGACCAGTATGGGCAGCTCTTTTGCTCCAAGTATGGCGGGCCTCTATGTGTGCCACCTGGAAACACACAAGATACTTGGGCCTCCTAACCCCTTTCTGAACCATATTAAATTATGGAAAAGATACATTGACGATGTACTAGTAATTTGGGAGGGTAACAAAGATACAGCAACACATTTCCTGTCTTGGCTTAACACACAGAATGAGTTCCTAAAATTTACCAGCACCATGAGTAAAGAAGAATTGTTATTATTGGACCTCAATATAATAGTGGATCAGCACAGAGGCCTGAGAACCACCACGCATGAGAAAGCCACGGCGAAGAACTGCCTCCTACTCTATGACAGCTTCAACCCCTACACTTGAAGTAAAACCTGCCATTTGGACAGTTTTTAAGGCTCAGGAGGAACTGAGGAAAAAACAATTAGATACGCTAGGTCCTGAAGAGTAGCCAATAGGGGCAGGCTAGAAATAGGTCGACCACTAGGAGTTTGGAACATTATTCCCCTTTTTCCTAATATTTCCCCTCTTCTTTAACCATACTGACTAGGGTTCGGATAAAAATAATCATAACCCACTAGCCAGGTATTTTTGAAGATCCCCTTTCCCCACTCCTCCCTCACAAACCATCTTGTCTTTCATAGACGACAAAAGCGCTCCTGCATAACTCGTAAGTCGCGGCACGCCGCAGCGGAATGGGAAGGACCCTATGATGAAGCATGCCACAAAGGGGTAACCCTGGTTGGTAAGGGTTTCACAGAAAACTTTATGTTTTCTCCTGGGCACGAACTAGACTTTCCTAAAATTTGTTGGGTGCCCTTTTTCTGTGTTATGAATCGTGTTTGGAGGTCGGCCCCAGCTCTTATCCTCTAACTCCCTCTGTATTTATGTTTTCTTCATTATTTTAGCACAACACACAACTTGTAATTCCATAGTTTATAATGCCCTACTCATTAACGAGAGGTAATTTATTTTTCAACTCATAGTGTCTGTTTATAGTTACTTGAAAAGCCTTTAGAAGAAAAAAAAAAGCAAATCACTGTTTTTTAAATCCGGTGTGATTCTACATTTTAATACTTTTCTGCCACATAGTCAGTACTTTTTATGCGAGTTATGTATGGGTAAAACATAAAATTGGCCTTGTGACTCTCCTAATCATAATGGCATCAAATTCCAATCGCCCTAGGGGACCAGCAATGTACTGCTACTGTGCCTCCCAGTAATTTGAAGCAATTGTTTGCTCAGAGCATTATTTACAATTTGTCTTTTTTGTTTTTCTCAATATAGCTGCTCCTGCTGATCCAGCTGGACCACCCAACAGGCAGGAGATAGTGGCCCTTTTGCGGTGGCAGAGGCTGGAGTGTATCCACCAAGAGTACCAGAGGCTGGTTGTCCTGGAAGAGGAGGAGGAGCAGGAGGAGGAGGAGGAGGACGAGGAGGAAAGAAACGCCTCTCAGCCGGGGCTGCTGCCAGCCAACTGCTGCAACCCTCTCTCACATTGACAACAGGCCATTGCTGCACAAGATCCAGCAGCGGCTGAACTCCATCGAGGGCCGGGTCACCACGATGGAGCAGAGCCTGGACCAGCTCCGGACCGACATCCACAATGCCCTCTTCTAGTCCTTTTTCAAATTTTTTGTTTTGGCGAGGGGGACTTGTTTGTTGGGGCTGAGTGGAGAGGGTGGGAAGGGAGATGGGAGGGACTTTGAGCATTTTGAATTTTGGGGCTTGGGTCAGTTTTGTTTGGGGAGAGGGGTGGGCATGTTGTATGGGTGTAGAGGGTGGGTTTCTTTGTAAAAAAAAAGAAAGTGTGAAACTATTTTATTTCATCTAAATTTATGCCTGAAGTAGTTTGTTTTACTTTTACTTTGCACTGCTGCCTTCAGCTTTTACACAGCCTGTTTATGTGCTTGTAGGAGAGAGTTTAGCGCTTAGTTATAGTGTTATACTTCTCTAACTATCTTGACCATTAGGGGGAATTCTGCCATGACCTATATTGTCTACAACAACCTACTTAAATAATAGTAGCAGTTAGTTACTTACTTAGTAGGTTAACTAGTTCAGTTCACTCCTTACTAGTTGTCTTACCTGAATATAGATGAAGCAATAACAGGGAAGGTTTCACAACTTCACAAGTGAGGTCCCACTTCCAGTTCCACCCAAGTGAGTTCCAACTGTAGGATTAATCTGAATGATTGATTATCCATCGTAGGCAGTTAAATGGAAATGAAAAGACAGAGTTAGTTGGTTATATTTTATCAAAGCTTTATTAAGAATTGACACCTGAGTACTGCATGATGACACAACGAGAATGCCTGATAGTGCTAAAATACAGAAAATAGCAATGCTAGCAACTTTTAGCTAATGGGGAGCTAGTAGTATTATTTATTAAATCCTCGAGTTATAAAAAATGGACTCAAAGTCTGGAGTGGATAAGCTTATGTTAGGAGTTTAAGGTTACCCAACACAAGGCCTAAATGATGATGCTGACGACTGATGTTCTTCATTCAATATTTAAAATATGGGTAGCATTTCATGTGCAGGTGGGTAAATGGGGCCAGTGTGGACTATTGCTTAGAAGTTAGAGGATCCTGCAGTAAGTTGGTGTTGCTTTCAGCACATCCGCCCCACCAAGTGTGTGATCCATTGATGTTATAAATTAAGCCACACCACAATAAATCACAAAGCCCAGAGGAAGAGGGTTAGGGGTTTGATGAATGACTGGGAAGGTGGATTTGGGGAAAGGTTTGACAAAGACAAACACTACACAAGTACAACATTCCTCTGGGCAATGAACAGCAGCACGTCATTCGTCATCAATCTGTTGTGGAAGGAAACAAAGGAATGAGTATGACAGAGTATAGATAAATGCATTGCAAAGAGTCCTTGTGCCCCCAAGACCCAGATTATCAGATATCTAAATGTTCTGTCTTCTATTTTGAGGAGTGAACCCACCCACCCAGTTCTCCAAATTTGATTGTTAAAAGAAAAATAATACTGTATTGCAAAATTAGGTGGTGCATCTGCATTCTCCTCGGAAATGTCCACTCTTTGGTGTCTTTCTGAACTCATCTGGTAGGTATGCAGGAGTTTTGTTGAGCTCAGCTTTCACCTTTCATTTGTTCAGAAGACTAGAAGAAGGCCTGCAGATTGTAAAAGAAAAAATGTATTTTAGAGTCAAGAAGAAGGACAGAAGGAAGGTAAGCTTCATGAGGAGCATATCAAGAAGACTCAGAGGCAGAGGACAAAAACAAGAGGGGACTCAGAGTTTCACTTTTGCCACAAGTCCAACACACACACACACACACACACACAGCAGCAGCATTTCACCAACGCACCTCTCTCTATTCCACGTAGCTGAGTACTAGGCCTTAGACTCTTGCTTTACCTTTGAACTGATTTCAAAAGCGTCTTGCTTATAGCTGTTGATGAGGTAGTACCTCAGCTCCCGTCCTGAGTTCTTCCATCCTATTCCTGAGTCCTGACTCCAAGTAACTCCGTCCCAGACCAGTCATCATCATGACATGAACAAGATGGACATGCAGTGCACTGCTGTTGAAGAACATTGCAGTATTTTGCATAGGTTTTTGTTTGTTAACTAAAGTGACTGTTCTGGTCTCTGAAGAACCAGACAGAGGAGAGGACCCTCCAATTAAATCTGGCTGAGTGTGGAAGAGCTCACCTCCAGGGAAAAAAGTGATCCCCCCTCACTCAGGCCCCAAACATTGTAAATCAATAATCTTCTCAAGAAATTTCCCGTATTACGGTTCGACACACCCTCCCTCACTGCCAGCCTCCACTTCAATCATAGCTCACAGTCACTCGATAATCTGATCACTTATTGGTGCAATGTTTACCTGTTCCATTCCAAGCATGGTGGTAGGTACACTATCTCCATTTTAATGCAAGCAACAGATTGGAATTTGGCAGTCTTGTAAATCAAACGATTGTCTGGGGAAGTGATAAGGTGTTAATCCAAAGAAATCCAGGAATCGTAGAAGGTAAGAAGTATTTATTTTACATCAATAGGTGTTCCCAACAGAAAAACATAACAGTCTCCCAAGTATCTCAGCTGACTCCTCATGAACATTCTAACCTGCACTTCCAGAGGTTCCTGGAGTTCCTTGGGACAAGGAACTATGATACAGAGGTAGGGGACAGCTGGGGAGAAACCATCTACACTAAAAATAGCTAATAACTAAGAATGGAGGTAATAAATATATATATATATATATATATATATATATATATATATATATACGCAGAATCCTCCCCTCTCAACAGATCCCATCCGCAGGAACAAACGAGAGTGGACCCAAGTTAAGTGCTATTTTTGTTTTATTGCTCCAAAAACAGCTCCGCCATGACGCGTTTCGGCAGTTCACCTGCCTTGATCACATGACAGCGTTACCTGCTGTGGATAGCTTTTTAAAGTGACAGTGTCCAATCACAAATGTATAGACATAGAAGAAATTCCCGTTTGGCAGTTTTGAAATGTGCAAAATGCTTGCATAAATGCTCAATACAAAAGGTTTAAAATATATCACCTTACAACGTTTATACCAATGTCTGTACCATATTGCCTATGTTGGTGTTACATACTGGATAATCCAGGATCCAATGATCTTTAAAATTCTTCGCTTGAATGCTGATACATTGATCCATATTTCAACCCTATGTCATATTCGTTAATTGAAACATTAACCAAGTGCCTAAAAAATACTCCTACTAAAAGTGCTACCTGAATTTCCAAAAGTGCTAACATATAAAGTGCAAGTGCAAAAACCAATTTAAGATTTATCTGTATTGTATTACCAGGAACACCTATTTATGACTTAATATCTTATTCAATGATGTACTGGTGATACAAATTAAAGTGCAAGAAAGGCATGTGCAAAATAGAGGCAAGAGACTTTAACTATCAATAATTAATTTACTAGCTGACAATTCTAATTTCATAAGCAATTGATTCCCACTATTATACTAATAAATATATAAATATGCATATACATAAATACATATAAATATCAATAAATACAATTCAATTGCTTAAAATCAGATAAAAACTCTTTCTAAAATGTGTATCTTTTGAATACTTCATTGAGATGATGTAAAGTGCATATTAGGTTTAAGAACAAAATAAATTATCTAAAACCCTCATAGCACCAAAAACAGTTAATTCAAATTCGGTTTTGCAGCTTAGATCATGTTTTTCTTTAGTATTTTCACAATACTTGGTGAGAGGATATTTTTTACCCTTTAAAACAACTATTTATAAATAAGTGAACAAATCCTCACTCGTATTGAGGCCCCCTGGATACTTTGTATCAAGCTCAAGAATATAACGAGTCTCCAGGCG
Source organism: Calotriton arnoldi (assembly GCA_963921515.1). Classification (NCBI taxonomy): domain Eukaryota; kingdom Metazoa; phylum Chordata; class Amphibia; order Caudata; family Salamandridae; genus Calotriton; species Calotriton arnoldi. The sequence continues at coordinate 658,742 of CAWUFW010006457.1, forward strand.
CCTCAATTTTAATTCTCGGTCACCCCCTCTCTTTTGGGGCGGGACAGCATCAAGAACATATTATTTCAGGTGTTGCAGACTACTATCGTATTGCTCCTTGAAATGCCTTGCTACAGGGTAACTGGGGTCATTGTTGTTAATCGCCCTAATATGTTGTAAAATTCTTTCATGAACAGATAATTTAGTGCTGCCTATGTATGCCAAATTACAGCTACATTCTAAGACGTAGATAGCATAATCTGTTCGACATGTTAGATGTTGATTTATGTCTTGTACCCTATCACTAAAGGCAGTGTGGTATGTGGTCTTGTTGGAGCCATATTGACATGCCTTACAACTGGAACACTTGAAGAAACCTTTTCTTGCTACTAGCCACCCCCCTTGTTCTTGCTCTTCTGGGCTTCTCTTTACCAGTGCATTGGCCATTGATGCTGTTTTTCTATAAGTTATAGCAGGATGTTTGGGGAGTAAATCCCCAATTATTGGGTCATCCAGAACTATTGGCCAATTGCGTCTTATGATGGCTCGTAACTGTTGCTCCTGTCTAGAATATGTCAAAATGAGTCTACTAGGTTCCCTAGATGCATCCACTTTGTTAGTACTTGCTCCCTGAGAATTCTTGTTGTACTGCAAGAGATCTTCTCTAGCTCGCTTTCTAGATTTCATTATAGCGGCTTCAATAGTTGATGTTTTGTAACCTCTCTCCAAAAATCGCTTATTGCTTTCTATCTGTTTGATTTCCAAATCCTTTTCTCACTGCATATTCTACGTATACGAAGCATCTCCCCATATGGGATGCTTTGTAGCAAATGTGGAGGATGCGCACTGGACGCATGTAACATTGTATTGCCTGCCGTGTCCTTTACGATACAGAGATGTGGTCAGAATACTATTGACTACATTGACTTGCACATCCAAGAATGTAATGCTGTTGTCACTAATACTGGATGTGAAGTGCAGATTTACATCATTGACATTAATTAGTTCAATAAATTCCTTGGCTTCATTCTCTGTTCCGTGCCATACAATGAATAAATTGTCAATGATTCTAAGCCATGATATAATATTCTCCTTACAAATGTGTTCGAATTTTTTGAGGACCAGCTCCTCCCACCAACCCATAAACAAACATGCATAAATGGGGGAGAAGCTGGCCCCCATCGCCACACCTTGTATCTGTTGGTACATTTGGCTTTTGAACATGAACAGGTTTTCAAGGCAAAACATCAACATGTCAATTAACATTTTGTTGTGCTGTACATATTTGAGTGGTCTATTTCCCAAAAAATGCTCAACCGCTCTTAGCCCATCATGATTTCTTATACAGGTGTACAAAGAGGATACATCAAGAGCTATTAAATACCACCCCTTTTGCCAATGTATATCCTTGATTTTTCAGATGAAGTCACTCGTGTCCTGTACATAAGATTTAAGATTATGGACATGCTCTTGTAAAAAGAAATCAATGTATCTCGACATGTTCTCTAGTAATCCATCACATGCTGCAATGATGGGTCTTCCTGGTGGTCTGTTGATGTTCTTGTGCACTTTAGGAATAAAATATATAGATGGTATAGTTGGGTGCTCTTTCTTTAAATATTTATATTCTTCAAGGCTCAACAGACCCCTACTTTTCCATGCCAGCAGTTTGGTGAAAAAGAGATCCTGAATGGCTTTAAATTTGTAAAGGGAACTTTTACTATAGCAATCAGTATTATTCAGTTGGGAATAGGCCTCATTCAAATATTCCTGTAAAGGCCACAATACAATGTTCCCCTCCTTATCCGAATTCCTAATTACCACATTTTTCTCTTTTTTGAGTTTTGCTATCATTTGGCCATATTTTCTTTCATAATTGGACACTCTTCTTTTGTTTTTGTTGATGTTAATATTTAACTTCTTCACCTGCGCCACCACTTGTTCGTTGAAAACGTCCAAAGAATCCCTTGGCATAATGGGGGTAAATTTGGATTTCACTTTGAACGGCGTATCTGGTTTATAGCAGACCTCTAATCCAAATGGCACCCGATTTGCGGCGCCCCTTTCATTTGCGTCTTGATTAGAAACTTCATCTGTGGTTCAGTATCTTGTTCCAACTCATGCAAATCTTTCAATATGCCATGATCTGCCGCTGTTAAATTAGAAGCATCTGAATTGTCATTTGTAGATATCCTGCTCCCCACTTGTTTCGGTTGTGTCTGGAGTTGATGGAACCTTTTTAATTTTAATTTTCCTATAAATTTGTAAATGTCTGCCCAAGTCTGAGGGTAATCAAAATTTGATTCTGGGCAGTACGAAAGTCCCAAAGAGAGCAGTTGCTGTTCCGCCACAGTTAAATCTACTTTCGCCAGATTGATAATCATTTTTTCATTAGATTGCGCCATGGGGATCTGTGATGCTCCCATTATTTGTTCTTCCAGGCCCCCCGCCCCCGTCCGCGAGCAGGTCACCTGTTGCTGGCGTTTTCTGGCTGCTTTTCTCCTTTGCCTTCTGGCCTCTGTTCGCCGTTTTTTGCCGGTCGGTTTCTCGGGCGTAATGTCTCCCTTCTGCTCCGTCTCAAGTAATCTAATTCCTCCCCCAAAGTGAGTTTGATGGTACTCTGTTTGGCACGTTCTCTTCGTCCCTCGGTTTCTGACTCACTCTCCACCGCGGAGCTGAGGTCTGACGTGGAAGGAACCTCCCCTTGTGGTGGATTTCTGTCAAGCTGACTTTGTCCTTGCACTCGTTTACTTGCTGTCGCATTTCTATATGCATTAAATTTGCGGGCAAAGGTGAAAATGTGCCCGCTAGCGTAATCCTCCTTATCCCTTCGGAATTTGAAAGTTTTTCTCTGTTTTATTTTTTCCTCCTCTTTAGTTAATCTCATCACCATCTCTTCATGAAGCTTCGTTTTCTGTTAAGAATCGCCAATTTGCCTTTATTTCTGTGTCAAGAGCATCTATTTTAATCTGTAAATCTCCCCGGTCGCTTTCTGCATATTTAACTAGTATCTGAACTAGTCTCCGTGAGGAATCCAAGTTCGTTTCTGCCCACTCAGCCATCATCTGGGGGTTTGGTGTATCGTAACTGGGGGCAATCATTATTCTTAAACCCCTGGGTATCCTGCCCACATCCAGGTATCGCTGTAATTATTTGGATTCCCACCATTTAGCTTCCTCTTGACGCATCAATTTTTCTAAGATGCAGAATTTCTCTTTTAAACTTTGTGCCCCTCCACTTGCCTCCTCACTGGCACCTCTACTGTCGTCACGCTGCACCATAGGAGACGATATAAAAGGGGATGATGGACGGAACGTTTGAGCCAATCAAACACTCACCCCCAGTCAACTGATCTGGGTTTAATCCATCATCATTCTTTAGCTCACTCCACCACCCCAGTTCAGACATGGCCATATGCAAATCAGTCTGACCCTGTGCCTCATGGGAACAGTCCTGCCCGAACTGCCAAGCCATGTCTTCCCTGGACCGGAAACAAGCATCCTAGGACCGGTTTCTGGCATTTCAGCCGTCATCAGCCAGGCTTGCTTGAATCCAGTGGCAAAGTGAGCAAGGGACCCACGTCTGGGCATACCCCCGCCAACTCAGGGCAAACAAAGCGATACAAAAGGGGATGATGGACGGAACGTTTGAGCCAATCAAACACTCACCCCCAGTCAACTGATCTGGGTTTAATCCATCATCATTCTTTAGCTCACTCCACCACCCCAGTTCAGACATGGCCATATGCAAATCAGTCTGACCCTGTGCCTCATGGGAACAGTCCTGCCCGAACTGCCAAGCCATGTCTTCCCTGGACCGGAAACAAGCATCCTAGGACCGGTTTCTGGCATTTCAGCCGTCATCAGCCAGGCTTGCTTGAATCCAGTGGCAAAGTGAGCAAGGGACCCACGTCTGGGCATACCAGTTCACCTGCCTTGATCACATGACAGCGTTACCTGCTGTGGATAACTTTTTAAAGTGACAGTGTCCAATCACAAATGCATAGACATAGAAGAAATTCCTGTTTGGCAGTTTTGAAATGTACAAAATGCTTGCATAACTCTTCTTGCCATGCCCAGTCACTGCCCCACCTCTAGCACCATTTGGCGGCTACACTGGCTGCCAATGGAGAGGCGGGTGGAGTTTAAATCTCTCTGCTTTGCTTTTAAGATCTTGAAATCCCCCACCTCTGGTATAATATCTGGCCTGCTCTCGACCTACACTCCCTCGCGTCATCTGCGCTCTGCATGCAAACATTTGGTCTGTATACCACGTGTGAAGAGGGCCCGTGCTGGTGGTCGCTCGTTCCGCGTTCTGGATGCCAAGCTCTGGAATGATCTTCCGTCTCACATCCGGAAGCGTTAAAGACTCATCTGTTCCCTCATTAGGTCCCCCTTCTTTTGACCCACTTGTCTTCCCTGGCCCTTCCTGTCTTCTCTCAGGAGGGATACTCGCTGTTTAGTCTCTATTTTGCTCAGCGCCGGGACGCCCCGTTGCTGGGGCAGCTGCGCGCTCTACAAGTCATCTTAACATAACATAACATAACATAAATGCTCAATACAAAAGGTTTAAAATATATCACCTTTCAACGTTTATACCAATGTCTGTACCATATTGCCTTGGTGTTACATACTGGATAATCCAGGATCCAATGATCTTTAAGATATATATATATATATATACCCGTGAGCAAGGTCTGTGAACAGACTGAAACGCGTAGGGTTCTTGAACTTGTCGGAATAATGCTGCTGCCTAAATAAAAACTGAAGATTGCAACAAATACTTACCAGTGAGTGCGTGTGGAACATTTCTGTGAAGGAATATTGGTTTTAATTGAATAACGGCTGGCTCCGCCGTTTCCACTGTTCGCACCATCAAAGAGCACCGAATGCTGAGAAAAGAGCCGTTGTGTGGAACTATATATATATATATATATATATAAATATATGTTTCGAAAATCACCACTCCAGTATTTGGCAATAATCCAGCACTCCACGGGACAATTTTTAACTCAAAATTTATTAGATTATTGTGACGGCATCTACGCATTTCGGCAGTAGCACGCTGCCTTGATCACGATGCAGAGCGCCATTTTCGTCATGTTTAAAAACACTTTCAAAAGTTCACAAACAGTGACAAAGGACAACAAATCTTTGGCATATTGATTGTCATTACTGTTTTTTGAGGCGCAATATTGGAACAGGTTTATATGGTAATGTTAAATATGTTTTTTTTTACCATTTCCAAAGAGCAAGGGCACAATAGATAACCATATCCAGATTTGAGCAGTGTAACTCATCACTTACTCAAAATTTAGCAGATAATGGAACCAAAAACAAGAGGAAATTACAATTTCTTACATTTGCGTAAAAACTCTTTTGTATAACATATGTTCTTGGCTACCAATAAAATATTCATAAATAGTCCTCCAAAGTTCAAATGACAATAAATCTTACAATTAAAGTGCTAGTGCTCAACTTTATAATTTCTAAACCTTTTTTTTCCTTTTTATTCCTTTATTTCTTTTTTGGGGTTTTTACAGTACTTTGATAATTAAAGTGCTAGTGCTTTCGTATATTAAAATTCATATAATTCTCTAAATCTTATAAAGTGCTTGGTGCTAATAATTCTAATGAATTATCTAAAGTGCTAAATTTTATAGTGCTGAGTACTAAAGTGCCAGTGTCCTCTGTTATTGTACAAAGATTATGTTTAAAAAGAAAAAATGGATCCCGAATATGCAGACTCAATAATTCTTCTTAATACAGGCAAGTGAATAAATCTTCATCCATATTTAAACCATTTGGTTCTTTACTGTCGAACTCCAATATAAAATATGTTTCCAATCTCCGGAGTTCCTTCTCCCTATTCCCACCTCTGGGGACTTCAGCTATGCAACTGTATTGCATCAGTGTGGGATTACTCTGATGATTTTTTTCAAAATGCCTGGCAACCGGGTAACTTCTATCTCTGTTGGCAATTGCTCTCCTGTGTTGTAGTATTCTCTTATAAGTAGGCAAAGTGATGCTCCCTACATAAATCTTTTCACAGGGACATTTTAGCATATAAACTACAAAGCTCGACCTACATGTTAAAAAGCCCTTTATCTTAATGGTCTTATTAAAAGGTGTTTTAAAATCTGTACGATTGATTCCGTGCTGACACGCTTTGCATTTAAAACACTTTTTAAAACACATTCTCTGTTGCAGCCAGGAGGAAGTGCCTACATTCTCTTTAAATTCACTTTGAACAATTTGGTCTTTTAACGACTTAGATTTCTTGTATGTTATTTCTGGGTATTTTTTACTCTTAGATCCCAACACAGGATCTCCTCTAATAAGGTGCCAATGTTTCTTTAAAATGGCCCTCACTTGATTATGTTGGGTGTTAAAAGTCGTTATGAACCCATGCGTTTTCTCATATCCCTGTTGTCTCTTTCTTTGCTGAGTTTTAGATGGTTCGAACAGTACCTTTTCTCTGACTAAATTTCTTGCTTTTTCCGTGGCTCCACGTATGATTTTTAGCGGGTAGCCCCTTAGAATAAAACGAATAGTCATCTCCTGTTCCACCTTGTCATATTCTTCTGCATTACTACAGGTCCTCCGTGCCCTATAGAACTCACCAAAAGGGATACTCCTGATGAGTGGCATTGGGTGAGAGCTCCCCGCATGCAAAATGGTGTTGCCTGAGGTGGGTTTACGGAAGACGGTAGTTTCTAACTTGTATCCTTTAGGTTTTATTCTGATGTCAAGAAAATCTATGGAGGTTTTGCTGGAATGTCCCACAAATTTTAAGTTAAGGTTATTCAGGTTAAGGTCACTGATAAATAGATCTATATCAGTTTCCTTGCCCTGCCACAGCACGAAAACATCATCAATACACCTTACCCACAGTAGGACATTCTCAGTCCAATGTTCCAGCGTTGGACCCCTGAGCACCTGCTCCTCCCACCAGCCAAGATGTATATTAGCATAACTGGGGGTGAAGCAGGTGCCCATTGCAGTCCCCTGTTCTTGCTGGAACAAATCATTACCAAACAAAAAAATGTTTTTAGTGAGGCACCATTCCATCATCTCTAAAATCATTCTGTTGTGGTTTAAAAATCTCATAGGTCTTCTTTTTAAAAAGTATTCAGTTGCTCTAAGTCCATCAGTATGTCTTATACTCGTATAGAGTGTAGCAATATCAAGTGTCAATAACATCATAGTATCATCCCATCGTACATCATAAATACATTTCAAAAAGTTTGTACAGTCTTTTATATGTGATGTTAATGATTTCACAATGGGATTTAAAAAGTAATCAATGTACTTGGAGACATTTTCGAACAAGCTGTTGCACGACGAAATTATGGGTCTCCCCGGTGGATTAATGATGCTCTTGTGCACTTTAGGCATCATATAAAAGACTGGTATTACTGGGTTATCTTGTTTTAAAAACATGAATTCATCCCAACTCAGGAGTTCTTGTTGTTTCCACCACTCCAGTGTTTCAAAAAATTGGTGTTTTACCCTTTCATACTCTCTCATTTCAATTCGTTTGTAGCATTCACTGTTGTTTAATTGACTTAATGCCTCCGTTTTATACATTTCTCATCCCCAAAGTACAACATTCCCTCCTTTATCCGAGGGCTTCACCAAGATTCCATTTTCTTTTTGAATTCTTTCTACAGTTCTTTGGATTAGCGCTCGTTTGGGATTTATCTTTTTCTTTTTATGCGCCATTCTATAATGCAGCTCCTTTAAATCCATTGTAACATTGTCAGAAAAGATTTCTAAATTATCCCGTGGCAATTGGGGTATAAAACGTGAACGTGGGCGAAACATAGTATGATCTTCCTTTTAGATTTAAGTTCATGAAACCAACTTCATCATTTATTTCATTTCTTTCCGGAAGTCCAACTTCTCGTGCACCCTCCTCATTGCTTTAATTATATAATGACCAAAGGTTTTCCAAAACGGGTACATCAGTTACAGCTAGATTTTCTTGTTGGCTAGGGGAGTTGGCTTCGGTGAGTAATGGAGGGGATACTTGGAGATTTTTATTGCTGTGAATTTTAGCCAATTTCAACTTGCACACAAATTTATATAGGTCCATTCTACTGTTTGCATAATTGAATTCATTTTCATCACAGTATGAGAGGCCTAATTCCAGTACTGTTTTTTCTTCCTCTGATAAAACAATGTTGCTTAAGTTTATTACTGTAGTTTTGGACGTTATTTCTTCGTTGTTTGTCTCGTGTTGGAGCACATGGATCTGACTGTTTGCCCTCCTCGGGCTTCTCCGATATCCTTCTCCTCCTCTCCTTTGTTTCCTTTTCCTCGTCCTCTTCCCCTTCCTCGACCCCTCGACGGTCGATAGTCTGTCTTCTGATCCAATTGTAAAAAACGGAATTCATCAGTGACATTCAGCCTTATATTGGTTGCACCTTTTCTTGTCTGCTCCTCTTGCTCCACTTCGGAGCCTGTATCCGAGCTGGCTTCGCTCTGCGATGTTTCTTGTCGTGCAGCCATGCCACTTTGAACCTTTTGCCTTCTTATTGAGTCAAACCTTTTGGCGAATGTATATATACGCCCTGTTTCATAGTCTAAACGGTCACGTAAAAACTTGGTTGCCTTCCTGTCCTTTATCCGTTTTTCGTATTTTTCTAATCTTCCCTTTAAGTCTCCTTTAAATTTAATAACTTTTGCTTGATCTCCATGCTTCTCCAGAATGGTATTTAACTCCTTAATTTTTAACATGACTTCTTGTCTTTCCACCTCTGCGTACTTAATCAAGATACGAATCATGTTCATTGAGCTGTTCGCACTATTTTCAGTCCATTCACACAACAATTCTGGATTGGGATTTTCGTACGTGGGTGTTATCAAGATGCAGAGTCCCCTCGGGACTCGACCCACTTGAATATATTGCCTCAGGGATGTCACTTCCCACCAACGTGATATTTCCCTCTTTTTCAACTTTTCAAACTCCTGCAGTTGTTTGCCAATTTCTGTGTTTATAGAAGGGACTGTTTCACCTCTGTCCCTATCTCCCGGTCTCGTCGTTTCTTCAAAGAGTTTGAGAGCCTCTTGCTCTCGAGCTGCGCATTCCTCGTCACTCATGCTTACTATAGTTAAAAGTCCCACGCTTCAACAGCGACTCCCTTTCTCTCCTTTCTCAATACCTGGAGAGGTTGTCACTTTCCAGACCGACTCCCGTTTCTCCCTTTGCTCGCCCAGCTTACCGGAGTGCTCTGTGAGTCCTGCGAGACTTCTGGCGCTGACAGAAATCCTACGATCACTATCCACGGGTTCCTCTTTGCTCTCACTCCACTTTCTCCTTCATTCGATTACGGCGATGTAGTTGGGGCTTGCGGGGGGCACGCTTGTCTCCCTTCTCCACAGATCCGTGTGCGGTTTTACCGGTGTGCTTCCCAACCATCGCGGGTGCTGGTCACGAGACGCCCGCCACGTCTTTTAATATGTTTTGAAAATCACCACTCCAGTATTTGGCAATAATCCAGCTCTCCACGGGACAATTTTTAACTCGAAATGTATTAGATAGATTACTGTGACGGCATCTACGCGTTTCGGCAGCAGCACGCTGCCTTGATCACGATGCAGAGCGCCATTTTCGTCATGTTTAAAAACACTTTCAAAAGTTCACAAACAGTGACAAAGGACAACAAATCTTTTGCATGTTGATTGTCATTACACAGTTTTTTGGGCGCCATATTGGAACAGGTTTATATGGTAATGTTAAATATGTTTTTTTACCATATATTATCTACTGGCGGTCGCCAGTAGATAGTTATAGTTACAACCTATTATCCATAGGAAATCCGCGACATTCTATTTGAAATAACTCTCTTGCCGGTTGACGTATCTTCGCGAAATTTTCAAACTTTGTGGGGCGCTCCGGTCCGCTCCTACCTTGAAAGTCTCGGGGTGATACGTCAAGCGGGGCCGAGAAAAAGGGGGTCCCAAAACGCGTTTTCCCCATGCATTTTCCCATAGGAAACTTTAGACATGGCTACAGCCCGAACTGCTGAACGGAATTACACCAAATTTGGCAAAGAGGTAGTTCTTGGTTCAGAAAGAACCCTTTTGTTAAATGGTGTAAATCCGTTCAGTAGTTGCTGAGAAAATCAAAAAGTAAAAGTACATATATATCTATGGGTACGGAGGATTCGCGCACCCTCCCGATCACGAGCTGCATGTTAATTGGCTGTCAGCTGGCTGTCAACATTCCGATTCAGGAAATGTTGGCAGCCATTTTGTCCCTCGGTAGAACCGAGGGACAGAAACAAGTGCGCAAAGCGCACAAAGGGGGCAGGGTAGAAACACCCTGACCCCCTAGGTTTGCTCAGGGGTCCCACAAGGACCCCTGGGCAAAAAAAAAAATTTTTTTTAAAAATCGGCAGGATGCGCTCAGGGTGCGCGAACCCTGCCGAAAATCGAGCGCGGTCTCCCGCGCTTCGATGTTAATTGGCCCCTGGGTGGCCCAAGTCCCGGGGGCATGCTGGGGGGGTTAATTTTATGTGTGGGGGCCTCTAAGGGCCTCCAAGCCCCGGGGACCACCACCCCCGGGGCTTTATGTACAATGGTGCGGGAGGGCTCTGAGCCCTCCCGCAGCCCCGGGGACCACCACCTCCCGGGGCTTCTTTTTTTAATTAAAACCTGTGTGGGGGCTCCAGCCCCCACACGCCCGGGACCACCACCTCCCGGGGCACTAAGAAAATTACAATGGGGGTCCGTTTTGGACTCCCAGAGCCCCGAGGACCACCACCTCCCCGGGGCTGTGCACTGAATGGGAGGGGGCCGCGCGGCCCCCTCCTGGAGCCCTTGATGGCCCTGGGGACCACCACCCCCAGGGCCGGCTCCTGCAGTGTCCCGGGTGCCTACCCCGGGACACTGCTGTTTGCAATGACAGGACGGGAGCCTCGCGGCTCCCGTCCTGTCATTGCAAACTGCTTTGGATATTGGAAGAGAGAGCAGGGAAACCTGCTCTCACTTCCAATATCCAAAGCCGACTGCTTTCCACATGGGGAGCAGCATGTTAGCTGCTCCCCATGTGTAAAGCAATGCCGGCTCCCAAGGGACGTGGGGAGCCGGCGGGACTGTGTGGGGATTGGGGACCCCCACAGTCCCCAATGAGAGGGCCAGCCCCGGGGATGGGGTCCCGGGGCAAGTAGTGGCCCGGGATGGGGGCCACGCGGCCCCCTCCCCAAAAAAAAAAAAAAAACGATCGGGCCCGCAGGCCCCGCCCCCTTCCTTCACCACTCTGCAAACGCGCCCCTGGCGCGTTTGCAGAGGGGAACGATTCCCCTTGAATACTGGGGGTCCCTGGGGGCCAACTAGCCCACCAGGAACCTCCAGTATGCGCCAGGGGCTGCCTTGCAGAGAGGTGTACAGAGGCCACGCCCTTTTACACCTCTCTGCAACGCAGCTCTATGGCGCTTTTTGGAGGTATATGGTGGGCTAGTTGGACTCCGGGGACCCTCAGGATTCAAGGGGACTTAATCCCCCAACTTAAAACGCGCCACGGGGCGCGTTTGCACAGTGGTGAAGGGAGGGGCGGGGCTTGAGGTGACATGTGTGCAAACAGGCCCCGTGGCGCGTTTTAAGATGGGGAATTAAATCCCCTTCAATCCTGAGGGTCCCTGGGGGCCAACTAGCCCAACAGGTACATCCAGAAAGCGCCACAGAGCTGCGTTGCAGAGAGGTGTAAAAGGGGTGTGGCCTCTCTACACGTCTCTGCAACGCAGCCCCTGGCGCATATTGGAGGTTCCTGGTGGTCTAGTTGGCCCCTAGGGACCCTCAGGATTCAAGGGAACTTAATCCCCAACTTAAAACGCGCCACGGGGCGCGTTTGCAAAGATGTCACCTCAGGCCCCGCCCCCTCCCTTCACCATTGTGCAAATATTCCTCTAAAATCAGCCGAAATAGGAATTCCGATTTACTCACCTGTTATAAGGAGAGACCTCAGTGCTGTATCTTTCAGCCCAGTACTGGTCCTGAAAAGTAATTTTAACCGTACTTACCGGTAACTTGAATTTCCTTCATAGGCTAACATTGACTGGTTTCACTTGGAAATTCTTCTAAGTGTGGAGTTTTGGAACTTTAAAATATTCCTCTAAAATCAGCCGAAATACGAATTCCGATTTACTCACCTGTTATCAGGAGAGACCTCAGTGCTGCATCTTTCAGCCCAGTACTGATCCTCAAAAGTAATTTTAACCGTACTTACCGGTAACTTGAATTTCCTTCATAGGCTAACATTGACTGGTTTCACTTGGAAATTCTTCTAAGTGTGAAGTTTTGGAACTTTAAAATATTCCTCTAAAATCAGCCGAAATACGAATTCCGATTTACTCACCTGTTATCAGGAGAGACCTCAGTGCTGCATCTTTCAGCCCAGTACTGATCCTGAAAAGTAATTTTAACCGTACTTACCGGTAACTTGAATTTCCTTCATAGGCTAACATTGACTGGTTTCACTTGGAAATTCTTCTAAGTGTTGATTTTTGAAACATACAAATATTCCTCTAAAATCAGCCGAAATCCGAATTCTGATTTACTCACCTGTTATCAGGAGAGACCTCAGTGCTGCATCTTTCAGCCCAGTACTGGTCCTGAAAAGTAATTTTAACCGTACTTACCAGTAACTTGAATTTCCTTCCATAGGCTAACATTGACTGGTTTCACTTGGAAATTCTTCTAAGTGTGGAGTTTTGGAACTTTAAAATATTCCTCTAAAATCAGCCGAAATACGAATTCCGATTTACTCACCTGTTATCAGGAGAGTCCTCAGTGCTGCATCTTTCAGCCCAGTACTGATCCTGAAAAGTAATTTTAACTTTTACCGGTAACTTGAATTTCCTTCATAGGCTAACATTGACTGGTTTTCAGCAAAAAAGTTTCAAAGTGTTGATTTTCACAAACTACAAATATTCCTTAAAAATCGCCTGTATGACTTAAACGCATTCTTTCAACTGTTTACAGGAGATGCACCAGTGCTGGATCCAGGATCCAACACTGAGTAAGAAAAAGTAACGATAACAGTTTTTACCTGCTAAGTGAATTTCCTTCCATAGGATAACATTGGTGATTCTATGAGAAAAGTTTCAAAGTGTCAACTTTTAAAATACAATAATATTCCTTAAAAATCACGACTGTAACCAAAACGCTTTTACTCAACTGTTTACAGGAGATGTACCAGGACTGAATCTAGGATCCAGTCCTGTGGTTACAAAAGTAATCCATAAAGTAACTAATTGCATTTAACTAGAAATTCACATTGAGCTGAATGTTGCATTGTGTTTGAAAATGTGTTGCCCATTGCAACAACTGTAACTACTGTACTTAAAAGTCTATTGCCTATCTGCAAAGTATTTAAACTAAAGTAATTCATTCTGAGAAAGTATTTTTTGTAATGTAATGTATAATGTAATTACAATGTAATTTGACAAATAAAATATGTAAAAAAAAATTGTTTCTAAAAATGTAGTAAATCAGTATGAAAAAAATTAATATAACAATTAATACATTTAAAAATTGTCATTTACAAAACCTTTGAAATTCACTGAAAAACCGTAGGTTTCAGGCACGTTATAGTTAGAAATTAGCATTTAAAAAACCTTTGAAATTCACTGAAAAAACCATAGGTTTCAGACACGTTATAGTTACAAATTAGCATTTAAAAACCTTTGAAATTCACTGAAAAAACCATAGGTTTCAGACACGTTATAGTTACAAATTAGCATTTAAAAAACCTTTGAAATTCACTGAAAAAACCATAGGTTTTAGGGACAGTTATAGTTACTTGGACATTGCACTCGTACAAAACCCGTGAAATTCCCCGTTATAGTTAGTTCAGCTAACTATAACTCGCGCCCCGCAATGCACTGCTGATGACGTCACATATTACATCACTCATGACATGGTCAGTGACATCACTGATGACATCACTGATGACATCTCAAATGACATCACTGATGACATCATCCACGTGATAATCTGATGCACCTCCTCACACCCTAATATAATCTTTGATACACCCACTCTAAATTACAGACTGCCATTCGCAAAACCATAGACACTCCAACACCAATAACTACATACCCACTCACTGATTCTTAGGTCTACACACACACATCCACTCACTCACCCGTACAGTCACTCATACTTACGGTCACTCAGTACAGGACTATCATATGCACTCTTACTCCTATATAGACACTCAAACAACGCCACTCATCCATAGAGATACTCACACACCTAGTCAGTCATGCAAATAATTAAACACACTGCCATTTACTCACCTATACAGTTATACACACACCAGCTCACTTACTCATACAAATAGTAGCACATTGTTACGCTCTTATACAATCACTGATACAAGCACACAATCATCCATACAGCCACTATCACAATCACTCACTCTTGCTTATAGCTATTTATATACTCCAACACACATATATACTGCCTTTCACATATGTAGTTACTCACACATGTACCACTGGGACATACATTCACTCACTAACACACTCTTACACACACTTACCCACCCATACAGTCTATCACAGATGCACTCTTGAAACCATCCACCCAGTGAATCACCCACTCACACATCTATGCACAGAGTTGCACACACCCCTCCCACACAAACACTCAGGCACCCATACAGATACTCAGACAAGCATTCAATAACTCATATAGAAAATCATTTAGCTATTCACAAACACATGCAGCCACTTACACAGCAACAGACAGACGGATACAGACATACACCCAGTTTAGTCACTAACCCATGCATTCAGTAAGATACGTTAAATCACTCACTTATAGAGTCAGTCACGCACCTACTAAATCATCCATACAGACACTTACACACCCACTCATTCTTCAATACGTCTTTTCCTATATATTTTAAAAATATTTAAACTTTACAGAAACACACAGTCACTGGATGATGTCATCAGTGATGTCATCAGTGATGTCATTTGAGATGTCATCAGTGATGTCATCAGTGATGTCACTGACCATGTCATGAGTGATGTAATATGTGACGTCATCAGCAGTGCATTGCGGGGGCGCGAGTTATAGTTAGCTGAACTAACTATAACGGGGGAATTTCACGGGTTTTGTACGAGTGCAATGTCCAAGTAACTATAACTGTCCCTAAAACCTATGGTTTTTTCAGTGTATATATATATATATATATATATATATATATATATATACACATATATTTCAGCTTCCGCCTTCCTCAGGTAGTACAAGATGGTTTGCTCAGTGGCTGCACAGATGACACAGCTGAATTTTCAAAAAGCATCATGAGTGAAGATTCCATTTGGAATGTGGAATCAATGCAGTCCTGGGAGCTCTTGAGATATGCAGTAATCAGGTTGTATTATCAGTAATGTTCAGTCCATCTGCATCTTCGATATTTTATTTCTTTGTGACTCATTGTATCCTTTGGGATCCAGATTTTTGCCCTGGCTGGCTGTTGTTTTCTTGTGATCCTTCATCTTCAAGTATATATATATATGTATATATACATATATATATATACAAAAAAGAGATTACAACACAGCTCCTTATCCTACAAGTGGTAGGAAAAAAGGATAAAAAGTTCTAGTGAGAATATCAGAGAAGCATAAAGCAATACATGCAATTAGTACAGAGGAAATAATCATTTCATTTCATAATCCTGGTGCCATTTGGGCACATTCACCATTCTCTTACTGATTCTTGAATTCTCTAACTCAGCTTGGTTTTCTCTCTCTTATAATCTTGCAACATTCTCTTTTAGACTGTTGTGAGGAACAAGTCTGTTCTTGCCCCATAACTGTCCATTTTCCAACACTACAACATTTTTCTTAATTTCTTTTTCCTTCTCCGGATCATAGTATTTATTGTACTTGGTATAACTAGTACTAGGTTTCTTTACACTGACCCATTGTACTACTTTCCATCTTTTGTTCTTTACCGCCCCATATTTTATCATAATCCTTTTTGATATCCACTTTAATGTTTGGCGATTTTTTCTTTACTCTCATGCTTTTCCATCTGAAAGCCAATTAGGAGTAAGTTTGGAAACAGGTTTGCAACCTCTCAACAAACAAAATGGAGAGCAACCTGTAACAGTGTTGGGAGTGACATGATAGGACCATAGCATATTCTTAATAGATTGAACAAGGGGTTTGGTATAAATCATAGCTAACTGTAAGGCTTCCTTAATCACCCCGTTACTGCGTTCCACCAACCCATTGACATGAGGACAATATAAAGGGGTAGTTAAATATTTAACAGCTAAACTAAGGAGGTATTATTTCATTTCTTCTGAAACAAGTTGTACTCCATTATCTGTAATGAGAGTATGCAGAATACCTTCGCCTGTGAATACTTCAGACAGGAAACAAATAAGAGTTTTTGTATCAATATGTTTTACAAACTTGACAGTAATCCATTTCAAAAAGTGATCAACTAAGAAAAGTATACATTTTTCTTGCAATCCTGTCACTTGTAAAGGGCCAATTATGTCTAACCCCAATTTTTCCCATGGTTTTATAGGAACTTTCACCAGTTGTATAGGGGCTCTTCTAGCACATTTAGTCTTATCACTTAGACTACAAGCGCACCAATTTTTATCTAGATTTTCTGTCATGGCGTCCAAGTATGGAATTCAGTAACCTGACCTAAGTTTGCTTTTGGTGAGGTTCCTACCTAGGTGGCCTTCATGTGCAAGCACACAAATGTGTTCCCTCAACTTCTCAGGAGGAACACATTTATCTGACTTAAGAACATAGGGGCCGATTCACAGAACTAATCTGAGATAAAATCCTAAACTTACTACTTTTGGTATTCACAGAAGGCATTTAGTAGTAGTAAAGTTAGGACTCCTAACTTTACTACTACTAAATGCCTTTTGTGAATACCGAAAGTCGTAAAGTTAGGATTTTGTCTCAGTTTAGTAGTAGTAAAGTTAGGAGTCCTAACTGTTACAAGGGAGCGACCCTTGACCTCTGGGTAGGTCGCCCCCCCATCCGCACAGCGCCACCTGTGCGTCCAGCTCCCTGCTGCTGCTGATCTGAGGCCCTCCTCCACCCGCAGGCTACCACTTGCGCCTCATCCCTGGTGGCCAGTGGTAGGCCGTAGGTAGGTTCTTGTCGTTGTGAGCGTCACTATTACTGTCTTTCCCCTCTATATTTGTGCCCCCACTGTTTTTCCACAGTTTTGCCCTTACGTTCGGTGCCCCCACTGCTGTGACTGTTTTCGTTCTGTGCCCCCACTGTTTTTCCACTGTTTTTGCCCTTCCGTTCTGTGCCCCCACTGCTGTGACTGTTTTTCGTTCTGTGCCCTCACTGCTTTTCCACTGTTTTTGCCCTTCCGTTCTGTGCCCCCACTGCTGTGACTGTTTTTCGTTCTGTGCCCCCACTGTTTTTCCACTGTTTTTGCCCTTCCGTTCTGTGCCCCCACTGCTGTGACTGTTTTTCGTTCTGTGCCCCCACTGTTTTTCCACTGTTTTTGCCCTTCCGTTCTGTGCCCTCACTGCTGTGACTGTTTTTGTTCTGTGCCCCCACTGTTTTTCCACTGTTTTTGCCCTTCCGTTCTGTGCCCCCACTGCTGTGACTGTTTTTCGTTCTGTGCCCCCACTGTTTTTCCACTGTTTTTGCCCTTCCGTTCTGTGCCCCCACTGCTGTGACTGTTTTTCGTTCTGTGCCCCCACTTTTTTTCCACAGTTTTTGCCCTTCCGTTCTGTGCCCCCACTGCTGTGACTGTTTTTCGTTCTGTGCCCCGACTGTTTTTCCACTGTTTTTGCCCTTCCGTTCTGTGCCCCCACTGCTGTGACTGTTTTTCGTCTCTGTGCCCCCACTGTTTTTGCCCTTCCGTTCTGTGCCCCCACTGCTGTGAATGTTTTTTGTTCTGTGCCCCCCTGTGCCCGTTTTGATTTCTGTACCCCTTCGCCCTCCCGTTTCCCGCCGCTGCGTCCCCTGCGGCCCCGCCCCCCTTGTGACCACTTGCTGCCCCTGCCTCCCGCCTCCCAGCTGCTCCTCCCTCCCACCTCCCCATATATGGCGGCCGCTGCGCGGCCGCGCCGCTGGCACGCCAAAGGCAAGCCCGTCTGCGCCCGTCCGCACCTGGACCGCGCCCAGCGCCAGAACCCCTGGCCCCCGCATCCGCCACGAAGACCACCTCCGATACGACGCCAGCACCCTCATCGCTCTCAACCCAGGACGGACCTCCACCTGCTTCAAGGCCACCCCGAAACGCACCCATGGTCCCTTCACCTGCCGGAACAGCAGCTTCACCTGCCTCGGAGAGCCCGAGACTCCCGCCAAGAAGGACCTCAACCATCTCCGGTGCATCCTACTAAACACCCGCTCCGCACGCAAACACGCCGTCGAGCTCTGGGACCTACTCGACACCTCATCACCGGACGTCGCCTTCCTGACAGAGACCTGCATGAATGAATCCTCCGCACCCGACATCGCCATAGCCATCCCCGACGGCTACAAGATCACCCGCAGAGACCGCACCAACGGAATCGGAGGAGGAATCGCCATCGTACACAAAGACACCATCAGGGTCTCGAACAGCACCAACGACACTCTCAGCACCGCCGAACACATGCACTTCCAGATCGACACAGATCCCAACACCACCGTAAGAGGCACCCTCATCTATAGACCCCCCGGACCCGGACCCCAGTTCAGCGACTCCATCGCCGACTTCATCAGCACGCACGCCCTGACCTCCACCGACTACATCCTCCTCGGAGACCTGAACTTTCACCTGGAGAACAACAACGATAGCAACTCCTCCACCCTGATCGACAACCTCGCCAACCTCAGACTGAAACAGCTCGTCACGACGCCGACCCACATCGCCGGACACACGCTCAACGCCATTTTCTCCTCAAGCTCCCACGTCTCCTTCAGCCACACCTCCGAACTCACCTGGACCGACCACCACTGCATCCACTTCACCTTCCGGAAACCCGCCGCACACTACCGCACCCTACAGATCCCCCGCAGATGCTGGAGAAAAGTCACCGAAGACCAACTCCAGACAAACCTCGCACTCCGCCCACCCAACGACCCCTCCAACCCTGACGCCACCGCCCGCAATCTCAGACGATGGATGGACGACTGCGCCAACACCTTAGCCCCGCTGAAAAAACCAACCTACAAAGACACCAGCAAGAGAGCCAGCTGGTTCACCCCGGAACTCCTAGCATCCAAGCGCACCTGCCGGAAACTGGAGAACAAATGGCACAGCGAGAAGACGCCGGACAGCCGCGCAGCCCACAAAGACGCCATCCGCAACCACCATCACCTCATCAGGTCCGCCAAGAGGACCTCCTTCAAAGACCGCCTCGACAACAACGCACACAACAGCAAGGAGCTCTTCAGCATCGTGAAGGAACTCTCCAACCCCAGCTCCAACGCCAACAACATCCCGCTGTCGCAAGCCCTGTGTGAGTCCCTCGCCACCTTCTTCCACCGCAAGATCGCCGACATCCACGACAGCTTCGACTCTCAGACGACCCCAACAGGCCCCGACACATCAGACCCACCGCACCCCATCGACCCCGAACCCCTGACAGCCTGGGTCAACGTGAACACTGAGGACACAATCAAGACCATGGGCACAATCCACTCCGGCTCCCCAATAGACCCTTTTCCACACCACATCTTCAACAAAGCCGGCAGCTCCATCGCACCCCACCTGCGCAACGTCATCAACCTCTCCTTCGAGACCGCGACCTTCCCAGAGAGCTGGAAACACGCCGAGATCAACGCCCTACTCAAAAAACCCAAGGCGGACCCGAGCGACCTCAAGAACTTCCGGCCCATCTCCCTGCTTCCATTCCCAGCTAAGGTCATCGAGAAGATCGTCAACAGACAGCTCACCCGCTACCTCGAAGATAACAGCATCCTGGACGCCTCCCAATCAGGATTCCGCAGCAACCACAGCACCAAGACCGCCCTCATCGCTGCCACAGATGACCTCAGGATCCTGCTGGACAACGGCGAGACGGCGGCCCTCATCCTCTTGGACCTCTCCACCGCCTTCGACACTGTCTGCCACCGCACACTACGCACACACCTCCACGATGCAGGGATCCGAGACAAGGCCCTGGATTGGACCACCTCCTTCCTTTCTTGCAGAACCCAGAGCGTCCGCCTCCCCCCCATTCCGATCCAAAGCCTCCGAGATCATCTGCGGCGTACCCCAGGGATCTTCCCTCAGCCCGACACTGTTCAACATCTACATGGCTCCACTCGCACGCATCGCCCGACAGCACGACCTCAACATAATCTCCTACGCCGACGACACTCAACTGATCCTCCCCCTCACCGCCAAATCCAACCTCCACGAAGGAATGAAAGCCGTCGCCGACTGGATGAAGTGCAGCCGACTTAAGCTGAACACAGACAAGATGGAGATCCTCATCCTCGGCTCCAACCCATCAGCCTGGGACGACTCCTGGTGGCCCTCGTCACTAGGGGCACCCCTGACACCAACCGACCACGCACGCAACCTGGGAGTCATCCTCGACTCAACGCTCACCATGACCAAGCAAGTCAACACAGTCTCCTCCTCCTGCTTCAACACCCTCCGCATGCTCCGCAAGATCTACAGGTGGATCCCGACAGACACGAGAAGAACAGTCACCCAGGCCCTCGTCAGCAGCAGACTCGACTACGGAAACGCCCTCTACGCAGGAACCCCGACCAAGCTCATCAAACGACTGCAAAGAATCCAAAACGCCTCTGCACGCCTGATCCTCAACATTCCACGCCACAGCCACATCACCCCCCACCTGAAAAATCTGCACTGGCTCCCCGTCGACAAGAGAATCTCCTTCAAACTCCTGATCCACGCACACAAGGCACTCCACAAAACCGGCCCAGCCTACCTCAACAGTCGACTCTCCTTCTACGTTCCCAACCGTCAGCTCCGCTCCACCGACCTCTCCCTGGCCACCGTCCCGCCCATCCGGAGAACCACCACTGGAGGCAGATCCTTCTCTCACCGCGCCGCCAAGATCAGGAACACCCTTCCCCTCAACCTACGACAGACCCAAGACCTGCTGACCTTCAGGAGACGACTCAAGACCTGGCTATTCGACCAGTAGGGGCAACACCCCCCCCTCCTCTCCCTCAGCGCCTTGAGGCCCTCGCGGGTAAGTAGTGCGCTTTACAAATCTTGTGATTGATTGATACTAAATGCCTTCTGTGAATACCATAAGTAGTAAGTTGAGGATTTTATCTCAGATTAGTTCTGTGAATCGGCCCCATAGTTCCCCTCAATTGACAATTCTTCCTTCACATTCCGAAAAGGTTGTAGTTCCTTAGACAATATACTACACTTATTTGGCCAGCCCATTACCTATCTTGTCCTTGACTGACTTTAGAATGATATCCTCAGACATGTGTTTCTACCAGTCAGACTTCAGAATAGCAGGAATGGCAGCATGTAAAACTGACAGCTCTTGCGCATAATCCTGACTTTGCTTTGGAATATGAAGACGAGACAGAAAATCAGCAACATTATTTTTTTATCCTGGTACATACAATACTTTAAAGATAAAACTTTGTAAGTAAATCAAACACTTACTAATCCTTGGGGTACTTTTCTCAATATCTTTCTTTGCAAAAATGGAAATGAGGGGCTTATGATCAGTCCTAAGTTCAAAAGGTAAACTCCAGAGAAAGTACTTAAAATGGGTAATGGCCCAGAAACATGATAACGCCTCTTTTTCGATTGTAGAATAATTGAATTCTGCTTTCTTGAGAGTCAAAGAAGCAAATGCACAAATTCTTTCTTTCCCCCCTACCACTTGAGAAAGAGTTCCTCCTAGACCCCAATTGCTTGCATCTGTGGTAAGTATAGTATCCCTTTGTTGTCAAAATTGCCAATGAAGGACGCTGAAATAATAGCTTTCTTAATTTCATTAAAATTGACTGTATGGTTAGGCAACCAATCAAATTGTGCGTGTTTTAAAAAAAAAAAATCTCTCATAGGTTGAACCAGGGTTGAGAAATTCTTAATAAACTTGGACATGTATTCAGCCAACCCCAAAAAAGACTTAACTTCATCTTTATTAGTGGGGATGGGGGCTTTCGAAACAGACTCAATTAAGTCCATTTTTGGCTTGATTCCCTCATTGGACAGGGTATGACCTAAAAACTCAACTGACGCCACTCCAATTTTACATTCTTTTCACTTTATGGTAAGACCAACACACCTTAGTTTATCCAATACTTTCCTCAAATTACAATTATGTTCTTCTTCACTTGCACCATATATGAGGATGTCATCCTGAAAACATACTGTTTTATCCACTCCCTCAAGAACATGCTGCATTATCCTCTGGAATGCTGCCGCAGCAGATGCAAGGCCGAACGGCATTCTCAAGAATTTGCAATTTCCAAACCCAGTGGTAAAATCAGTAAGGATCTGAGAATCAGGGTGAAGAGCAACCTGATTATATGCTGAGGAATGATCTAGCACACAAAAGTGTTTAGCATCATGTATCACACTCAGCATCTCATTTCTTTTAGGAAGAGGATGACTGTCAATCCATATGCTGGCATTGAGACTCCTCAAATCCACACACATGCGAATATGTTTTTCTTCCTTTTTTGATGTAATAACTAAGTCTGGGTGGTGAACTCCGCTCGGCTCGCGGAGTGTGCGGAGTTTTCTGTACTCCACGTTACGCGGAGCTCGCGGAGTTCCGAAAAACTCTTCGCGGAGCGGAGTATTTTTATCGCTCGTATTCGTCAATGTCAAGTTGCCGAGCGCGAGCGAGGAAAATCCACCTCCCAGCGAGATTTCTTAACGCAGGCGGTCAGATTTCTCAATGCGAGTGGTCGCGTATGCTCACGTCCGCTCGCGTTGAGAAACCACCCGCTCGCGTAGAGAAAGCTGCTGCTCGAGTAAAAATCTACTCGAGCGGCAAAAAAGAAGCAGCGCCCGCTTGCGCTGTGCATGATGCCGTTCGCGATGATTGCACAGTGCGGACAACACCTGGCACTGACAATCACCGCGAACTGCATTTATCTAAAGAAGCTCCGCCGCTCGCGGAGCTCCGCGTAGCGCGGCGGAGTTTTTTGTGCACTTTGCCGCATAGCGGAACTCCGCAAACTCCGCCCAGGGTTAGTAATAACAATAGGTGCTAACCATTGAGATCTCTCTACTGGTTCGAGTATACCTTGTTCCTGTAATTTTTTAAGTTCTTTAATGGCTCCTGCATGAGTAAGGGTATGGAATGTGTTTTGTATACTATGGTAACACCATCAGATTTAAGTTTGATTTTATGTAAGTAATTTTTAAGCATGCCATTTTTCTCTATGAACATATCAGGAAATTCCTCACATATGTCCACCCCCACTGAAGTCCGATCTACCTGAAGTACCTGCTCTTCATTATTGGGATCTAACTTGATCCCTAGATCTCTTTGATGTTTCCAACCTAATAAGTTGCATCCTTTTTCTGTAATGTATACTTTCCCTATTGTGTGTCCATCTTTAATGTCAGGTTTTTCTAGCACGTATTCTTCCTTTCTAAAAATGTCATCAAAGATGCTATGGTTTATCAACATGTACCTGTATCTCACATGAGGGATGCTTTACTTTGTCATCCTCCTCAGGGTCATGTACTTGAAAAATGAACTTATTACCGTCTTTATTCTCTGAGATGTCCTCAGTATGAACAATATGTACTCCTCTACCTGTAGTATTTGCTTTGCACATTTTAGCGAAATGTCCAGTCTTTCTGCACTTTCTAAAGGTTACACTTCTAGCTGGGCATTTTAAGTTATTAGCAAGATGATTGGGATTTCCACATCTATAGCACTTTACATTGTCATTTTTAAACTTTGACTTCACAAATTGCTTACCATCTTGCACTTCAAACACTTGTTCAGAATTTCCTATAACACTAACTTCCTTCTCCTCCCTTCCTCTATCTTTATTGATTTTCATCTCTTTCATGCAAAATGCAGTATGTTCAATACTTTTAGCTATATGAATAGCTTCCTCCAAGTTAGGATTATTAGTGAGGAGTCTCTCTTGGACCTTGTGATCATTAGTGCAATGGACTAACTGATCTCTAATTAGGGAATCTGTTAAAACTCCAAACTCACATGTGGCAGACAAACCTCTGAGCGTAGCTATATAAAAGGTAACTTTTTGTTCCTTGAACTCTATTAAAGAATTTGTGCCTTTCAAGTACAACATTCATTATTTCCTTGAAATGAGCACCAATTTCCTTAGGGTTGTAGTAAATACAACTTCATCTCCACTTTCCTCCCCTTCAACATTATCAGATAAATCCTCATACACTTTTCTTCCCTGAACTCCCAAATTGTGCAATAATATATGTTGTTTCCATATTGAGAAATGCCCCCATATGGCAATTAAGTAGGAATGCAAAATATTTACCCATCTATCCCATGGAATTTCTGGTTCTCCTTCTTCATTCAAAAATGGAGGAAGTTGGATTATGTTCATCACAGCCATGATGGAAACCAAAAACAAGAGAACAGGAAAAAGAGATAAGTGACAATAACTGAGTAATTATAAATTGACAAGGTTGGAAAGAGACTACAAGTATGAGAAAATGAACATGAGTCTCTTGACTGTGGAAGTTTTTCTTCAATGTAAACAAACATTGTAGTGCTTAAATCAGGCATGTGATGCAAAATGCAGCAAGACTAATGTATAATGATCTGGGCGCTGTGTAAATGAAGCAGTGCCCGAGAGCGAAGAGAGGCACCCCACGGAGCTAATAAGGTACTGGAGCGTAAAGATTCCTCACAGTAGGAACTAGGCGCTCTGTAAATGAAGCTGTGCCTGTCAGCGAAGATAGGCACCCCACAGAGCTAGTAAGGTACTGGAGCGTAATAATTCCTCACAGTAGGAACTAGATGCTCTGTAAATGAAGCTGTGCCTGTCAGCGAAGAGAGGCACCCCACAGAGCTAATAAGGTAATGGAGCGTAATGATTCCTCACAGTAGGAACCAGACGCTCTGTAAATGAAGCTGTGCCCGTCAGCAAAGAGAGGCACCACAAAGAGCTAATTAGAATGATTGAGCCTAATGATTCCTCACAGCAGGAACTGGATGTTCTGTAGATGAAGTTGTGCCCGTCAGCGAAGAGAGGCACCCCACAGCGCTAATTATCGTCAGCAAAGAGAGGCGAGTGGATTCAAACAACCTTAATTGTAAGTCAAAATGATTATAGTTTAAGCTCTCACCCACTGGGATAGGCAGCGAACAGCACAAACCAGTTAGAATAATAAACTGGCAGCTCCGAGAGTGGGAAGCAGGAAGCAGGTCTCAGGTTACCTCATGGAAAGCACGGAGGGCGGAAGGTTGACGTACACAAAAAAGAACTCCAAACAAACAAGGCTTAGCTAGTCAGCGTAGAAAGAAAGCCGGCGTGCAACTCCCTATTAAAGCAGGGAAAACGGAGTACACCACACAGCACACAGAGCGCCAACAAATCGTGCCCTTAAACCAATTTGGCCAATGGAGCGGAAATAAGCTGTGCCTGTCAGCACAGATGATAGCTGACAGGCATCTCCATGAGCAACACACAGAAGAACGGAGGAGGAGCTTCCGCAGATAAACAAGAAGTGCTCGTGAAAGGAAACAGCTGGCAGGCAACTCAAAGAAGAGCAGAGCAGGAGCTTTGGCAGATAACACGGCGTGCTTGTGAAAGGAAACAGCAGGCAACATTCCGGGTCCAGTCAGATTACTCAGCTTAACACTGTGGCTCCCAGAACTTACTCCACAGCACATGAAGTCAGCGAACAGAAAGAAAACAGTCGCTGATAGAGGTACTGCAAGAACGATTCAAAACAGCTGAGGAAAGAAATCACAGATTCCAAATAGCGAGACAGCAAGTTATTGACCGTGGGAGAAGTCGAAAACTTCGTAGGTTATAGGGGTGGAAACACCAGCTGTCCCCTGCACAGAGCTGGAAAATTTGTCGCCAAATTGATTAGGTGTTAATCCAAAGAAATCCAGGAATCATAGAAGGTAAGAAGTATTTATTTTACATCAATAGGTGTTCCCAACAGAAAAAAAATAACAGTCTCCCAAGTGTCTCAGCTGACTCCTCATGAACATTCTAACGTGCACTCCCAGGGGTTCCCGGAGTTTCATGGGACAAGGAACTATGGTGCACATGCATCAAAATAGTCAAGAGCGATTTTTTAATTGCGATTTTCAAGGAATCGCAATTAAAGAATCGCTATTGCCTATGCATGTAGGAATCGCAAAACAATTTGTGATTCCTACACATTCTTTAATTGCGACTCGCAATTTGCCTCTCGCAATTAAGGAATTGCTTCCCATTCATTCCTATGGGCCTAAAGGCCCATAGGAATGAATGGGCATTGCAATGCCAACTTGCCAGTACCCAATAGGTACTCGCAAATCGCGCATGCAATTTCAAGAGTGCAAGGGTGCCAAAAGGACACCCTGTTGCACGCCTGAAATT
The DNA here is from genome assembly GCA_963921515.1 of Calotriton arnoldi. NCBI lineage: Eukaryota > Metazoa > Chordata > Amphibia > Caudata > Salamandridae > Calotriton > Calotriton arnoldi. Next base: position 685,233 of record CAWUFW010006457.1, read on the forward strand.
TCAATCTATCCACATGTTGCGCACACACGGCAAGGGCATGTGTGTTTGTAACATGGGACTTTGAAAAATGCACTTTAGTGTATTTTTTAAAGAAATCGCAATTTACCATCAACTTTAGATTGACGGTAATTTGCGATTCCTATTTGCGAAATCGCAAATTTTTATTGTTTAATGCATTGCATTTAAGGAATCGCAAATTGCGATTCCTTAAATGCAATCGCAATTTAAGTAATCGCAAATTTTGCGATTAATTAAATTGCGATTTCGCATTTGGGATGATGCATCTCAAATGCAAAAATACTGGTCGCAATCTGCCCGTTTGCGACCGGTTTTTATGTTGATGCATGTGGCCCTTTGATACAGAGGTAGGGGACAGCTGGGGAGATACCAACCTACAATAAAAATAGCTAATAACTAAAATGGAGGTTATATATATATATATATATATATATATATATATATATATATATATATATATATATATATATATATATACAAAAAGAAATTGCAGCAGGAAGCCATCCTAGATGATGAAAAAAACAGAAGGATCATAGGAGCAGACCCTACAGGCTAATTAAATTTCGTTTAATACGTTTGTGAAGGCCAATCACCTCCAGGGAAAAAATGATCGACCATCACTCAGGCAATTTCCCACATTACAGTTCAACACCCTCCCTCACTATCTGCCGCCACATGAATCATCAATCTTCATCATCACTCACACAATCAGTCACTCAGTTTTGGACCAATCACCCTCCTCCTCATCCTGTGCTGCTGTTTCAGGAACGGTGCAATTGTGTGGTATAAAATGTTGGTTCATTTCGATCATAGTCAATCTCTCTACATTTTGAGGTGAGAGACTCACTGTAACAACCGCACCAGCTGCACTGAACACACGTTCAGCAGACACACAGGGCAAGGACAAGCCAGATACTTTATTACAGCCTGCTGAACTCTGGCCATTGGCGTATCTTCCCATACTAATACATCAATGAATTTTGATCCACATAGACCTCTTTTGGATCATCCAGATACTCCTGGAGCACCCAGTGGATGGTCATTGGTGCTGCCACTTGCTCAACCTGTTTTGCCATTGCTTCTGCACTGGACTTGAGCCCTGCCAATTGAAACCATTACAGTGCTTCTGTTGCTGTTGTTGCTGGTATTCTGGTTGATGATGTTGTTGGCTGCTGTGAGACAAGACTGTCCTCTCTGTAAATTGAAGGCGGCACCCCTGAACTGCGGGGTGGTACACGAAGTTCCAGCCTTTCTCCTTCCAAGCCTCCGGTTTGCTCTACAATCAACCTCTTGTATTTTAAAACATCCCCTTCAGAAAAAGGAATGAAAGTGGGCAGAATATTTTTGTGCCGTGGATCAAGTAGATATACTCTTTGGACGCGATGATGTCATGTTGCAGCCTTGTATTACAAGCCAAGCGAAGGATTAAGGTCTCAACCAAGGCATGCAAGACTGTGTTTTCATAAACTCCGGTGGGGGAGAACGTTTCAGATACCTTCTTTACCTTGCCCTGTAGGAGAGGCAACAAAGGGATAGCTTGGCCCATCGTACTGTTCTCCTTGCTAACTTCCTGTGTGAAAACCTCAAAAGGGAGTTGCATCTGTGTCAGGCATTTGACTAGGCTCCATTTGTCCGCATCCATGGTCATAGCTTTCCAAACTGCATACCTTCCTCTTACAATGACATAGTCATTGATCTGTTTTTAATGCTCAAACAAACATTGCAACATGAAAAAGGTCGAGTTCCAACATGTTGGCACTTCCTGTATCAGGGCTTTAGCTAGTGCTCTATTATTATGCTGAATAATGCGCAACTGCTTCTGGGCTTTAAAAGAATGGCAGAAATGAGTGCAGATTCTTCTGCAGGTGGTCAGTATGTTGCTGACTATGTCTTCTTGTCTGAGGAAGTCTTGCACAACCAGGTTGATGCAATGTGATAAACACAGGCCATGAAATAGCCTCTGTCTGACATGGCCTTGACTTTGTTACTGCCATTGTCCGTGGCAACAAATCCAATTCTGAGACATCTGGGACACAGCCATTCATACACCTTGCTGTTAAATTCCTCCAAGATGTTTACAGCTGTATGTGATTTCTCCATGGCGAACATGGCCACTGTTGCATGCCACCGAACACTCTTAAAAATGTCTTCATTGCCAGGACCTGCAGAAATATTTTGCTTTACCCCTCCAAAAGAGATCCAGTGTGCAGTGATGCACATGTAATCAGTCACCTGACAACAGGTCCACATGTCTGTCGTCAGGTGGATGGTGTAAACGACACTTTGATGCAAAGCTTGTCTTACGAACTGAAGCACATCGTGATTCAGTGCTGGAACACCAACTCTGACAAAATAGGTCCTACTGGTACCTTCCATTTCGGGGAGAGGGCTGTCACAAATTCTAAGAATCGCACTCCTTCCACAAAAGAAAAAGGGAGGGGATCGAGCGCTAACATTTTTGCCAGCTTTCTGTTGTACAACCTTGCAGTCGCGTGGTTCCGCTCATAGGGCCCCGTCTGCCTAAACATGCCAGTAATAGTAGCCTGGATTAGTTTCTATTTTCTGCGGCAACTGACACAGGCAACTTTCAAGAAGTAGATGGTGGTAGACTCAATGTGCGTCATGGTGGGGCAGTCACTGTATGCTGTGGTGTCTCCATCTCACTCCGAATCTTGTGCCATTGTGAAGTGGTAGAGGTGGGTAAATCTGCTGGGGCACTGCTGGGGACAGCAGTGTACTAGTAGCTGATATTTCCTGACTCTCCCCACCACCATGAACACGTTCAGCAGTTTTTTTAAGGTGCTCTTTCCACTTGATTGTGTGGTGTTATTTCATATGGGTCGTTTGCCTCCAGTATCAAAATGTGTACCAGGCTTACCTCAACAAACATTTGTATGGCAAATGATGCATACTGCAATGTGCTCCCCCCCTTTGCTAACCGTAAAAAAGTCCCAAACTGGAGAGGAGTACTTTTTTACTGTGCCACTGCCAATGCCTGAATAAGAACTGGAGGTAGGTGGGTATGTCATTGATTGCCTCTCTGCTTCTCCTGTCGCAAGGGTTGGTGTGGTCTAAGCTGGGGCTTTGCAAATATGGTTGCTGTGCTACCTGTACCACATCCCTTGGATCAGGTTGAAAAGCAATGTGTCCACCATGACTGCCTCGTTGTTGTCATCCTCCTCATCATTCCCTTCCATAAGTTTAAGTTTTTCGCAAACTTTTCTGTTCACTTGTCTGTTCTCCTGGACTCTGCCGGGGTCCACTCCATGTCCCTATCATCATCATCAAAAGTGGTGCTTGGAGAATGTGGTGGAGTAGTACCCTTATTTTACCTTTCTGGAAATGTGTGAGCCAATGATTCTAAAAGGGGAGATTCAATTTCTTGCTCAGAAGGAAGCTCAATCTCCTGTTCTGCTCCATCATCAGTCAAATGTTCTATTGCAGGCTGCGGCTGCTGTCAACTTTGCTCAGTTTCCTGAAAAGATTATGTACTGCTTTACGAAAGGGACTATTCCAATTCAATATCACTACTCATTGGCATCGACATGATTGAAGTGGCTGCCTCACTGACAGACATGGCCCTGGGCTTAGGCTGCGGAGATGGTGCTGTTGATGCAGGAGTGCTGCTCTCAGCTTGCTCGCCAGAGGCTGGTGTTGCAGGCACATGTTTCCCTAAAAACGTTGTGGTCGGCACACCAATGGTGGAAATCTGCTTCTTCTCCTCCCCACTGGCCACCTTTTTGGCAGCACCTTATTTTGGGCCATCAAGACGCTGTCAGTTGGCAGTGGCATTTCCATTCACAATCTAAAGAGATGCCCATGTTGCGCAGTCAGTCACGCATCACGTCGTGCACAGGTCTTCTGTCTGAAAGTACTGTGGGTGATGTCTCTTCTCTTGCGCACCTAAAGGCAAATAATCAAAAGGAACATCAGTGAAACATGGCATTGTTGTAGTTCAATTAGTAGTACAAACAAACAATATAATTTATTGTGGTTACTTAAGTTATTATAACTAACTAGCAATACAGTGTAACTATACATTCGTAAACCCACACCAACATATACTTTCATGGTGTACACTCAGGAATGATAAGAAAGAGCAACAACAACAACATACAGATGTAACTGTTTTCTTTATGTGCATCATGTTGGGATGTGGCACTCAGGGAGGTGCAGGTGACAATGGAATAATCCATAGACAATGAATACTGTTGTGCACCTATAGCAGACATGGGGTTGAAGCCAGATGTTAGGAAAATGGGGGGAAAAATCAAATTGAAAAAAAATTAAATTGAAAAAAATGAAACTAAAACAATTAAAATTAAAAAAAAATTAAAATTAAAATTACAAAAATGCAACAATTAAACTAAAAATTACAATTTACAAAAATTTATATTGAAAACGTTTAACAGAATAAAAAATTTAAATATTTCAAAAATTAAGATTCAAAAATTTAAAATTATAAACATTCTAAAAAATGTAATACAAAAATACAAAAACTAAAATACAAAAATAAAATAAATTAAAATAAAATAAAATAAAAACGAATATTTAAAAACCTAAAGTTACAAAAATCAAAATAACAATTTTATAAATAAGTGACATTTTCCTCAACCATATAATTTACTAAACTGATATCTCAACCATCCATGCAAGCCTATGGCAAGGGCCACACTGGCTGGACACACAGAATGGCTGCCAGCCAGTGCGACATGGTCAATAACATTGGGTAAGAAGGCATGGAGAACAAAGAGAAGACATGCAGGCCTGTGCAAAAGCACACTGGCTGCTTACACAAGATGGCCAACCAACAACATGGTGCAACAGCAAGCAAGGAGGCATGGCCACGGACAAAGAACACATGCAGGCTCATTGCAAACACACACTGGCTACCTACACAATTTGGCCACCAGCCACATGGTCACAACAACAAGTAAGAAGTCATGGGGAACAAAGAAAACATGCAGGCCTATAGCAAAAGCATACTGACTGCTTACACAAAATGGCCATTGACCACATGGTCAAACAGCAACCTTGAAGGCATGGCCACAAACAAAGAACAATGCAGGCTTATGGCAAAAGCACACTGGCTGCCTACACAAAATGGCCGCCAGCCTCATGGTCACAACAACAAGCAAGAAGGCATGGGGAACAAAGAAGACATGCAGACCTATGAGCACGGACTATACAAAATGGCCCCTGGCCACATGGCATGGGGAAAAAAGACAAATGATGGCCTATGACAAACACACTCACACACTGGCCAGACAAAGGAGGTATGGATTGGTAACAGAAAAAAGAGCATTTATTCAGCAATGCCAAAAACGAAAATGTACTGGACTGTGACATTTTACAACACACATCCTCCAAAGGCATCAAATATATTTACCCCACCTATACACTATTTGCAGAACAAAAACTTGAAGTACCCCAAAAACATATTTTTCCATTAAATCCAATGCCATCCATGGCCTAAATTATGTTTCAATTCAACAGACACAACAGAAACAGTTGTTTCATGCACCCTTGACTAGTCCTGGGCCTACTAGCTGAAAGGCCCATTGGCAGGCTATGCCACATAATGAATTAAATAAATCAATATTGCAAACATTAAAAAACATGGTGAACAAAATGTACTGGATTGTGCAACATTTTTCCTTTACAAAAGAAGATAACTTACATGCAAAAAAATAACAAGGCACCTACTAAAACTGCAGGGCACCCACCACAATAAATTTGAAAAATTGAATAAAAGTTTAAATAAATCCAGGTGCATGCCGCCAATCAAACAAACAACACCCGTACACACCAGTTTTTCAACTTAGGGCCCGATTCCGATCTTGTAAGGAAGACCTACAAACGGGATTTGTAAAGACCAAATCCGATTCGGAGCCTATCGTTCTGCCCGAATCGTCCCCCGTTCCTAACGAGCAAGTACGATGCAAGTATCCTGTACGTGCCGTGCGAATCGTTTACAAACCCGAACCTGTCCGTCCGACACGTTCGTAGCCGAATCGTGCCGCGCAATGGAGCCGTTTCCGACCGAGCGAGTACGATGCACGAATCGGACAGCTGTATCGCATCGAGACAAAACAGCTGTCGGATTTGGACTTCAGGGGGCCATAGCAGGCCCCCCTTTACTCGGTCACGGGGGGGTGCGCTTGGGTCCCCCGATCCAAGCATGCACAGTGTGGTGGGCCACATGGGGTGCCTGCTACAGGGTATACGCTTTTCCCCTCCCACCCCTTTTTTGCTATGGGAGCCTGTGTACGTGTCTGTACACGGGCTCCCATAGAGTTCAATGGGAGTCCAAGCGAGCGGAGTCCGTAAGCATATGGCAGCATTGTACTCGCTCGTTCGGACTCCTGGAGCACGTCTCGCTCGGAAACCCCTCCAGATCCGAGTCGTGTGGAGGGCTTTACTTATGAGATCGGAATCGGGTCCTTATTACTTGTGAAATCTCAAGTACAAAGTCCTTAAATCCAATGGTATATATGCAGCAGACAAGGAGAGTGATCCTTTCAGCTCCAAATCCCAATGAAAAGTGACCAGGAGAGGGACAAAGTACTGGGAGGAGCCAGATGTACAGGAACAGGAAATTGGAGTCTCTGGGGCACTTCCTTCCTGTTTGAAAAAAAAAGTAAAAAACAAAAAGGCTTCTCACACACAAAAAAACAACTCCAACAGCCAGTTTGAGAAGAAAATCCACTCCAAAAGCTTCTCAGCTGCATCTCCAGCAGAAAAGCTTCTCAACTTCTCCATTTACAAGCACGATTGGCACTAGATTGGTGTCGTTGTGGCCGGAAGCCGAGCAAGTGAGCGCAAAGTCTCGTTGAAGCTTGCCACTGGTGTGAGAAGTCCTGCAAGCGGCCCAAGTATATCTTGGTTCTCGTGGTCAAGTGCCAACAAACTCAAGGGCGCGAACGGAAAAAAAACTATGCTCCATACCCAAAAGGCTGAATTCAGGAACTCCACGGAGCACAGATCCCAAATTTCGCAAACTCCGCAAGCGGAGTGGAGTTTACCACCCGGGCCTTGTAAGAAATCAACGCATCACTTTCCCTGGGAGTAAGGAATCAACGCATTGCTTTGCTTTTTTGGAGCCTCATCTCCTCAGCTCCTGTTTTCATCTTTGGTTTTGACACATCCCAGGTACTTTGTGATAAAAGTGATGCAACCATAGTTTCCTGTGGACTGAACTATTTTGAACCTTTTAAAAGTGATATCTTTGCTTGTGTATGTTGGATTTTTGTCATTTTGGTCTTGTTTTATTCAGATAAATATTGGGTATTTTTCTAAACTGGTGTGGTGTCTGTAGGAGAGTAGGATCTGCTTCACATGGGTACCCCCACTTTTTGCTGATGCTTCACTGTTTTTCGACTTTAGTCTGGGTGGGGCCCTGCTAATCAGAACCCCAGCCTAGCTGCTTCCTCTCTAAAATGGTTTCCATGTGCCTTAGGCACATCTCTGATTGGAATCTGGAGTGCCTTTATAAGTCCCTAGTATATGGTATACTATGTACCCAGGGCATAGGTACCTCAGAGGCCTACCAGGGGCTGCAGCATGTATTGTGCCACCCCTGGAAGGCCATACAAAATGACACCACAGGTCTGCTACTGCAGCCTGGGTAAGGTGGTGCATGCACCCCTTACTGTGATGTAGGTTACCTATCTCACTACATATATACACACATATAAACCTATAAGTCACTCCTATGGCAGGCCTTGTCAATCCTGAAGGCAGAGTGCTTGGTTCCTATGTGAGAGGGTGCCCCTGCATGAGCAGAGCCCCTCTGCAGCGTTTGGAGACCCTTCTCTGATGCTGTTTGTAGTGCAGCCTGACCATATACTCTTAAGCGCATTATAACCTCGCGTTAAATGCTAACTTTGGGATGGCTGCACGGAAACATGTCGTGTTTGGTGTCAAACATCTTGGAATACTACCCCCCGCCAGTTCTGGCAGTGGGGGTAGCATTCCACCCTTCTAGAGGGAGAGACATGTACACACCAGCCTGCCCGGTAACTTCTTTCCAAGCCCTGGCATCACAAAATGGATGCCGCTGCCACAGACACGGGTCTGGCCTCCTGCTGCTGACTGAAACTCTGGCAGGGGAGGCCTGGACAATAGGTTTCCTGTCCCAGGGAGGTGTAACCACCTCCCCAGACAGGATAATGTGTATTGGGGCTGGGCGGGAGCACTCTCTGGTGCTTTGAAGTCCTGCACTGGGGGCACACTTGGTGTCCCTGTGCATACCCCAGTTCAAACTGGTTCAGGGGTTTCCAGCCCCTGCTCTGGCATGAAACTGGACAAAGGGAATGGGTGTAACCACCCCTCTTCCCTGACCCTCCCATAGGTGGGTCCCCAGAGTATGTCCAACCCCCTAACTTAGTATAAGTATGGGACCCCAGTCCTTAGGACTTTAGATTTACCTGGACGAAACTCTGATACAGAATCCTGGACCTTCGACGCTCTACTTTACGATTAGAGGACTGAAGAATCTCCCTTGGGGTCAAGGAGTGACTCCCCTGCTTGGCAGGCACCAAAGAAGCAATTGTCCGGTCTGCATCGCTGAAGCTCCCGCCGGACGCCGAAGTCTTTGCATCACCAGAGGTGGATTTCCAGACTTCCCCGAGGCTGCCCTGAGTTCCCAGCAAAGCTGAGGCACATAGCTTTCGTGGGTAATGTGGAACCGTGACCCCTGGACACCGAGCACATTTGCAAGTGCATCCTCTTCTGGGCCTCCCACGAAGTTGTGCTTTGGGCTCCAAATAGCCCTCGCCTCCAGCACCGACTGCACCAAAGATCACTGGCCCCCACTCCACGAGTGTCCCGTGAGCCAGCTCCAAGTGCGTCCACTCAAGGCTCCTTCACGGTCGCTAGTCCATTGGCTAGTGGGCCCTCCCGAAGGCAACTCTAATTCTAATTGAGCTTCCCTGGTTGCTCCAGGCTTGCCCTGACTTATCCTCACTGGGTGAGTCCCTCAGACCTTGCTGGTCTGCACCACCATCCTTCTTCTATTTCCACGAGACTTGCCGTTGCAAAGGCTTGTTGGGTCCAATCCGGTCGCCAACAACTCAGCAAGCGCCAGACATCGTGGGACAGCTCGAATCCAGCTCCTGGTTGTCATCGACACCTCCTCGACCTCGTGGCTGAAGAGTCAAGACGACTGTCAACCTACCTGAAGCACCCGACATCGGTGGGCATCTGCTCATCGCCTTCCTGGTTCCTGGCTAGTGACCCAGACTCTGTCCCCTCTGCTTTCAGGTTCTTCAGATCTCCGATCCACTTTTGGATCCACCTGAACACTTTCGACTTGGTCGCCAGCAGCACTTAGCAGCAGATCGCCATTGTAAACGACGACGAAACCCAACCCCGAAAGACACCTATGCACCCGGCTTCCCTGGGTGAGGTAACTCGAGTACTCCGTTGCTCCCGTGGGTATAGACTCTAGAACCTCTGGAGAGGTGTGGTGCAGCGGCCAGGGCAGCTGACTTCGGAGCACAGGGTTCACGGTTCGATCCCCGGCTCCGGCGGCAGCTCAGCTCAGCACCATGTGACTCTGGGCAATAGCCCACTTAATTTCCACTACGGCCCCCAGCGCCTTGAGACCCGTAAGGGTGAGTAGCTGCGCTATATAAAAACGGACTTACATTTTTAACGACCTAGTTCTAAAGGGGTTTGCTCCAAGTCCTCCTCTAAGTGTCCCTTTTCTTTAAAATTCCAACCGCGACTTTCCCCATAGAAGTCAACGGCGATTCGCGGCTGTGTTCTCACACTGCACGCGTCCCCCGTGGGTCCCCTGTGTCACTACCTTGGGTGGTTCCTTGTGGTCCAAGCACTTCTACAGGCTCTAGGCCTTGTGTCTAGCTCAGTCGTGGTTCTTATACCACTTTATTGGTATATGGTTTGGTACGCCCCAGGGCTCAAACGTGTATTTGTGCTATTACTGTTGATAACTAACTTATAACTTATGTACTTGAACTCTAGCCTCATAAAGAGACTAGAGGGGTGTGTTTAGTAATAAATACATATATTTTTAATATATACCTGGTGTGGTCCTCTTTCATTTGGTCACTCAAGAGATTATAGACTGGTAAAACAAGCTGCTTTACATTCCTTCAAGACTTAGCCTGAAGGCTGCTCTCCATAGCTACCACTAGGATAGCTTTCAATAAAGGTTGTCTTTAACCTATCTCCAATAAGGGGTTGTTTGGACTGGTGCAAGGTGCCCACTATAATTAGTGGACAGCATATACCAGGCCAACTTCTCACAGTGTCCATGTTTAGTGTTTTAACTGTGCTACTCTGTGTGTTTGTACACATGCTTTACACAATGTCTCTGAGATAAGCCTGACTGCTCGTGCCAAGCTACCAAGGGGGTCCCTACTTGGACAGGGCGCAAACCTGTGCTAACTAGACACCTTCATTTCTAACAATAGATATTTAGAAATCAGACTGCCATGGTTGGATTGTTCATTCTCTTCACCATGTTCCTAATGCTGGTTACTTTGCTTTGTTTTATCTGCATATAATTCTTTCTAAGCAAGATTACAATTGCTTCAATAAATATATTGAAAACTCTATTCATATCTTTCCTGTGTTTTACCAAGGGTATGCATGAGTAGACAATGAAAGTGGTAGGACCTGTTTCCATTATTCCCTTGAGGATCATGTTCGAGGTTGCCAAAATCATCTGATCAGATGATGACTTAAAAACTTTAATGGAGCTTTTTCTTTAGGGGTCCCTTGATGCTCTTCACCAGGCCGCCTTCGGTGAGGGTTCACCGACTTGTGTTTCAGCCAACTCCTGGTCAAACTCTGTAAGTTGGACCTCCAGGTCTTTTCAGCGGGACGTACCTGGATGGCAGGCCGGCTCACGGTTGAGGGTCGCCAGCTTGACTGGCCTGGTCGAGTCAGTCCATTTATGGAGGTTTTTTCCAAAGTTGCTCCAAACTTCTTGAACTTCTTCCTGAAAGTTCTTTGAGGATCCCAAAGTGTTCAAAACTTACGCTAAGGGTCTGGAAGCCCCCAGATGGTCCTTGAAAGTTTGGGACCTCAATTCCCACAATCCACTTGGACAAAACCCTTGCAAATCCACTGGTAGTACTCCAGGCTGGGAATTCTTGGTGGTGATGGTCCTGACGAGCTCTGTTAACCTGTAGCTTGCAGGGAGTCCACTCTTTAGTCCTTTTAAAGCAAGGTATGTCCACAGGGCTGTAGTTCCAGATTGTGCAGCAGGCGCAGTCAGTCCGAGTGCAGGGCCTGGTTGGTGCAAATCAAACTTCTCACCATGGACCGTTCTTCTTCTTCTTGTTTCAAGCAGCAGATCTGAGAGGCTCTGCCCCTCTCAGATACCTATTCCAAGTTCTCTTGGTCAAGCAGGAGGGCACTCCTGTCCAGTGAGGTGCGGGGCAACACCATAGGGTCCAACCACATCCTCCAAAGTGTGGCACTATATTCTCCCAGAGAGCACCATTTCTCCAAAATTCATCATGGCTGATTTTCCAGCAGAGAGAGAAGAGCTAACTAAACCATCCTACAGGATGGCTCACCTACATATGCTTCCTCCCCCTTGCATCTGGAAATTCCAGCCTTAGGCTTGCCTTCTGGCTGGGTTCAGAAGGGTAGGGCAGTAACTGGACCAAACTTACACTGTCTGTCCCTTCCTCTCTTTGAAGAAGATGTTTTACAACACCTCCCCCTGCCGTAGCATTCCTATGTAGCAGAACCTAGTATGGCTCTCTGCCCCCAAGCCTACTTATCACCTTATCAAAGCAGCCTGGCTAATCCACTTAACTCTGGCCAATCCGATCAGAGCACCTGAGACTGAATTATGGCTTATAGAGGAGAATGTCCTGTAACTTCCTGTCAATACATTTTAGGATAAATTCAACAATACTAAATTGTTGGATTTATCAATACCATTCTAGGAAGCCCTTAAATTATATTTTTATCACCCCCTTGACGTTAGTTATTATTTAATAACTTCTTGTCATGTTAACCTATGTGACTTGGACCATTTTTCTAACACCAGGGCTTATAAAATATCTTTTATAAGGACCCTGCCTATATCTACAGGACCCCTCACCCCTGGAACACATAGGGGAGCCTTAGGGGTTCTAAATATGCAAAAAATATTGCAGATCCTCACTCCACAGTGCTTCTAGCACAAAAGTCGATTTTGTGAAGTACTTTACCACAATGTGGGGAATGAAATATGCAACTTCACTAAGCCCAGGGAATATAAAACTCATTGTATAAGGGTCCTCCTTCTAGATACCTGATCCCCCCTCCCACTCATGGGACACCTAGGGGTACCTAAAATGCCCAAACATTGTAGCTTATTAATTTTTAAGTGCCCCAAACACTAAAGTTGAGTTTGGACACAATTTGCATTTTAAAAGCAGGCCTGCAAGCTCGACACTGGAACCTTTGATAATTGCATTGAGAGCCGTTAGAAATAATATCGTTATAAAATGAATAAGCAGACAGTTCAGAAACATAGGGGCATATTTACGTTCCCTGGCGCATCCCTGCATATCAGCAGGGATGCGCCAGGGAAAATGCGTCACGCAAGTTTACCCTTGCGCCACGTCCGATGCGCCGCATTTACAATGCGGCGCATCGTGGCGCTAGGATAAGCAGATGCGTGACGCATCTGCCGGCGGAAGGTTGGCGCAGTGCTGAAGTTGTGTCGCAAGCGCGACGCAACTCCAGCACTGTTCCAACCTTCCCTATACCTAACATGGTGCGTCAATCCTTACGCCTGCTTGAAGCAGGCGTAAGGATTGGCCACAGCGCTCGGAAAAAGTGACTGCGTGAAATCTTGTTGATCTCACTACGTCACTTTTCCGAGCGCACCTGCACCGAACGCCCCCTGCGCCGGTAGCGCCACATGAAACCTGACGCAGGTTTCATGTGGTGCAGGGAGTTTACTACGTGACGCATCTCCCTATATGCGTCACGTTGTAAATATAAGCGCAACGCGGCGCATGGTTTGTGTCGCCGCTGCGTCACATGCGTGACGCAACGGCGGCGCAAAAGTGGCGCAAGGGGCTTGTAAATATGCCCCTGAATGTTTTAGAATTACAATCACAAGGGAAACAGTAAAGATTGTGCTTCTAAATAAATCTAGTTGAAAGCTCCAAATAAATCCCTCTAATTGTTCAACACTTTATGGTGTCAATCATAAGTACTTTCTGGCAAGTAAATGGGACACTCGTTATATAATTTCTGCTGATGTCACAGATGCCATTTAAAAAAAACAAGCTTCTCAGATATTCTGAATTGAAAAGGGCATTATTACACATTGCAGATAACTGAGGCTTGCCTAAGCCACACTTGCTTGCTAAAAGGTAAAAGGAAATTACAACGTCCATGACACAAAATAGCTTAATGAGACATATGGCAGATATAAGAAAGATAAGTCAAATATGGGTTTGTTATAAAAAGAGCAGTGTATTATAATCAGATCTATTTCAGGCCTACCTTTTGATCAACCACAGGAGGTCATCCTCTCATACAATGAGGGGGGTGCTCCAATGCCTTTCTACCCTACGTTTGAAGTGCAGTGAAGTGGAAGATTTCAAAGAGTTCATGGTTGGTCAATTGCAATTAAAACATTTTCTCTTCAGAACGTTGGGTGGCTCAGTAACCATCTTTCTCTATCAGTTGGGGTTAATAACATCACATCATTTGAGTCTCCAGACAGTTCAGCATTACAGGTTGAGCCATAAGAGTCGCAAAACACGAGCAAGGTCTGTCAGGTTGTTGAGCGTGCTGTCCTTGTATATCTTTGCTGGTAATCAGACAGCTACATGCTACCAGTCGAAGGGATTTTGGAAAGAACAGGGAAAAGGGAATGAGAGAGAAAAACACTGGAATGGAGTTCACTCTCTGTCACATATGTCTGATTTAAGGGACGGCACTACTCTGTCCGGCTGGAAGAAAGTGGGTGGTGTGTACAATGCTTGCAGGTTTGATGAATACTGTGCAAATACGCAACCACGCTTATGTGTTTCAACAGTGGGCGGTGATTTGATGAGCTGCCCATGAATGCAGTATGAAACCATAGGACACTGACACAAACACCGAACTTAGGGGCATATTAGCAAGACTGGCGATAAAATTATCGCCGTTTTAGCGGCAGGAAACTGCCGCTAAAGCGGCGATAATGGGCTTGCTAATAAAGCGTTATAGAATTCCAATAGAAGCCCAGGTTAGATGTCCTGCACATCTAACCTGGGCTTCTATTGAATTCTATAACGCATATTAGCAAGCCAATTATCGCCGTTTTAGCGGCAGTTTCCTGCCGCTAAAACGGCGATAATTTTATCGCCAGTCTTGCTAATATGCCCCCCTCGGACTTATTTATCAAGTTTTCAAGCAGTGCAGCCCACCTTTCTGCAGGAAAGGGCAGAAATGGGCAGAATGTAACACAATGTGTGCATTTTTGTTCTTTCCTTGTGCAGGCTCCCTTTTGGCTGCCTAGTGCCAATTTAGGCACCCTTGCGCGATGGTGCAAGGGTGCCTGCGTTGTAGGCAGGATTGTTTTTTGGGCAGGAAGAAGCTCCTATGATGACAGCTCCCGCACCCACCCAAGGTGTATTGCCATGGAAAGAAGCAACCGCTACTCTTTGGTCCCTGTGAACTAGTTGTGGGGGCAGCTCCTCTGCCACAAGTATTGGTGCCTGCCGGATGGGGGGGGCAAAGGAAAAGGACAGACCCAAATGTTAGCTACAACAAAATCAAACACACATACAAAATGTATCTGAACATAATCTCACATGTTCAAAAGCTTCCCACCATCCCAGTATACCTACACTCAACCACTCGTCTTTGAATACCATCATAAATAGCACACACTTAAACCAATCACTATCTCACACGCTTCATGCAAGGAATACACCAATTGCTCAATCTACAATATTATATACCAAAGGCCTCTAAATGAAATGCTACTAGTGGGCCTGGAGCACTTCTTGTGCCACCCTCTTAAGTATCCCTTAAAACATGTCCCAAGTCTTCTATTGCAGCCTGTTTTCAGTTCAAACTGCCAATTTGACTTCACAATATAACCCCATTGCCAAGGCTAAAACTCCCGATTTTTTACATATGTCATCTCTAAGGTAGGACTTAGAAAGCCCATTAGGCAGATTGCATTGTAGATAAAAGGTTGGACATGTACTTTTAGGTTTCACGTGTCCTGGTACTCACAAATTCATTTTTCACTACTGTAAAGTCCACCTCTCCCATAGGACAACATTGTGTTACCTTATTACATTTAGAGCTAACTTTTGATTGGGAGTACGTAGGGAAGTCACAGTGGGTGTCTAAAGAATTGTAATTTAAAACCCTCTTTAATGGTAAAGTCGGATTTTAAGTCACAATTCTGAACATGACACTTTTAGAAAGTTGGCAATTTCTTGTCGCAACTATTTGACACTTGCAGCCTGTTCCTTGGTCACAGGACTAGGTGTAGCTGTCCGCTGGCCTTTCTGCATTCCTCCCAGACAGCATCACAATAGAGGGTCTTGGTGTTGGCAGGATGGGTCATCTCTGACTTGATTGAGGGGCAGAGTTGCCACTGACCACACTTGCACTTTCGGGGGCACTGGATCAGCTCACACACAAAGGACTTCACACCAGCATATTGTGTTCCCAGACAGACTGCGACCAGGGCAGGGAGGCAGGGAATTCCAGACAACTCTATAGGGGGAAACTCTCAAAAATTCTACAACTTCAAAGAAGGCTCCTGGTATAAATATTGGACCCTCAGACCCACCTCTTCAAATTACTTCTGAACCTGTGAACTCTGCCAGGAAGAAGGACTACCCAGCTGTGAAGTCTCCCCTGCTGCCCAAGCCCTGCTATTTTGACCAAGGATAGCTTTGCTGCCCAAGGCCTGCTGTTGCTGCACCACGAGTCTTCTGCTACTGTGAGCTGCGTGCTAAATCCTGCCTCCCTGCATGGACCCAGGTTTCCTCAAAATCTCCAAGGGTCAGTCAGCTGGCCCCCCGTTCAAGCCATTGGGACATAGCAGGCTTTTTCGACGTCAACAAAACTCCACGCATCTCTTCACAGCATGATGTAGCGTAACACCAGCCCAGCGTAACACATCTCGTCCTCAGCACCGAAGTATTCTAGCGCTAGTCTTAGCAGCCCCAGGGCTTTCCTGACGACGACGCAGGATTCCACATCTCAAGCTCCCTTCAACAACTTATCTGCTCTTCCGCTGCGTGAAGCATCTCGACGGCAAACCTCACATCGCAGCTTCTCAACAATGACTTCTCAATGCTGGCCTGTGCACCTCGACACTAGGACTTCTTATATTGATGCACAGGCCACAAAGTACTTTGTTTTCAGCTGAACTCTGTCCTGCATTTAGCCCGCACTCTATTGCAGTCAGCCAGAACTTGTGACTTGGACCCGGTCTACTGCAACCAGATAACCAAGGTTTGCGCTTTTTGCTTCTTAGAGCTTGATTGTCACAAAACATTTAAAAATTCATAACTCCGGTTCTACTGATTGGATTTTTGCTGTTTTGGTGTCAAATAATTATTAAAATGTAATGCATTATTCTATACTGGTTTGAGATTTTTCTTGTGTTTGTTTTCACTTTCTTACTGTTTTTGTGCTGCATAAATACTTTACACATTGCCTGTAAGTTAAGACTGACCACTTTTGTGTCAAGCTACCAGGGGTTAAGCACATGTTAATTTATTGACTTTAGTGGTTCACCCTGACAGGAATTGTAGCTGTGCTTGAAGAGGGTTCAACCCCCAACCAACAACCCAAATTTCTTCCACACATCAGCTATTACTCAGTTCAGAGCCATGCAACATGACCCTCATACTCCACTTCCACCTCCACCAATCACTCATACACCTTCCACCTTCAACATACGCAAAGGAAAGCAACTCCACAACATTCTTCAAAACCTTGCATCCCCTTTTCTATCGCACAACAAGCCTACCTTTCACGCACAACTCCACAGCGCGACCCCCTCAATTTCAAACAGACTCAACACCACCCACACAACCAGACCCAAAAAATATCTTTTAAGCCTTTTGGAGGAAGATAATGATAAACAAGAAGAACACTTTCTCTGTCCTACAGAAGGTAACACCATCAACAATTGCACACCACCGAAAAATTCAAAGGACAATACTCACTCTCCTGCAGCAAGTTCTTACACCACCATCAAAATACATTCTTTAGACTGCATACTGATAAATGCTTGTTCAATTTATAAAAGCAAGTACAACATATTTGACCTATTGATAGACACAGAACCTGACTTGCTTTTCATAACTGAATCATGGCTGGGGGAAGATATGTCACTGGTATTGCATGAAGCTGTTCCACCAAGATATCAAACTGTGACACAAAATCACATAGCCAAAAGAGCATGTAGCATAGCCATCATATTTGAAGAAACTACAAATCTCACCAAAGCGGAGGATGGTTCTTTACAAGGTTGTTAGGCCCTCCTTATTAGGTGCATCCCTACCCCAATTTTTCCATGTTACTTTCTACTTCTCTACAGACCACCACCTAGCAATGCAACATTACCGACACATTCCTAGACACAATATCTAAACTTCTTACAATACAATCAAACCCATGCATCCTTGGTGACCTCAACATATGGTTTGACAAACCTAATATGCCACCCCCTAGAACTATCCTCACTGTCCTAGACACACAAAAGCTACAGCAGCTCCTCCCAATCCCACACACATCAGGACACACAATAGATATTATGTCTGCCAACCCAGACCTAGTCACATTCCAAAGGATTACTGCAGTCACATTGTAGGAAGCTGCCTCTTTATTTGATATACCAAAATGAGATATACCATGGAAAGAGTCTAGGGGTTCCCTTATGAGTGGACAGGGGCTTGCACTAGCAAACCCAAGGTGCTCTTTTAGGGAGTAGTGTATTTGAGAAGCCTTAGGCTTATCTTGGAGGAGTGCAAGACATCTGCACATACACACAACAGTTAATAAATGATACACACGACTCAATAAGGAGATCCACAGTGATTTATGAAAATAGCAAGTATCTTTATATATGTTTGGGCACCATAAACAATTTGTTCAGGGAAGTACATTTTCAAAAAGAAATACTTTTAAGTTCAAAAAGTCGGCAATTTTTGAGAGCTGCAATGTTAACCTATGGAAGTAAAAACAACCAGTTCTTGTCAGCGAATTACGAGACCAGTGTTTTGGGTCAAAGGTGAGTACAGGGCAAGGTCCAAGGCAGCACCAACAGGTCACCTCCAGTGACACTAGGGTGGCTGGGTGCAGTGGTGCTAACAGCGTTGGGTGCCCAATACAAGCTAATGGGGTTTTGTAGGGTCACAAATAGGCTGCAGTAAGGGACTGGGAGGGCAGTCCGTAGAAACCAACAATTGGCTTCGGTTCTTGCGATGTTGGGGGACGTGGAGACACCTTTGGTCCTCTTCTCCTCGGGATGGGGCTTCTGGATGCAGAGGGTCTTTGGGGTGTGAGGTTTCTCCATCCAGCAACGCTTGTGGTGGAGGGAGCCTGCACACAGAGGCTGCAGGCGATGTCGGGGCATTCACAAGGAGTCACTCCACAGTGGACTCAGTACCTCGAGGGCTTGTGGACCACACTGACACTGTTGGCCCACTTTGTCACGGGCTGGGGGGGCTCGGATGCAGTGGTACTTGGGGGCTTTGGCTTTTGGCAGTTCCCGAGTCCTCTTGGTTCTTCATTTGCTGTCTGCAGGATGCAGGGGACAGTGTCACTGTCCCTCAGGAGGTGGTGGTTCCTGGATGAAGTGCTGGAAGGTCTCGCGGGTTTTGGGTACTCAGCAGCTGCAGGACAAGTTGATCTGTGGTATAATGGGTGAAGTTAGTAGGCAGGCCGTCAGGGTTGCCGCAGAGTCAGTTTCTGGGTCTTCTGTTCTTTCTGTGCAACTCTTCCTCTCTGACTTCTTTCTTCAGGTCAGCAGGATTGGATTTTCTGGTGACAGAGGCTCCCCTTAATTCTGAATTTTTGGGCGTTAGGGGAGTGTAGGGTAGTAGCCAATGGGATACTGTCCCTTGGGGTCACTACGCCCCCTATTTGACTGCTTCCTGTGGGAAGTGGGCATAATCCAGTTCCAGAATTCCTAAGTCAGTCAATCAGTCAAAAATCTTTATTTCGGCCACTAGGGCCATAAAAGCACATAAAAAGAATAATACAATATCTACAATTTCTGCTTTAAAATATCTAAAAGATAAGTAGCACAGTTTGATTTACTGATCTAACAGAGATCACAAAATGCGAAAATGTATCTCTTCTAGGGATCCCCGAACTTAGACATGATTTATATGTATATTCCAACAAACTACTACTTCTTTTCCCTCTTTTGCGAAGCAATAAAATGCTTGAGCAGAATCAAGTGATCAGTTTAGCCATAATATTATTTCAATCAGATAAAAATATCTGAAAATGACTTAGAAAAGAAAACACATACATAATACACGTAAGTAAAAAAAGATGGCTGAAGGCAATACTGATTTCCCACTATTGCGGGAAAATAAAGTGCCTGTGCATTGTCAGGAAATCAATTTTAGCCAGAAGATTGATTCGTTCAGGCAAAGTATCTTAAAAAGATACAAACATAGTACACTTAGTTAACAAGAAGGTGACCAAATGCGATCTTATATGGGCAAGCGCATGTTACACTAGATAGCGAGAAAGTGACCAAATGCAAAAGGACAACAACAGTGCCAGATAGAACATATTAGAATAGACCTATAAAAGCTGTTTATATACAGAAAAAGGATAGAAATCACAGCGACGAGTATCAGAGTTAAAGAAGAAAGAAACGCACCTATTCTCAAAGATTTTTAGTAACTAGTACTAGGCATTAAATAGCCTATAACCTCGTTAGCTCCTTTTTTGTAATAGCGCTGCGAATGTGCCACATAAAGTACAGAAAGCGTGAAATGGAAAACACAATAGGCATTTGGGTGTCATACTTTAGTAGTCTAAGGGTCTCAGAGCAATATCTGAGGCCCATGTTCCTACACAGCTGGACCAGCCAGCGGGACCTTGGCCTCCTGTAGGCAGGGCATAGGAAGAGTACATGGACTTCGGTCTCCTCCATGTTCAGACATACGGGGCAGTCCCGACTGCGGTCACCCAACTACTTGGTGGTGAACGATCGAAGCGGAAGTGTCCCGTGTCTGAACTGGATGTATAACTTCTTTGCAAGGAGTGGTTGGATCTCATCCAATGCTGGTTCTAGCCGATATTCTAGTTTTGTTTCCATAAACCTTTGCGTTAGGTGCCCTGGGGAATTCCTCTATAACTGGGTCAGTTTTAGCTCTCTATAATTCTCAATAAGAACCATTCTGGGAGTCACAATACTAGAGTCTTCGGCTGAACTCCACAGATTTACCCTCCCCAAGGTCTGGCATGTGTTCCTTATATGCACCAGCCAAGGCAGTTTTCCCGCACCATGCATGCTCATGACCTCCCTCAGCTCATCCCTGTAAGGGGCGAGCTCTGGGTTGCTCCATAGACGTCGCCAGAATAGGAGGGGTCTTGAAGCTGTTTCGTCTGCTATGGGGCTAATCCCCAAATCCAACCTAAGGGGGGTTAAAGGAAAGCTAGCAGGAAGTCATAAAAGCTGCCTGGTGAAAGAATTCTCTGTTAACGATAGAGGGGTGCTGGTGCAGTGACCCCATAGTTCGGCCCCATACAGAGTGGCTCCCCTAGCCTGGACCTTATAAAGTTCAACCACAGGGCCTATTACTTTGTGGGAACATTTGTTATACACCTTTAAAATACCCCCGAGTTCTGAGCCAATTTTAGATTAGCTTTTTTTATTTGGACCCCCAGTCCATTTTCTCGGTTAATGTAATCCCGAGGTATTCAAAAATTGACATCCTCTCTAGAGCCTTTCCGTCTAAACAGGGGTTTGGGCGAGTGCAATTTTTTGCATTGAACACCATTGTATTTGGTTTTCTGTAGATTGATCTCCAAACCCCTGTTTTTGCAGAAGGCGCTGAATACGTCAAGGGCCCTTTGTATCCCCATGGGAGACTTAGAGAGTAGGAGGGTGTCGTCTGCGAACATCAGAGCAGGTATCTTACGGTTCACCAACGTGGGGGCATCAATATCTTTTCCTGCCATCAAGAACTCTATTAGACCATTTATAAAAAGGGAAAAGAGAGTTGGGGCCAGGACGCAGCCTTGGCGAACGCCTTTCTCAACCGGGAAGGGGGCTGAGAGCTCTCCGTTTTTGCCATACCTTATTTGAGCGTAGTTGCCTTGATGGAGACGTTTCATCTCATGGCAAAGGTAGTCTGGGGCCCCTAGTTCCATTAATATTCCCCACAATTTATCCCTCGGAACTAAATCAAAAGCAGATTTAAGGTCCACAAAAATGAGATAGAGGCTGCCACCCTCTATAGTCACAGTTTTCCAATACAGGAGCTGTAATCTAAAAATGTGATCGATGGTGGAGATCTTGGCCCTAAACCCAGCTTGGAGGGGTGTGAGTACATTGTGTTCTTCTATCCCATCCTGTAATCGGCCCAGGAGTACACGTGCGTAGATCTTCTGGCTTACATCGATTAGGCTAATGGGGCGGTAATTTGCAGGGCTCAACGGAGAGCCCTTTTTATGGATTGGAATGATTTATGCCCCGACCCAGGTTGAAGGGAGCGCCATACCCTGAAGGATGGCATTAAACAAAGTCCACAAGTAAGGGGCCCAAACGGAGGGTTCAGAACGAAAAAGATCGCCGGGGATCTTATCCAACCCTGGCGCCTTTGCTGGAAGGATCTTGCACAGAGCTTCCGTAATCTCCTTAAGGGTGAACAGGGGAGTATCTCGTTGGGGTGGTTCTAGGTGAGAAGGGGTCATTACCGCCAGCCCAACTTCCTTCTCAGTCATTTCATATAGGGATTTGTAGTTGGCTCTCCAAACTCCTCCCCTATGTTTGCTGATATCGCTAGTTTGCCCTGAGTCGTTCCGGTGTTGATCAGATTCCAGAATGCCCGCATATCGTGGTTTTCCAGCGCAATTCTTAAATTAATCCATTTTTCACACTCCCAACTGCTTTTGGCTTTGGCTATGGCTAGTTTGTAAGTTGCCCTGGTTTCCTTAATTTGTGGTCTATTATTTGCCTTAATGGCAGCTAGAAGCTCTAACTTAGCTGTTCTACAGTGTTCGTTATACCAATGATGATGTGCATTACTGTTCAACCTAGTCTTTCTACTAGTAACAAAAAAAGAAGAAGCCAGAGTGGATAGCATGTCTTGATGGTTATTGGAAACTATGGTCTGGGAGATTGAGATACCAGTCGTTTCAGAATGCAGATGTGCTACAGTGAATAGGGGGGTGATTTTCTGATATAAAGAGGCAAGCTTGGTCTGTGATTGCGAGAGTTCCCCCCCCATCGTATTCTCCTACCTCCATTGGCCTGAATAAGACTAGGGGTGGGTTGTAGGATTCCACCTAGAGAGCTTCTATCATATGGGGGGATATGTATAATTCAAGGGCATTATGATCACTCTCGTGACAGGGAGTGATCTTAAAATCTAGGACCTATGCCACGATTTAATGTCCACTAGGATGTAATCAATGATTGATACCTGCCCTGGCCTATTGTATGTGTGCTTCCCCGGGCTATCCGATGTTAGACGGCCGTTGCATGCCCTTAATGAATGACTTAATGTAAGTGCATGCATCTGTAAAGCCAACGGGGTCCAGGCCCATATGGGCGGAATGTTGGACTCTGGAATGGCCCAAACTGAGTCCTCCTCGCTTGAGAATTCCTAAGTATGCATTCACAAAGATGGTTACTTCTGAAAAGTTGTGTCCACTCAGTTTAGCCCACCTTAGAGGTGGTACTAGCCTGGTGGTGACACGCCTACCTTACTAGCTAATTTTCCCACCTGTCCAGGAGCCAAAGGGGCTCTGGACAAAGGAGATCGACTTCTTCTCCTGTGAGGGGAGCCAGATTCGCATTTCAAAGGTGGCAGCTCTTTGAAGCTTCCCAGCCTAGGAAGGCTAATCAGCAGGTCATCCTGTGGGACAGGGTGTTACACCCTCTTCCCAGCCAGGCTTTTGTTCTTGGTCTCCTGAGAGCAAAAGGCTCTCACTCTAGGAGGTGTTAACAGTGTCTCATGTGGCAGGCTGGCAGAAACCAGTTAGCGAGCACACCAGAAGCTGGTACATTTTCAGGGGGCACCTCTGAGGTGCTCTCTGGGTGTATGTATTGGTAAATCCAACACTAGAATCAGTGTGGGTTTATCAATATGAGATGTTCAAACATCTCTATCCTCAGTGAAGCCATCATGAAGCTGGGAAACTCCTCTTCGCAAGTGTAAAGCACATGTTTTAAATGGGCTTCCCTGATCACTTGTACTGGCATTTATAGACATAAGCAACACAGGGGCATAAGTGCTCATGTAGGTAGTCCTTCACATGTAATATTCAGCACCCATCCTTAGGGCTGTTAGGCCTGCTGTATGGGTGACTTAAAAATACTACATGCAGTGGTAAGGGACATGGCACACAGAGATGTGAATCCACTAGGCTGGAGCGTATTTCCACTCCACCAGACGCACAGCTTAATTCAAGGCTCTATGCAAGAACTGCCACAAAACTTGTCCATTTTAAATCATGTTTATTCCATATACTTAGAACTTCCTTTATCATTCGGTTTTCCATTCACAAGTAAGATGCAAATACTTTCCATTTTTTCTAATGCAGCAGATATGCCTATCCAGGCCTTTTTCTGCTGCACGCAGGAATACATCATTCATCCATAGCAGTTTAATCATGCTTGCACCCAATGCATTTTGGGCTTCCCTATCCCTTCTTCAGGGGCTCACTGCTTCCTTTCAAACTCGTAGCTTCAACTGCTGAGCTTCTCCTACGATATCACCAAGTGTGACATGTCGAGTTTTCACTTTTGTCTGCAACAAGACACGCAGCCTGCAATGGCAGTCTTGCATGAATTTGGTGAGGGATCCCTTAGGATGGCACAGTTTTTGCTGTAGCCCTTGGGGACCTTCTTTAGTACCTCAGGCCCTATGTACCAGGGGTACCATTTACCAGGGTCTTACAGAGGGTGCTAAAGGTATTGCCAATTGGGTAAACAACTGTACAGTTTTGGGGGAAAAGCACTGGCACTAGGGACCTGGTTAGCAGGAACCCAGTGCACTTCAGTTAAAGTTGCATCAGATACCAGGCAAAAGGTGGGGAGGGGAGGGGCTACTGCAACAAAAAATCCAGTTTTCTACACACATGGTAAGACAACTACATCTTTGCCTTTTAACACGAGACACAACAAATCATCCCAACTAAAATCATCTTACCCTCAATTACATATTGACCTTGGAACAAGCTGAATTTGGAGGAAGTAGCAAACCTGCTTATCTACAACACAGATGTGCTCACAATCAGTTCTATGCAAACTCTCTACGGATGGCTTCAGAAAGCTTTTGATCTCTTAATTCCTCTAAAACATCTACACATAACAAAAATAGAACACACCTCTTGGATGAATGCTGAATTGAAAAGGATCAAAAAATAAATTGGTAAGCTTCAACACAACTGGCTCAAATCACAAAACCCTAAGGACAAGATATCCCTACACAGACACAACAGAATATAGTATCAAAAAGGCAAAAAACGAAACTATTCCAGCTGAATCCACAATGCAAAGTGTACCAATAACAAATGTTATCAAATTCTCACAGAATTCTGTAAGTCAAAATATACAGAAGCTACCAATCCCATTACTCAAGAATTCTGTAACAAAGTGGCAAATCAATACACAACTAAAGCAAAAGTGTTGGCTTCTCACTTAAACAACAAAACAAACAACAGCCCCAACCTGTTTCGAACAAAACCCTGAAGGGAAAGGCATACACAGCATCTACGCTCCTTCAAAGAACTATCACTGACTGATTTTCTGGATCTTGTCAAAGCAAGCAAGCTAGTTGGCTGCCCCTCTGACTTTTGTCCAACTCCAATCTTAAAAAATATCCTACTATCAACTTCAGCGGCCTTCCCAGTTAGCCACAGCAACAGGAGTTTTCAAAAATGACTTAAAAAAGGCATAACAATGCCCATTATTAAAAAACTCTAACCTGTACTCTCAAGACCCTGACAACTACAGACCCATAGCAAATGTACCATTCCTGGGCAAAGAAACGCTTTCACCCAAATGTCACAATTTGTTGAAGACAATTTCATACTTTCCGACTTCTAAATTGAAATAATTGAAAAAGCACTTTTAATTGCAGGCTAGGTCTATTGTTTTGATTTCCCATTGCATGTTTACAATTAATGTTATATGTTATGCTATACTTTTTTATAAAGCGCACAGCTGCCCCAGCAAAGGGGCGTCCCAGCGCTGAAAGCAGAAATTAGGAGGCTACTAACAGAAAGCAGGGCCTATAGCGGAGGGAAGAGGTGAGTTTTAATTGCCTTACGAAATACCAGGTAATTATTCATGCTGCAGATATGTATTGGAAGAGAGTTCCAGAGTTTGTCTGCCAGTGTACTGAAGGAACGCCCACCAGCACGCACCCTCCTCACCCAGGGAACAACCGCCAGATGTTGACCCATCGAGTGGAGTTGGCGGGTGGGTGTATAGGGTAAAAGCAGGTTGGCCAAAATGCCAGGAGAGGAGAAATTCAAAATTTTAAAAGCAATGCAGAGGGACTTAAACTCTACGCGTCTGGCCACCGGCAGCCAGTGTAGCTGACGGATAGCACTAGTAGTAGAGCAGGTTCTAGAGAGGCCAAGGAGAGTTCTAGCAGCTGCATTTTGGACCCTCTGCAATCTCAGGATTTCAGTCTTGTTCGTCCCCAGGTAGAGGCCTGAACGATAACCTGCCTAATAGACGGATCGAAAAAACCCAGCAGCAGTTTGAGCCCCCGCAATATACCGAAACAGGTCCCTGCCACTTTTTTAGTTTGGACCTGGAAGCTAAAGGCCGAGTCAACCCAGACACCTACATTTTTTACCACCTGTTTGGGGGCGGGGGCGGATGCGCAGCCCAGGGTAGTAGGCCACCAGCATTCACTCCACAGCTCAGAGTCTCTCCCAGCAAAACCTCAGACTTGCTGGCGTTAAGCTGGAGACAGTTGGCAGTCATCCACTCAGCGATTTAGGGATTTCCAGATAAGGAGTTTCTCTGTTAGAAAATAAAAATATGACGTTTGTCTTTCAAAGTGTTGCATTTGTGCCTCACTGTCCAGTTTTCAACCATGAACATCTGGCCACGGAGTTTGTGGAAAGTGATCGTTTGACAGATAAACGCTAGTAAATTGTGAAGTACACTTAGGGTATGAGTGTGCAATGTTCCTAGACATCATCAGATTTGTATGAAACGCTTTTAAAACCTATTTAGAGTAGCGAAATAAAAGTTTAGGGGCATATTATCAACGGCCAGCGATAATTATCGCTGGCCGTGCTTAGCGATAGATTACTTATCGCTGGCTATCTCCGGAAATTATCGCCCTGGTAGCGCGTTATTAACAACACGCTTCTCCAGGGCGATAAAAATTCCAGAGATAGCGAGGTTATCGCCATTTTGCAGGGAACATCGCTGGTTTTCCAGCGATGTTCCCTGCAAACGGCGATAACCTTGCTGATACGACCCTGTGGTCGTATCAGCACAATCCACCCCTATGTTAGGGATGGCTAAGTCGGGATAATAGCAGACGTTAGAATTTGGCGAAAACGGCCGTTTTCGCCAAAATCTAACGTCTGCTATCATCCTGTGGGCTGCCTTGTAAATATCGCGATGTGCACATCGGCGATATTTACAACGTAGCCCATCTGGGGTACGCCCAGTAACGCCCACTTTGCATCTCATTAGAGATGCAAAGCTGGGCGATAAGAAAAGGGCGAAAAGCATGGATTCACGCGTTAGCGTGTCCTTGCTAATAAGGCGTTAAAATTATCGCCGCTTTTCGTCCGAAAACGGACGCTAAAGCGGCGATAATTGTATCGCATGCCCTTGTAGATATGCCCCTTAGTTCCTTTTACTTGTATACTTTCCTTTTCTATGACATATTGGAATCTGATGTCTCTGATATCTTGAAAGTATGCCAGGATGGCTTGAATTTAAACAGAAATGCATACACGCGTTTAATCGAGTAATATGTATATTCCTATATAATGTAATTCGAGCAAAGGATTATCATGGTCTTTCCTACATTTGTGTTCCCTCTCCTTGGTTGTAATGACACCTGCAAACAATATGTTGGAAGTGCAGATTTGCCATGCAGTGCGGTTTTACGATGGAACAATGGGGCATATTAGCAAGACCCACGTTAAAATTATCGCCGTTTTATCGGCAGGAAACTGCCGCTAAAACGGCGATAATGGGCTTGCTAATATGCGTTATGGAATTCCAATAGAAGCCCAGGTTAGATGTCCTGCACATCTAACCTGGGCTTCTATTGGAATTCTATAACGCATATTAGCAAGCCCATTATCGCCGTTTTAGCGGCAGTTTCCTGCCGATAAAATGGCGATAATTTTAACGTGGGTCTTGCTAATATGCCCCAATGTTCTGTATTCAAGAAACAGCTCGAGGTGCCTTCTCAAATATGCAGTACCGTAAACTGTCACAAGATGGCGTGTTTGATTTAAACATAAGTTCTTGCTGTACCAGGCTGCAGCATATTAAGTCAGTACTACAGTTCTCATGAGCGTCCCCAGTTAAAATTAACAGCAGTGTAGGCTTGGTCTCAGGACAGAACAGAACTGCTCATCTTAAAATTCTCATTTTGTTGAAAGCAAGTTCAATTGTGCTTTGGAGCACAGCAAATATAATCATGTTTTATTCATTTTTATGGTCCACATACATGACACCAGGTTATAGTTATTTGCACAGCTGTGAGTGCTTATACTGTATAAATAAATAAATACGGTATTTGTAAAGAGCGAACTAATCACCCCTAAGGGTCTCGGGCCGTCTGGGAGATTAAGGGGGATATTCACAAGAACGTGTGCTAAACATCTAAAAAAAAATGTTAACGCAACTTTACACATCGCAGCCGATTGCAGGAAAATAACCCCGCGTTAACGTGGAATTCACAACACGGCGGTACCATGCGATAGTCCCCCGAAAACGTGGACAATGTCCGCGGTACAACAACCGCGACCGTGATAAAAACACAAACCTCAACGCGAAAAAACATGCGATGGGCCAAAGCGCGATGAGGAAATCAGCGATAAGCAGCGAGAGGCCAGCAAAACCCATGCGTAATGTGGGAAAAAGCACAAGAACAGCATACGGAAAATGCCACTACAAACGAAGTCAACTGCGGAGTACCACGGACGCACCCGACCGACTGCAGAGGACAATATGAACCCCAGAATCCCCACGGAGGAACAGCCAGGAATACAGGGCACGTGGAAGGGCAATGAGAAGAGGAAGAGGAAGACGGGGTACAGTCAACAGGAAAACCACATGATCACCACAGATGAGACAGAACACCACCACCAACTGTACGTCACCTCCAACGTGTCATTGGCAACAAAGAGGCAAATATGGCACACCACCTCGGACCATTTGAATGCCGCCGCATGGCAGAGGAAGACAATGGAAGAGCACAAGAGGCGCTGGACTGATGTGAATGGCAAAACCAAGCAGAAACTCGCTGCCAACACGAAAGCAGCAACGCACCCCGGAGGAGGGGGGCCAGCAGAACACCAGGAGCTGAATGACATGGAGAAGATGGTGGCCACATTCACCAGTCTGGAGACGGTGACATGAGTTGGTGATCTGGACACTGCCCAACATGACCCAACATCACATCAACATGGTGCGTAGCGACCTGGGAGTGGGGGGACGGTTGGAGATGGGCACAATGGCACACATGCACAATCAAGCAGGGCACACTGCACACCCACAATGACTCTGGTACATGTCCCTGATCCCACGGGAACACTCCAGCACACACACAAACCCCAAGTAGTCCCACGAACAGCCTGTGCCCAAAGGGGCACCCACCCAACACATCAACAGTCACACAACCAACACATGCCCACGTGCGAACATGCGAACATGCACATACGTCAGCCACACTGACAATGCAAGAGACACCACATGACCAGTAGCTTGGCTGCAGTCCTATCATCATGGCAATGTACACGGCACGACACTGAGGTGGCTGAGTGCGGACAACACCCGAAAATGAGCAGGTCACACTCGGACACAACTACCTGCACAAACAACCCCTGACGTCAACGACACATCTGCGGACAAACCATGCCCAAGAGTCACAACTCGACAAAGAGCACAAGTTACCCAAGTCTGCAACATCTCAGCACCCTGGAAGCACAGAACTGACAGGCACACCGCATGAAAGGGATCAGTGGCAGACAAATCAGAGCCGCAGGAGCGAATCACCCACCGTGCAGCATACGCACATAAGTATAAGTGCACCTCGACATTGACAACATCCCGGTACAAACAGCAACACCTCCACAACAGAACACAGGACACAGGACACAACTGGTGCCGCAAATGTGCACAACATGGCAAATCACATCTGGCACAGCAGGAAACTGTGACATGACAATGTACAAGTACAACCTGTAATCTGCAAATATGTTTAATTCACACATGCTGTGCTTGTGGACATCTTCTACTGTCCAATGATTGCCAGGGACGGCCACAATGTGACGTTCTCATGAGAAGAAATTGGCAATGATGGTGTTCCTACGGGCCATTCCTGCCGCAGCTGCAGTGGGATGTGGGCCACCTGCCCCATCGTCCCCATCATTGTCCGGTACTTCTGGAACTGGGATCCATGGGGCATTGGTGCGTACACAGATGTTGTGCAACACACAAATTGCAACTATCATCTTGCACACGATGTACGGGCTGTACAGGAGCTTTCCACCTGTCCCGTCCAGGCCCCTGAAACGTGACTTCAACACGCCAAATGTGCGTTCAACGATGCCCCTGGTGCGTATGTGGGCCGCATTGTACTGCCTCTGGGCGGGTGTGTTCGGGTCTCGGAAGGGTGTCATCATCCAAGGGCAGACTGCATATCCTTGATCACCTTGACAGTGCAGAGAGAAAAGAGTCAATACTTGGTTCGGCATGATGTGATGGCAGGCCCACTGATCCAGTGACGCCTATGCTGGCTGTGTGTGGGGTGAGTGTAAGACAGCCCTCAGGGAGTAGCTGGTACTGGCAACAACTCCAACAGTCATCAGGCACTCAGAAATGCAATGTCAGAATAACAAGGGAGCATGACTTGAGTCGCACAGGGTTAATGGCCCTGGATGTACAGCGGCCGACACGGGCCTACCGCCACGGGACGCTGACCTGCGGGAGACTGGGGTAGGGTTATGAGGGCAGAGCAGGGTCTCGTATGTCTCAGAGGTGCCTTCCATGGAGTGTCTCAGGGGAGAATGGGAGGTGTACCCCCAGGACATGATGCAGAGGGCACATGCCAGCTGTGACCAGCAACATGGCGGATATGAATGCCACAGACTCATGCCAGACACCAAGTCCGTACCTGCCCGTTGCTGATGACAACCCCCAGGCCACAGGCTCAGACACCAACGATGTTCCACCGGAGGCTGACGGTCACTCACGGCGCACAGGGTTAGTGGCACCAGGTCAGTCCTTGCTACTGGTTGACCTCCTCCATAACCGTGATCCGTGTTTCCACCGGACTGTGACGCATCTCCCTCTCAGTCCTCCCCCTGCGTACACTGGCATGGACCCTGCCATTGATTAATGATGACTCAGTTCAAGATGTGGGACATGCTGGACTGCAGTGTAGTCCGGCTGCATCGGTGGGGTATGTCAATGAATAGGGACCCCTGGGGGCCTGTGTCACGGAGGACAGCAATGGCCTTAGGAGGCTGCCAAGGTCGCGGGCATGGGTCTTGGAGCTCGCTGCGGCATGTGGTGGGCCCTCTTTGACACACGATGGTGTCGGCAGGTGAGCAGTGCGGCCTTGGAGCGCTGGGGTGGGCAAGCCGGGTCTGGGCATCAGTGGCCTGGGGTGCGGCAGGCGCACAGGCTCGCAGGCCCCGCTGCTCTCGGCGTCAGCCTCGTAGCGGGCTGAGAGGCGCCGCTCTGGCAGTGATGTTGGCCATTCCAAGAGAGCACCATGCTCAGAGCAACAGTGTTTTTATCCACACCCCTGCACAGGCCTGGCGTGAGCCGGGCCAACCCACTACACTCACGCACACAGGGGGGGACGCAGCGAGCGACATTTCCGCGATCTGACCCACAGCCTGAGGTGACATAGTTGCGTCCACTGTTCACTACTCTCCAGACACCAGCAGTTAATGTCTGCATGGACATATCTGTGGTTTGCATACCCAGGTCTGTCCAGCACATTCACGCCACACTTGTCGTTGTGTACATTCCCATTCATGGGTCACTTGCATCCTTTTCACATGCCTGCTTGGTGTGTTGATTTGGCACTTACCAACGAGCAGTCCAGCTCCAGAGATGCCATTCTGGAAGCGCTGGTTGATGATGGACTGTCGGAAGATGCAGGAATCGTGCACACTGCCTAGGTAGTTTGCGACGACATTGGTGAACATTCCCCGGTGGTCCACTATTGCCTGCACATTGATGGAATGCGTGTGCTTTCTGTTGCGGTAGTGGTGTGCAGTATCCGCATGGGGCACAAGTGGGACATGTGTGCAGTCAATGGCCCCCAACACGTGTGGGAAGCTTGCAAAGGCGTTGAAGCCTTGCTTGGTCTCCAGCTGTTCCTGTGCAGTGTGGGGGAAGTGAAGGTACTGGGGTATGAAGCTGATGATGGCATCCAGGACAGGTGTGAGGAACTTTGATAGGGCTGGCTGTGAGACTCCTCCGACTCTGGCAGTTGTTGGTTGGAAGGTACCAGAGGCCAACAGGTGCAGCACAGCCAGCAGCTTTGTCTGCGGAGGGATGTTGGTTCTCCGCTGGGTTGGGACCGTCAACCTGTGGGCGATGTGGGTCATGATGCGGATGATGGTTGTCCTTTTGAGCCTGTAGTGGGTGATGACTTCCTCGGGCGTTAGGTCTGTGAGACTGGTGCGTTTTCGGTAGGTCCGCTGTCTTACTCTTCACTGCCTCTGTGGTGGTCTGGGGGGGTGCGGGTCCGGGTCCTGGGGGTGGTGGCGGTGGGTGTTGTGGCCCTGTTGGGGCTCCGAGCTGCATGATGAGTAGTTCCATGGCATCGTTTGTTCTTCGGGTGTGGCTGTGTGTTGGGCTTTGTTGCCTACTGCAGGTAGTCGTCCGGCTTTACACCAGCAGAAGGCAGGTGTTAAATACCTGCTGCTACCGCGGCTTATTGCGTGGTTTTGACTCGCATCACAGATCTGGCAGTTCGTTGTGAAAGTGGTGTTGTGGTTTTTTCATGTGTTTTTGCACGGGAACGCCTACTCTGCATCTCATTAGGGTTAGTTGGTGGTGTCCCCCGTGGGGATACATTTTGGGGCAGTTATCGCGGGAATACTGGCAATGTCTGCAGTTTGCACCGGCTTGTGAATGGGGTGTTAAATCTATCTCCACTTTTGATGGGTTAAGGTGGGGGTAAATAGGCGGTAGGTCCTTGTGAATATGCCCCGAAGTGAGCTATTGCCCAGAGTCACATGACGCTGAGCTGAGCTACCCCCAGGGATCAAACCGTGAGCCCTGCGCTCTGAAGGCAGCCGCTCTGGCCGCTGCCCCACACCTCTCCCAGGTGAAGATACTATGGAGCATTTTTACGAGAGCCTTCCGTCACGTTCGCACCACACAAAGTGGTACACACGTGACGTAATGCTTTAATCCAGATTTATGAAGCCACGCAAAGCCACTTTGCGTGGCTTGAGTGGCCTCCTAAATCTGGGAGTAGCACAATGCAGTGCCAGCTGCTGCGTTGCGCTACTTTGCCCTGGGTAGGTGATCCACAGGTGTTGCAGTGGGTGTTCCTACGCAACTTCCATGGATTTTGATGCATCCCCAGATTTACAAGGTCTTGTAAACTTGTTGATGTGCCAAAACCTTACGCCTCCCCAGGACAGGCGCAACAAGGAGAAATATCTTTATTTCTCCTCGTTTTGTCCTCTTTCTATGTGTTCTGCATTCTGCAGTACACATAGAAAGACGAAAAAACCTGCCAGGATCGTTTTTTCTGCAGGAAGGTGCCCCATCCTGCACAAAACCAATCCTGACTACAACCCAGGCACCCTTGCATCATGGTGCAAGGGTGCCTGCATACTACAAGGCTGCCAAGGAGGTGCCAGCACAGGGGGAAAGGACATGAATGTGCTGTACTGGATAAATATGGCACATTCCTGCCCTTTCCCTATGACGCAGCGCGGGGCAGCAAGATGACTTGCTGCCCCATAATCTCATTAATATGCCCCTATTTCTTTTTTATGTTATGAACGACTAGTACGTAGAACAGTAATTTTTTCTGTGCATTGAGTAGTTGTTCCTTTATTTATCTGGAAGGTTTCTGTTTACCCAGTCCTTTTCATGTTGAAAGTGGAAGTCACGAGTGGGGTCTGTAAGTTAAAGATTACTCTGACTGGGTTAAAGTGCGAAGACTCACAGCATGGAGTGCCGGCACCTCACAATGTTCAGGTCTCTGCGTGGACAGGATGAAGTGCAGTGTCATTGATGAGACAGCTTCTCTCTCCCCCTGTCTCTCTTTCACCCAGAAGAGCTAAACAGCAGAAGACAGACATAAAAATACACCACAATGTCCCAAAATAGGATCATTTATGATTGTCCTTTTAGTACAAGGACGTCAGCGTAGGTGGCCAGCTGTATTTGTATAATGAGTAAGTGAGCTAGGACATGGACGGACTGGCAGCTTCAACAGATGGCACATTGGCTCAGGCGAAGAGCAGCCTGGGCACCAGTTGTATGTGAAGAGCAGGTGAGATCCAGGGTTACTGCAAAATGTAACCCTTCACCTACACAATACTTAACCTACACAATATTCAAGAGTTGATCCAAGAGGTGACAGACACTTCAAACAAGCAATGCCTGAATCTGGCTGACACAACCGAGCCAATGCTTCAAGGGTGCTAACTCGGAGGCCACGCTCTTCAGAGACTTTTTTGTTTTTGATAACATGAGATCTTGTAGACAACTGAGACTGTCTGTAGCCAGACCTAAGGCAGAGTTAGAAAGATTGCTTCTAAGTATAGCCCTATTAGATAGGATAACCATAGGTTACCTGATCTTCAGCGCTGGGTGGACTGGAGATAACTTACTGTCAATAACTCAAACTAGGCTTATACCCAACAACTGACTCTATGGAAGCCCTTCTACTAATGGCTTACAACTCAGTGCAAACAAAAGGCTGCTACTTCAGATTTGTTATTTTAGTTCTCAACTGGCACATGATATTTTGGATCATTCTGGTCTATGGAAAAATGTAATATGCGGGGTATTGGTAAGGGTCTTGCATATGATTACCTGGGTGAGGGTACATTGGAGGAGAACACTCGCCTGTCAGCCAAAAGTGTTACTAATAAGGCAATAAAACAGGTGTGTATCCTCAACCACCCTACTCTTTAACTTACACTCTGCAGATCTGTCTGGCCTCCTAAATTAGATGGTTTTGTTTCCAACTGAACTTGGAATTGGTCGGTATAAATACTCCTGGATATAGACAACATGATCATACAAGATTCCACATGTGTAGAATTTATTTAATTTAATGCAATTTTACATAGCGCAAACTTTACCCGAAGGTGTCAGAGCGCTTTACAAAAGGACGTTACATTGCATAAGGACTTCGGAGTACATAAGTTACATAAAAGATACAAACAGAAAAACTCTAAATTCACATAAGAATGGTAGTAAGTACAAAAGTCTGCTACAGATACTAGTGGTTAGAGTTGCATATATGCAAGTTGCACATTCACTCAAGGAAAAGATACAAACAGATAAACTCTAAATTCACATAAGAATGGTAGTAAGTATATAAGTCTACTACAGATACTAGTGGTTAGAGTTACATATATACAAGATGCAAATTCACTCAAGATTACATTTTAAGAAGCGATCAGGGTTGGACAATTATATATTGCATATTTACAGAGCATGAACTTCTTGCCGTAGTTCAGGCAGGCCTTCAGGTGCTGTTGCGTTCGCGGTGGTCTTGGGCCTGGAGGGATCCCCGAGGTGGTGATGGCCTTAGGGGTAGAAGGCCGGGTGGTGGTGAGCGGAGGTTGCATGCTGGATCCCTGGGCTGATCTTGAGCTCGTGCTGGGCTCCCTCTGTTGGAAGAGGGGGACGCTGAGGGCTGGGAAATCTGTGCCACGAAGTCAGGTCTCCCGCTGGGCTCAAGCACCCACAGTGATGCCCCGGCAGGTCCAGCACGCCAACATCACATTCAAACCTCAGGGCTGCTGGCCGGGCCACCAGGCTTGCTCTGCCAAATGTCCCGACAGTAGGCAATCTGGGCTTGCGTGGCCACAGGCACGCTTCCACATTTCTGGGTCCTCCGCAGGAGCCTCTGCAACTGGAAGTTTCACCGCAGGGTCGACTGGCGGGTGTCAACCCACGCCACATAGGTTGCAAAGAATGGATGGGCCATGCCTAGTAATCAAGGCCCTGCTAGGCTCATTAAGCTTCCCTCGCTCTTAGGCCCCAGGGTGATCGGGCCAGGAAGTCCCGCCCGGTTCAGCACCTCGCAGGCAGACAATCCGGCGCACGCATGGATGTCGGCACTCACCTGCTCCTTCCGGGACTTCTGCATGTGCTGCCACAGCCGGGAAACACACCACGGCTTCAGCCCGGCTGCTGCCCTTCCACACAGCGGGCAAGATTCCCATGCCAGCCAGCGGAATAAAGGTTGCCCAATAGCACCCAGGAATGCAGCATAAATCTTTTGGATGGCTGTGGGAGCACAGGATAGTGACGGATTTCATTGGGTGGAGGCCGGAGCTCAGGTCGACACGTCTGCTCCGGCCTCCATCTTGAATGTTTATTAGTATAGGGGTGGTGTTCTGGGGCCGCTAAGGGTGACAATTCCCCCCTGGTGGCAGGCCAGGGATGCCGCCTCACCCTCTCCTTCTGTGGATCTCTTCACCGTCTATCTCAGCAGCTCCTATTGTAGTCCACACTCATTGCATTTTTGTTGATTGGGTTAAAGTATTATCATTTGCATTATGATCTTACTCCAACCCAGACAATATCAGGTATAACTGTGAATAAAATAATGCTTTTCGATTTTAAATTAGTGAAATCGCTCTGATCTTCTTAGATTTTTATGTTCACAATGAGAAGTAATATACAAAGAACAGAGCCTACACAGAAAACCAACATATGAGATTTCACTGCGCCACTTCTCCGAGATCACTACATCAAATCCTTAAGCCTGCTTCACAGCAGGTGTAAGGACTGATGCAGGCCCTTGCTTTTACATGGGACACGCCCATGAGTAATGACACGTTGCTGGAGTTGCGCCTGTTTTGTGACACACTCTTGCAAAGCGTCATTGCTGCGCCACCAGATACGTAAGGATTCCTGACGTATCTGGTCAATCCTTGTGACATGGAACGCCGTACTGTAACTACAGCGCATCCAAGGTGTTGCAAGAAGGGCTCAATGAATAGTGTTGCTTGGCTGTTTTCAACCAGCGAAGCAACACTTTTTATAAATGAGGCCCTTTGTATTCAAGCAGTTCGGTGGACAAAGTCTATTGCTTTATATATAAGGTATACCATTTTGAAGTGGATTTGTGCTTCCCGGCTAGCCACTGGAGATGTAGTTGAACCAGTGTGATGTGGTTTGATTTCTTAGCAGCTGTAAAAATATAAGAAACTCTGTGAAGTATAGCCTTGAGAAATGACAGGCCAAAGAGAATAATATTACCACCATCTAGATGAGAAAACCTCATTAATAGATCAACGGCTCTGAAGACACAGAAGGAAGGGATAATTCCAACGGCTTTAGAAAGAGCAGGAAAGAGACCATTTTTATTCATTTTAGAAATCTAATGAAACATATTTAGTATGTTGTCAATGATGTAGCCTAGTGACTTTGAGAATGTAGTCAAGATCATAAAGAGACCTAGATATATGAGGTGAGAAATTCAGTATTGGTAGAATTCAGTCTTAGAGTAAGGAAGAGAACATTCAATCTGGGATCTCGAGGTAGATTGTGCTGAACACTGTGAAAGATCTGGGAGCAGAGAGAGGCAAAGATCTCCTCAACAAATATATTTAGAATATTGCCAGGAATCTTGAGACCACCTGTTTCTGGGACAAAATGTAGTTTGAGACAATTGGAAACTGGTCTTAGATTCTGGAAGTTTGTAACGTAAGGTTTTGGTTTCTATACTAATGAGGTGACATTGCCAATTGTTATGACAGAGGTAAATATGCTTTCTTCAAAGGGAGAATTAATGAATATGAGACTGAGGAAGCAAAGCACGTAGAGCATATGCGCACACTTTTCTGGCATTTGCTAATTTGTAGTGTAGTGTAGGAGAGACAGGCTATCAAGGGTTTTAAAAAGTGACCATGGTTAACTCTTCGTTTTAAGGTACAGTGATAGTTTAGAGGATTGTGAGATTTTTTTTTAGTTCTTTGTGTATTGATAGTATCTTCTCATAGAAGAAGTAAGCTAAACCGGTAAAGATTTTCCTCTAGCTAGAATATTTTTGCCCTTACTGTTGCAGCTTTTAAAGAGTGTTAAAAAGTGTTTGTAGGTGGTTTGTCACTTCATTGATTGTTTCTTCAAATAGTTAGTTTGGTGTCTGAAATTAGGACGTTGTTGATTGTTCTCTAATGAGGCTTTAGGTGTTTTGAGCGGTAATGAGAGAGAATATTGAGGGTAAAAAATTCGACCTACCATAATATCGAGTTAAAATTATCGTGGAATGGAAATATCGAGTGCAAGAATATCGTTGTCAAGAATATCGAATCGAAGGTAAGTAATATCGATTTAGAAAAATCTAGAAGTTATTATCGTTTGCA
The DNA here is from genome assembly GCA_963921515.1 of Calotriton arnoldi. NCBI lineage: Eukaryota > Metazoa > Chordata > Amphibia > Caudata > Salamandridae > Calotriton > Calotriton arnoldi. Next base: position 723,201 of record CAWUFW010006457.1, read on the forward strand.
AAAATATAGTTATTTAAAATATCGCTTTTTTAATTAGTGTTATGTATTTTAATATGTATTTTAAATGTATGTGATGTATTTTTTGTATAAGTATTGTTTATATTTTTTAATATATGTGTCAAATTTTTGTGTTTTTTAGTTCTGTAGCGGTTTGCGGGTTTATAAGGGAATAGGGTGGGAAGTAATTTAATTATAATAAATTAATGAATATTTTTAATTTACAAATATTTATTTAATTGAGATTTTATAATGTGAATTGCGTTTTAAATTTTTGGGGGTAAATTTTAGCTGCGAGTTGTGGAGTTTATAGGGGTAAAGGGTGGGAAGTAATTTATTTTTAATTCATTAATAATTAGTTGTTAATTAACATTAATTAATTGATAATTAATTATGGTAATTGTGTATTTAATTTTAGGTGCGGGTTAGGGGGTTTATAGGGGTAAAGTGTGGGAAGTAATTTATGTTAAATTAATTAATACTTAGTTGATCATTAATCTTAATTAATTAATTGATATTTAATTAGGGTAATTGTTTATTTTTGGTGTGTGGGTTTTACTTTTATAGAGGTAAAGGGTAGAGAGTAAATTAATTTTACTTACTTTATAATTAGTTGTTAAACACTATTAGTTTTTTAATTGAAAATAAGTTTTAATTGTGTAATTAATATTTTTACAGTTTATATTTAGCTGTGGGTTGTGGGGATTATAGGGGTAAAGTTTGGGTCGTTAATTAATGTTTATGAATATTAATTTGTTTTTTAATTAATAATATTTCTTTGAATGGTAAATAATTATATTAATTATGGAACTACATTTTATTTAAGATTTAGATGTGGGTTGTGTATTGTGTGGTGTTATAGGGTAGGAAATAAAAAAACTAAATTTATGTAATAATTAATGTTTTTGTTACTAAATATTTTCTAATTAAAAATATTCATTTGTTTGAAAATTATTTTTGAGTTTATTTAATATAATATTTGAAGGTATTTGTCATATATATTTCACATTATAATATGTTTTAATTTTTTACTTTTTTAATATTAAATATATTTGTATTTATATTTTTAACATATTTATATATTTATTTTATTTATTTTGTTTTTAAAACTTTTTTTGTTGTTGTTAATATTTTGTTTGTTTCGCTATCCAACACTTTCCCTATTGTTGCACTCACTGGAGTGGGAATAGTAATTTTTGCCCCTCCGCTATCCAACACTTTCCCTACTGTTGCACTGACTGGAGTGGGAAAAGTACATTTTATTCCTCCGCTATCCAACACTTTCCCTACTGTTGCACTCACTGGATTGGGAATAGTAATTTTTACCCCTCCGCTATCCAACACTTTCCCTATTGTTGCACTCACTGGAGTAGGAATAGTCATTTTTACCCCTCTGCTACCCAACACTTTTCCTACTGTTGCACTGACTGGAGTAGGAATAGTAATATGTTTCCCTCCGCTATCCAACACTTTCCTTACTCTTGCACTTATTGGAGTGGGAATAGTAATTTTTACCCCTCCACTATCCAACACTTTCCCTACTGCTGCACTCATTGGAGTGGGAATAGTAATTTTTACCCCTTCGCTATCCAACACTTTCCCTACTGTTACACGCACTGGATTGGGAATAGTAATTTTTATCCCTCCGCTATCCAACACTTTCCCTATTGTTGCACTCACTGGAGTAGGAATAGTAAATTTTACCCCTACGCTATCCAACACTTTCCCTACTGTTGCACAAACTGGAGTACGAATAGTACATTTTTACCCTCTGCTATCCAACACTTTCCTTACTGTTGCACTCACTGGAGTGGGAATAGTAATTTTTACCCCTTCGATATCCAACACTTTCCCTACTCCTGCACTTATTGGAGTGGGAATAGTAATTTTTACCCCTCCACTATCCAACACTTTCCCTACTGCTGCACTCATTGGAGTGGGAATAGTAATTTTTACCCCTCCGCTATCCGAAACTTTCCCTACTGTTGCACTGACTGTAGTGGGAATAGTAAATTTGAACCCCCCGCTATCCAACACTTTCCCTACTGTTGCACTGACTGTATTGGGAAATTTAAGTTTAAAGATTTTTAAATAGTTTAGGGGCCCATTACGATACCCGGCGTAAAAAAATCCGCCAGGCATGAAAGCGGCAAAAATCCGCCCGCACACACCGTCTGAACACCGACCACGCCATTACGATGACACAAACCGAAAACCGCCATCGGCTGAAAAATCACACAAGATACCGCCCGCCATCGTCCGAGTCGGAGTCAAACCGCCCGCCACGGACGGAAACACGCACGACAACACAAAACCGCCCGCCCTCACGGCCGACACACCGCACGTGAGATTACGATCGCACCGCCATGAGCGCGGGAAAACTACAAATATACCGCCCGCCAGCGCAAACAACGCCGATGAGAATCGACACGGCAGAAGCCATGGCGCCCACGTCCCTGCACAGAAACCATCCGCTGACAAAAACAATCGCACACAACATGGCCAACAAGTCCACACAGCAAGGCATGCACAAATACACAAGCACAGTACACATCCCGAAAACACCCCCCTGGACAAACAAAAACTACAAAGGCCAGAACCCCAGACACAACACACCTGAAAACAACAGACCATGAGGACACACCCACATAGGTAAGTACAAAAGCAGCACTCCCACAGACCACAACCCCTTGCAACATTGCAAACTAGAGAGGAGAGGAGAGGACACAGTGACACAGCAAGGACAGCAGCACACCACAGAAACGCACACATCACAACCACCACCACCACCACCACCACCAAACACCGGCACCACAAACCCCCTGCACATTACACAACACACACCGCACCAGCACCACAAACACCATGGCACCACAAAGAATGCCCAAGTTCACGCCCATGGAGCTGACGGTCATGGTCGACGAGATTATCAAGGTGCACCCACAAATCTATGGGAACCTGGTCCAGCACACACCACTAGCCACCAGAAACAGAATGTGGAACCGGATCGTAGACCAGGTCAATGCAGTCGGGACCCTGCCCAGGAACAGAGTTGAAATCAACAAACGGTGGAATGACGTCAAGAGCCTGGTCAAGAAGAAGGAGAGCAAGAACAGAGAGCTGGCTGCCGTCACTGGCGGAGGGAATCCCGCGCTCTTCAAGACCTTCAAAGCGTGGGAGGAGAAGGTGCGAGTCATTATACATCCGGAGATCCTCGCCGGATTAGCAGGGGAGTGGAGGCTGGTAAGTACAAACTAATGTATACCAGCACACCGCTATGTACTCACATGCACTACCACCATGCCACAGCTCCCAGGGACAAACACCCCCATGTCCAGCACACAATACACAACACATCACACACACATGCAACAGACACCACCACACACAGCCCAAACCGAACAACTGTAAGATACGTGGGGACATGTGTACACTCAGCCAGCCACGTAACCACCAACAGGTCCCCAAGTATGCCAGAAGCGCCACAACGAGCACCCACCACACCCATGTGTCCGCCATAGCTGCACTAACCGACAAGTAACAGGTAAGTGGCAGGAACACAAAGTGCAGTGGGTGGGAGGGTGGACAGCCCAAGTACAACACACACCAGGCCCCTAGTCCCACAGCACAGCAAGGAGGAGCATCCCCCACACCCCACAGCCACGTGTCAGCCACCGCAGTGCACACCGACAGCCGAAAGGTAGACATCACGGTCCACAACAATCGGTGTCAGTGGGTGTCCAGCCACCACCACGACCCACAACACCCCCCACCCCCACAGACCTGCAACATGGAGCACCCCCGCTTAGAACCATGTGGCATCCAGTACAGTGCACGCCCGAACAACCTGCAGGTGGGAAACTGGACAGGGCTGGATTACTGGAGGCATGAGGACCGTAACACGACCAACACATGGGACATGTCACGTAGCAGACGAACACGCAGCACCGCCCACCGTCACGAACAAGTGAACAATGTGCACACGGACATGAACCACAGACTCACACCTCACATGACCCATCACAGACACAGCAACACCCAAGGAGCCACGTCTGCATGCACAAGCCACACTGAATATAGTACCACACGGCAGCCACTGTGCAACCCATCACACACAACCGAAACACCATTGAAGTCCTGTCCATGTAGCCCCTACTGCCTGTCAACCACACACCCCACAACTACGCCTATGTAAGACAAACAACACTAGACGCAACAGAGCGGAACAACATAAATGCACACGAACACCACTGAACCCATCAAACACACAGACACACCATGCACATACAACATACCATCCATCCCATCCGTCAGCCCCAGTCTCATGAAAGGCATGTCATCCGCACAGCTGCCACACATACAGCAGTCACGCTAAGATACATGCCCATGACCAACCATGTGCCAGAAGTCAATGAAGCGCACGCCACACTGTGAGCAACAACACACAACATGGGCCACACCCCCCGAGCACTGCAGTGATGCACATGGCACAGGGCAGCACGCACACCAAGGAGATGGGACAACTGCAATACGTTGGCTGGCACACAACCATCACTCACTCATAACGATGCGTCCAATGCCATGTCCAGTAATCACAACAGACAGCAAATATGCAGGCCATGTCAGGCATGCACACACCTCAGACCATGCACTGTCATGCTGCCACAACACATGTCACGTTCGGCACCCATGGCTCACAGCATGTACCCCAAAAGCATATTCCATCCCAAATGCGAATCTGGGGCATGGCCCCCATGTTGCCATATGCGTTCCTAAGCGTCCCATTTGAACACCAAAAGCAAAGTACAAACCAGACCCAGGATGGGCCAGGAGCCCGCATACACCAGAGTCACAATAAGTAGGGGCACAGCAACACACCCATCGGCATGGCCAATCCGTCCCATGCCACATGTGCACAGCACACAGTCCCATTGCCAAGCACACACAACTACAAATGGTACAGCCACACACACGCCTCCGGGAAACCCATGTACGAGATTGCACGAACTGTTAATGTCAGACGACAAATACATACTTCGCCAGGTGCAACACAATAACAAATCTCATTCTCTCCACAGGTGACGAACTGCTGGATGCTGGGGATGGAGACAGCAGCCAGCACAGCCAGCCTACAAGCCCCCAACGAGGACACACGGATGTGGAGGATCTGTCCTCCTCTTCGGACACGGACCACCAAGCAGGCCCATCTGGTGTGGCAGGGCCCAGCCGCTCCCCAGGACCCCTCCTACCCACCAACCCATCATCCAGGGCTGCTGAACATTCCCAGCCCCCTGCTGCCACTGTCGTTGCGGCCACACCCACGGTCATTGCGGCCACACCCACGGTCATTGCGGCCACATCCACAGTCATTGCGGCCACTACCACTGCCGCAACCGCCACAATCGCCGCACCGACCACCACCGCCGCCACCACCACCACGTCTTCGCTGGCACCAGCCCCAGCGCAGGTGGTGGCCCGGCTGACTGGATCCACCCTGGGAGCCAGGGCGAGGACCGTGGTGGGCAATGTGGCTAGTGGGCAGGCCGGTGGCAGCAGTACTGGTAGGAGGAGCAGGGTCAGGGAAACGCCAGTCTCCCCTGGGAGCCATGCCCTGCCTCAAATGGCCAGAGTCCTTGGGGCCTATGAAGAGGCCCAAGGACAATGGGCCAGGTCTGCTTCAGACACGCGGGAGGTGCTGGGGGTGCTGAGGTCCATGGACGCCCGTATGGGCCAACTCGTGGACCTCATGGGCCAGCTGCTGGTGAGGTCACAGCCAGGGACAGCAGCTCCACCACCGCCACCACCTGCCGGGGCGCAGGGTCGAGCAGCAGTGTCCAGTTCCCCTGCGTCCACAGCCAGTGAGCACACCTCACCCCCCACCAGCAGGTCGCCACCACACACCCCCTCCCAAACGTGGAAGGGGCCGTCCGAAGTACAAACAGATCTCCCGGGAGGACTACGCACGCTCCAGACGCAAGTGAGGCAGCCAGCCAGCCTTCCTTGACCACCCACTGCATTGACTTGGACTACGATCCCACTCCACACAGCCATCTGGATGGCATGTGTCTGTTGGACCATGGACATGGAACAAGTGGGTACACCCTGAGCATCACGCAGCCGTGACCGACAGCTCATTGTCACTGCACGCACCACTTTTGTCATCACCTCGCACACAATCACATGTCACAGTTTGAAATAAATGCACCTCTTACACAAACTGCTGTTTGTGCCCTGTGTTTTATTTGTACGGAATACAACGGCCACCTTGGGCGGAAAGGCACCTGATGCGTGGCATGGCAATGGAACCGGAGGGCCTGTAGGGACCTAGGGGTGGGAGACAGAACAGGAGCACATTCAATGAGTGTGTCACACACCCATCACACAGTACATGTCAACAACTACAAGCAATGTACACACATCGCACAGAGCAATAGGGCACAATGCCACAGCCACCAACAGTGGCATACTACCCTGGCCATGGAGCGTTGACACACAGCACGCAGTGAACAAACGGCCACCCTGACACAGCACACACACACCTGCACAGATACAGCCACATCAGCCGTCGTACATGGACACTCACCGTCAAGTGAAGTAGCGGGCGATGAGCTGCTGCCGCACATTACCAGCTTCCTCCTCTCCGCTGTCCTCCTCACTCGAGCTGTCCTGGTCTGCGGGCTGGGGCCCTGGTTGATCTCCGTCATCCACGATGAGGGGGATCTGCTTCCGAATGGCCAGATTGTGCAGCATGCAGCACGCCACCACTATCTGGCACACCTTCTGTGGGGAGTACGCCAGCGCACCCCGGTGCGGTCCAGGCACCTGAACCTGGACTTGAGGAGGCCAAAGGTACGCTCGACCACACGTCTGGTCCTCCCATGTGCCTCATTGTAGCGATCGTCTGCTGGGGTGCGAGGATTCCTCAATGGACTGAGCAGCCATGCCCCATTCGGGTACGCAGAGTCACCTGGGTGTGAGGGACACAGAGAACCGTTGCTAATCCAACTGGACAGGGGACAGCATCGCACAGCCAGCACGCTACACCACTCCACATACTCACCGACAATACAGCCACGATCCTGTTGCAGATTGGACATCAGTCGTGGCAAGATGCTGTTGCGCATGACGTGTGCGTCATGGGCCGAGCCTGGGAACTTTGCACACACGTGGGTTATCACCATGTCCACAAGGCACACCACTTGCACATTCAGGGAGTGCGTGTGCTTCCTGTTGCGGTACAGGTGCTCAGTGGCCTGTGGTGGAACAAGGCCAACATGTGTGCAGTCAATGGCTCCAACGACGTGTGGGATCCTGCCAAGGGCATAGAATGCACCCTTCACTGCCGCCAATTCACGAGCCCTGGGGAAGCGGATGTACCTGTTTCGGTACAGCATCATGGCTGCCAGTACATCCCTCAGCACCTTGCTGAACATGGGCTGGGACATCCCTCCTCCACTGCCCACTGTGTGCTGGAATGACCCAGTGGCGAAGAAATGCATGGCGGCCATCACCTTAGCCGTGGGGGTGACTGCTGTCGGATACACCCTGCGGGGACGGAGATGGGGTTCCAACATGGCACACAGTCGATGCAGGGTTGGCCTGTCCAGCCGAAACTTCCTAATGACCTCAGTATCGTCCATGTCCGCCAGCAATTGGTATGGGCGGTCAATGTTCGGTCTCCGCCTAGGGAAAATGGCAGTGGACACATGTCAAAGCAACACGACACATAGCAATTCCGCATACACATCACTGACATGACTGAGCAAGCACATGAGTCACAGCCCAGCTGTCAAGCAGGGACGGCACGGCCACAATACACTGACACAGGTCTCCCACCAATGGCAATGGCTAGTGATACAAACCACTGCCATGTGCACGCACATGGGGATCTAGGCCCCAATGACTTGCGGGGCGTGCTGATGGGGACTGACTGCATATTCGTCAAGCGGCAACGCCACGGCAACATGAATGTCTGCTGAGCATGGCACTGCTTCCGAGGCTGGATGAGTATGGCACACGACGACGACGATGTGGGCACAGGCTGAGCGGCCAAAACAAGTGGGACCTGTGGCACGAGGGGATATGAGACAGTAGTAGGTGTCAGCACTGCACCCTATGTACAGCACTGTACGGATCACACCTCCCGAAACATTGACAGGTGTCCACATTGACAGCCCCATGCCAAGACGGCTGTGTGCTTGCAGTCACACGTCACAGGTGAGAGGTTACATTGCACGTGCCAGGTGGCAGACGTACATAGTGGGAACTGGCATGTGTGTGCATGTGTCTCCTGTTCAGGATCCACCAGATGGGCGCTGACTCTGTACTGACCATTGGACACAGCATGTTCCGTGGAAGGCTTGTGTGTGTGGGATGGTGGCACTGGATGTGCCTCCGTTGGGTGGGGGGCCATGCACAGGGCGGGTACGTCGATGATTGCGCATTGTTGGTCACGGTGGGTGCACCAACTAAGATGTGTTGCCCTGTGTTCAATTCCTATGTCCGCATGATGATGGACTGTAGATGTGGGCAGACTACACATTGGTCGATGTGCTGTCTATATGCATGTGCCTTCACACCAGGCACAGCTGCCCCTGCACATGTGACCCCTGCTGGACTCGCTGCTGGGTCTGTGGAGCTGATGCACCTTCTGTGCGTGGGGCGGACAGCTCTCCTCACTTCCCTCATTGCGCATGTCATGACTTTGCCGCAGGTGACATGGATCATGGAGGGCCCACATGTACGCGTGGGTAGGCTACACATGATTGTTCACTGGTCGCCACCCCCAGTCAGTGTTTCGAATGGGAAGGTTGTCGTGCTGGTGGCATATTCGATGTGGCGGATGGGCGGGCCTAGGTGCGGGCTTACATTCCGGACATGGGGGGTAGTTGGATTGGCGACTAGTTGCAGTACACACGGGACACGTCTCTTCCTTTCCACATCTGGGTCATCCCTTGTACTAACTGACAGTGATACAGTCATCTTCGCCCCAGCCCTCATGTCCTCCCCTCGCTCCCCCAATATGCATGTGCACCTGCGAGGCTAGCGCTTGCACAGGCAGCCCCAAGCTCGCACCAGAGAGGGCAAGGAGTGTATGTGTGGGTCCAGTTGCACGAGTGGGCTGTCTCAGGGTATGATGTGTGGCGGGATGCCGTCCACCTGCGTGGTGCCCCAAATGGAGACCCGGCCTGCATGGACTATGCATCACAGTCTTCGCCTTCCGGATCCGCCACCTGCGACACCCAGTGGCTGTGGCTGCCCTTGCGGCCATGCCGCGTCCGTCTGTGGCTGATGGCCCACACATTCACTCTTTGGCCTCTCTGGGGAGGGCTCGGGGTGGTGGCGCACGCGCTTGCACTTAGTCGCAATGGCATGTGGCGTGGTTGGTATGATGGGCAATGGATGGGATGGTGCGAGCCACCTCCCGTGACGTCAGTGCTGCTCGTGCTGTGGTGCGTCCCCCTACACTTCCATTTGACTTGTGCCATGCTACACGTTGAGGTTCTATTGCCTGCGTGATATGACCAGGAGGAGCGCGAGGAGACCTCTCACACACCATGCTCCACTGCCATCCCGTGCCCTGTATCGCCTGTGCGGATTGACTATGTTGGGGTTACACCTGGTCGACTGGGGCTGTGTGTGCCTTGTCAAGGGGCATGGCGTGCGCACAACAGGATCCAGCTTGTCCACGGAGGGTGGGCTGACGTGTGCGCCTGGTACCGCATTGTTCGTGTGCCCGGCTGCTGTGCACACACGTGTTCACTCCCCCCGACAGGTGTCCTCTCACAATGCCCAGGGAAGCGGTGGTGTACTGTTCATGACCCCTCCCAACACGGCGTGCTCCAACTTGGCATGTGCGCATCTACCCGTCACACCCACCCACCTGAGCACTGCGTCCATACGACTTCACACGACACATGTGTGTCTTCCACAGTTGTGCTACTCATTTGCGTTGACATCCAATACCAGTGGACTACATGGTCATGTCACGACTGCCGTGTACTTCACATACTCTCATCCTCTCTCATTCGTACTTGTGAAATGAGTCAGCGGAGACAGTTTTGGTTTCAAACATTATATTGAGTCTTCTGTCCTCTGTGATGCAGTATAGTGGACACTACTGGCAGCGGAATACATGTTGAGGATATACTGAGCATGATTACAAATGGGATAGGGTGTGGGGTTACATGTGATTGGCTGTTGCATGTGGGATGTGGGCTTCAGAGTTACATCTGCTTGGCCAAGGCTGTGCTAATGTACATTTACGTATAGCTGCGGAGCTGCGGACTTTGACACAGACGGTATACATGTAGCCTACCAGACCGCTTGGCATCATGGGCACAGTCCATCTCAGTTCCATGTGACAGGTTTGCTGCGGTTGTTCCTCATGCACGCGTGCATGTGAGATGACATCAGGGCATGTGCTTGCGTGCATGCAGCGGCGTGCCACTTGTTGTTGCAATGTGGTGGTTACTGGACATGTCACAGTCACTGGGGTCGTGTTGTTGTTGTATGCACTTGTCGTCCATGCAAAGGTCCTGGTATGGGATTCCCGGGGCGGGGGTGGGAGGGGTGCAGCACCCACAGACTCCAGGCGACCTATTCATGTCCACTGAGCGGTGTGTGTGTCCATGGGCGCTGGATCCATGTCGTGTCCTGGTTGTTCGTGCAGTTCCGTCCATGTGGGTGCGATACACAGACCCCATGCCACTGCCTCCCACGATGCATGCGGTGTTCCTGGATGTGATGGGGAACAGTGTGCATGTCCCGGTCATATCCGATGTCATGGCGATGTCGTTGATGGTGTGGTAACAGTTGCCGGTCGTTTGGTATGGCTGTTGTGGTGGTGACTGGCCAGTCCGTGCGGAAGCTAAGCATGGGTGCGGGGTTGGACATCATAGGTCAATCGGGAACCTGCGTTGTGGTCCGACGAATTTACAGGTTGTCAGGTATGCGATGCCGTCCAGCAGGGCTTCCATGTCATTGGTGGTGTACATGTTTGCCAGCCAATGTAGCGGATGGTGGCTGTCAAGGTGTTGTTCGTAAGTTGTCCCTTGGAGGACCATGATGGGGCATGCTGGGTGACATTCGATGTAGCTGTTCTCGATGATCCGTCGTGTGGAGGCACAGTGGTCCCATTTCAGTGCGGGTGCGATGTTGGCCACATACGCCATGCCCCCATAGGCAGAGCAGGCCCTGTCGTGTGCGTCCAGAGGGAGGAGTAGTGGTAGCAGGTCCGCCTTTAGACATGCCGGGTTGGAGAGGCACATCTCCACGGGATGCTGGTAGGGACACCTCCGACAGTAGAAGACGGGCATGACGCAGCTGAACAATGTGATGCGGTAAGTCAGTCGGTAACTTACGTTCAGCAGGGACAGGAGATCGCATCCCAATATATGTATCAGGTTGGTTTTGTACAGCTTGACCTGTCCGGCGTAGTTGGGTAGGTGTGTTGCGGTTGCCATTTTGCAGCGGTGCGTTGTGGTGGCGTGCTCCGGCTGTGTGTGCAGTCTGCAATGTGCACGCTCCGAGGTTGCTGTGAGCTCTGTGTAGTCGTAGGGAGACAGGACTTGTGTTCTGTTGGCTTGTGCGGAGGACACGGGCCCTCATCCCACATGCTTCTCAGACAGTTCAAGGTCAGTGATGTGTGACTCCTTCCAATTAACTTGCATGTGGCCGACATGGGGAGTGTTTTCTTTTTCTTTCCCGTCCGTTGTGTTCTTCTGTGATATGCGCTATCTGCCCTGTGGTCGGTCTCCTCGGCATGCCTGTGTTGGTCTTTTCTTGGACAATGGCTGTATTCACCGGCTTCTTTCGTAGGGCTGTGGTTTCGGAGTTGGAATGGAAGGTCATTCAGTGCTGTCTGCTCTCCCTTGTGTGGGCGGCAGGCTGCCTTTCCGCTCTGCGTTGGGCCTTGTGTGTGAATGTTATTCTTGGGCCACCTGTTGTCGGTCCCCGGGCTCTTTGGTGTTCCGTTTTATATGTCTTGTTCATATGTGCAGGGTGGTATGGGTGTTTCAGTGTGGTACTGGCGTTCCTCTTCCCGAAGGGGCCCTGCTTCTCCTAGTTGGTGTTGCCGCCGCTGTGTGCTACGCCATGTTTGTTACACTGGGGTGTGTCCTGCTGTTGCGTGACTTCACTGACATGTGTGCGTCGGTTGTGTGGCGTTGGGTGTTGTCCGTGAATTGGGCGTTGGGGACATGTCTGTGGCAGGCCTGTCACGTGTCATGTGCGTTCGGGGTGGGGCTGATGTGTGTGCTGCTTGGTTGTGTCCCTGTGTCTGTGTGCGACGCATGCATGGCGCTGCGGTTGGCCTCTGCGTTGTGCGCATGTGTGGCGGCGTCATCGCCGCTTTGGGGCCGTGACGGGGTCGTTGGTTCCTAGTCCCAGGTGGTGTGTACACATGTGTTACGAGATGTTACGATTTGGCCTGTGTGTCATATGTGGATGCAATGGTGGATGTGTAGTGTACACGCGGGGGTGGGGGTTGTCCGCTTTTCCGCCCTTGCACTGTGTGCGCTGTTTGCGTGCACTTGTTGTGTGTGTGCCTACCTGCGTCTCCGCGGTACGTTGCGTCCTTGGTGGTGCATCAGCAAGAGCATGGGGAGGGCCTGCAGTGCTGGATTCATGCTCGGGGAGCCGCTTCTTCGGTGTCCGTGCTCGGCGTCCGTGTTACCGCTTCGGTTTGTCGTACGGTGTCTCTTAGCCGTGGGAGCCGTTTGTTTGCGGCATCGTAATTTGTACGCCGGGCGGGACGTGATTTCGTCGGACGGTGTGTGTCAATTGTGCTGCGCCGCTACGTGTACGGACGCACTTTGATGGCGGACGGTGTCGCTGGCTTGCCGGCGGTGTTTGGCCGACTTTTTGCATCGTAATAGGGCGGGCGTGTGGACTGCTGCGTGCCGGCGGTAACTGGTGGTTTTTGCATCCGCCAGCACGGCGGTTGTGCTTCCGCCCGCCATCGTAATGACCCCCTTAATGTTTTAATTTAGAATAGGATGTTTTTGTTTATTAGATTTTATGTTATTGGTATATATATATATATATATATTATCTACTAGCGGTCGCCAGTAGATAGTTATAGTTACAACCTATTATCCATAGGAAATCCGCGACATTCTATTTGAAATAACTCTCTTGCCGGTTGACGTATCTTCGCGAAATTTTCAAACTTCGTGGGCGCTCCGGTCCGCTCCTACCCTGAAAGTCTCGGGGTGATACGTCAAGCGGGGGCCGAGAAAAAGGGGTCCCAAAACGCGTTTTCCCCATGCATTTTCCCATAGGAAACTTTAGACACGGCTACAGCCCGAACTGCTGAACGGAATTACACCAAATTTGGCAAAGAGGTAGTTCTTGGTTCAGAAAGAACCCTTTTGTTAAATGGTGTAAATCCGTTCAGTAGTTGCTGAGAAAATCAAAAAGTAAAAGTACATATATATCTATGGGCACGGAGGATTCGCGCACCCTCCCGATCCACGAGCTGCATGTTAATTGGCTGTCAGCTGGCTGTCAACATTCCGATTCAGGAAATGTTGGCAGCCATTTAATCCTCGGTAGAACCGAGGGACAGAAACTAAGTGCGCAAAGCGCACAAAGGAGGAGGGTAGAAACACCCTGACCCCTAGGTTTGCTCAGGGGTCCCACAAGGACCCCTGGGCAAAAAAAAATTTTTTTTAAAAATCGGCAGGATGCGCTCAGGGAGCGCGAACCCTGCCGAAAAAAAATCGAGCGCGGTCTCCGCGCTCGATGTTAGTTGGCCCCGGGTGGCCCAAGTCCCGGGGGCATGCTGGGGGGTTAATTTTATGTGTGGGGGCCTCTAAGGGCCCCTAAGCCCCGAGGACCACCACCCCCGGGGCTTTATGTACAATGGTGCGGGAGGGCTCTGAGCCCTCCCGCAGCCCCGGGACCACCACCTCCCGGGGCTTCTTTTTTATTAAAAACCTGTGTGGGGGCTCCAGCCCCACACGCCCGAGACCACCACCTCCCGGGGCACTAAGAAAATTACAATGGGGGTCCGTTTTGGACCCCCAGAGCCCGGGGACCACCACCTCCCGGGGCTGTGCACTGAATGGGAGGGGGCCGCGCGGCCCCTCCTGGAGCCCCTTGATGGCCCTGGGGACCACCACCCCCAGGGCCGGCTCCTGCAGTGTCCCGGGGTGCCTACCCCCGGGACACTGCTGTTTGCAATGACAGGACGGGAGCCTCGCGGCTCCCGTCCTGTCATTGCAAACTTGCTTTGGATATTGGAAGAGAGGCAGGAAACCTGCTCTCTCTTCCAATATCCAAAGCCGACTAGCTTTCCACATGGGGAGCTGCATCTTAGCAGCTCCCCATGTGTAAAGCAATGCCGGCTCCCGTAGGACACGGGGAGCCGGCGGGACTGTGGGGGATTGGGGACCCCCACAGTCCCCAACGAGAGGGCCAGCCCCAGGGGATGGGGTCCCCGGGGCAAGTAGTGGCCCGGGAGGGGGCCACGCGGCCCCCTCCCCCAAAATATTTTTTAAAAAAATGATCGGGCCCGCAGGCCCCGCCCCTTCCTTCACCACTCTGCAAACGCGCCCCTGGCGCGTTTGCAGAGGAAGACAATTCCCTTGAATACTGGGGTCCCTGAGGCCAACTAGCCCACCAGGAACCTCCAGTATGCGCCAGGGGGCTGCCTTGCAGAGAGGTGTACAGAGGCCACGCCCCTTTTACACCTCTCTGCAACGCAGCTCTATGGCGCTTTTGGAGGTATATGGTGGGCTAGTTGGACTCCGGGGACCCTCAGGATTCAAGGGGACTTAATCCCCCAACTTAAAACGCGCCACGGGCGCGTTTGCACAGTGGTGAAGGGAGGGGCGGGGCTTGAGGTGACATGTGTGCAAACAGGCCCCGTGGCGCGTTTTAAGATGGGAATTAAATCCCTTCAATCCTGAGGGTCCCTGAGGGCCAACTAGCCCAACAGGTACATCCAGAAAGCGCCACAGAGCTGCGTTGCAGAGAGGTGTAAAGGGGTGTGGCCTCTCTACACGTCTCTGCAACGCAGCCCCTGGCGCATATTGGAGGTTCCTGGTGGTCTAGTTGGCCCCTAGGGACCCTCAGGATTCAAGGGAACTTAATCCCCCAACTTAAAACGCGCCACGGGCGCGTTTGCAAAGATGTCACCTCAGGCCCGGCCCCCTCCCTTCACCATTGTGCAAATATTCCTCTAAAATCAGCCGAAATAGGAATTCCGATTTACTCACCTGTTATAAGGAGAGACCTCAGTGCTGTATCTTTCAGCCCAGTACTGGTCCTGAAAAGTAATTTTAACCGTACTTACCGGTAACTTGAATTTCCTTCATAGGCTAACATTGACTGGTTTCACTTGGAAATTCTTCTAAGTGTGGAGTTTTGGAACTTTAAAATATTCCTCTAAAATCAGCCGAAATACGAATTCCGATTTACTCACCTGTTATCAGGAGAGACCTCAGTGCTGCATGTTTCAGCCCAGTACTGATCCTCAAAAGTAATTTTAACCGTACTTACCGGTAACTTGAATTTCCTTCATAGGCTAACATTGACTGGTTTTCAGCAAAAAGTTTCAAAGTGTTGATTTTCACAAACTACAAATATTCCTTAAAAATCGCCTGTATGACTTAAACGCATTCTTTCAACTGTTTACAGGAGATGCACTCAGTGCTGGATCCAGGATCCAACACTGAGTAAGAAAAAGTAACGATAACAGTTTTTACCTGCTAAGTGAATTTCCTTCCATAGGATAACATTGGTGATTCTATGAGAAAAAGTTTCAAAGTGTCAACTTTTAAAATACAATAATATTCCTTAAAAATCACGACTGTAACCAAAACGCTTTTACTCAACTGTTTACAGGAGATGTACCAGGACTGAATCTAGGATCCAGTCCTGTGGTTACAAAAGTAATCCATAAAGTAAATAATTGCATTTAACTAGAAATTCACATTGAGCTGAATGTTGCATTGTGTTTGAAAATGTGTTGCCCATTGCAACAACTGTAACTACTGTACTTAAAAGTCTATTGCCTATCTGCAAAGTATTTAAACTAAAGTAATTCATTCTGAGAAAGTATTTTTTGTAATGTAATGTATAATGTAATTACAATGTAATTTGACAAATAAAATATGTAAAAAAAATTGTTTCTAAAAATGTAGTAAATCAGTATGAAAAAATTAATATAACAATTAATACATTTAAAAATTGTCATTTACAAAACCTTTGAAATTCACTGAAAAACCGTAGGTTTCAGGCACGTTATAGTTACAAATTAGCATTTAAAAACCTTTGAAATTCACTGAAAAAACCATAGGTTTTAGGGACAGTTATAGTTACTTGGACATTGCACTCGTACAAAACCCGTTAAATTCCCCGTTATAGTTAGTTCAGCTAACTATAACTTCGCGCTCCGCAATGCACTGCTGATGACGTCACATATTACATCACTCATGACATGGTCAGTGACATCACTGATGACATCACTGATGACATCTCAAATGACATCACTGATGACATCATCCATGTGATAATCTGATGCACCTCCTCACACCCTAATATAATCTTTGATACACCCACTCTAAATTACAGACTGCCATTCGCAAAACCATAGACACTCCAACACCAATAACTACATACCCACTCACTGATTCTTAGGTCTACACACACACATCCACTCACTCACCCGTACAGTCACTCATACTTACGGTCACTCAGTACAGGACTATCATATGCACTCTTACTCCTATATAGACACTCAAACAACGCCACTCATCCATAGAGATACTCACACACCTAGTCAGTCATGCAAATAATTAAACACACTGCCATTTACTCACCTATACAGTTATACACACACCAGCTCACTTACTCATACAAATAGTAGCACATTGTTACGCTCTTATACAATCACTGATACAAGCACACAATCATCCATACAGCCACTATCACAATCACTCACTCTTGCTTATAGCTATTTATATACTCCAACACACATATATACTGCCTTTCACATATGTAGTTACTCACACATGTACCACTGGGACATACATTCACTCACTAACACACTCTTACACACACTTACCCACCCATACAGTCTATCACAGATGCACTCTTGAAACCATCCACCCAGTGAATCACCCACTCACACATCTATGCACAGAGTTGCACACACCCCTCCCACACAAACACTCAGGCACCCATACAGATACTCAGACAAGCATTCAATAACTCATATAGAAAATCATTTAGCTATTCACAAACACATGCAGCCACTTACACAGCAACAGACAGACGGATACAGACATACACCCAGTTTAGTCACTAACCCATGCATTCAGTAAGATACGTTAAATCACTCACTTATAGAGTCAGTCACGCACCTACTAAATCATCCATACAGACACTTAGACACCCACTCATTCTTCAATACGTCTTTTCCTATATATTTTAAAAATATTTAAACTTTACAGAAACACACAGTCACTGGATGATGTCATCAGTGATGTCATTTGAGATGTCATCAGTGATGTCATCAGTGATGTCACTGACCATGTCATGAGTGATGTAATATGTGACGTCATCAGCAGTGCATTGCGGAGTGCGAGTTATAGTTAGCTGAACTAACTATAACGGGGAATTTCACGGGTTTTGTACGAGTGCAATGTCCAAGTAACTATAACTGTCCCTAAAACCTATGGTTTTTTCAGTGAATATATATATATATATATATATATTTGTAAATTTTTATATAATTTAAAAAATATAAAATAAATTAAAATTAATAGTTTAATTGTTTTAAAGTAAATATATATTAATTATTATGTATGTGTGTTTAACTTTTTTTAATTAGGTTTATTTGTTATATTTGTTAAAATGTATATTAAATCTAATGTATTTTTTTAAATTAATTTTATTATTTATATTATTATATTTTTTTTCTCACTATTTTTGTACTTACCTGTTTAAGTATAGGGAGTCGATATTTTTGCATTATATTGTGCAGCACACATAGAAGTTGCAAATCTTATTTTTTTAATGATTGTTTATGTGCAGGAAAGGACACCTTCCTGCAAATTAACAATCATTCATGGCAGTTTGCTGCTTCTATGTGTGCTGCACAATGCAGCACACATAGAAACAGCAAAAACAAGGAGAAATAAAGCATTTCTCCTCGTTTCACAATGGTAAGACCAGGTTTTCCCTGGTCTTAATTTTGGTGCTGACTCCTATTTACGTCACCCTTATAAATAGGGTACAGCATTAAAATCAATGGGTGTTGCGGCGGAAAACTCACCACAACACCTATTGCCCCCCCCATTCACGCTAAGTCCAACGTGAAAGGGGGCCTTATTTACAAGGTGACGTTAAACCACATTAAGTGGCTTTACGCCACCTTGTATATTAGGCGAAGCCCCTATCGCCATAGTAACATCGCAAGAAGTGATGTACCTGTGGTGATATGGGCTTGTAAATATGCCCTTTGGTGTTCTACGCACGTGCAACCAAAAGGAAAAGTGTGACTCACAAGGCCTGGCTGAATCTGGGTGTTACCCTGAAACCGGTCCCAGGATGCTTGTTTCCGGTCCAGGAAAGACCTGGCTTGGCAGTTCGGGCTGGAATGTGCCCATGAGGCACAGGATCAAGACTGATTTGCACATAGCTGGGTCTGAACTGGGGTGGCGAAGTGAGCAAGCACGATGATGGATTCAACCCAGATCATTGACTGGGGTTGAGTGTCTGAAAAGTTCAGCACTCCGTCCATCATCTCCTTGTGTTTGCTTTGTTCGCCCTAAGTTGGCAGGGAATGCCCAGACGTGGGTCCATTGCTCACTTTGACACTTGATTCAAGCTAGCCTGGCTGATGAGGGGTGTTACCCCGAAACGGGTCCCAGGATGCTTGTTTCTGGTCCAGGGAAGACCTGGCTTGGCAGTTCAGGCTGGGCTGTACCCATGAGGCACAGGGTCAAGACTGATTTGCATATAGCTGGCTCTGTATTGGGGTGGCAAAGTGAGCTAAAGAACAATGATGGATTCAACCCAGATCTGTGACTGGGGTTGAGTGTCTGAAAAGTTTCAGCACTCCGTCCATCATCTCCTTGTGTTTGCTTTGTTCACCCTAAGTTGGCAGGGAATGCCCAGACATGGGTCCATTGCTCACTTTGACATTGGATTCAACCTAGCCTGGCTGATGAGGGGTGTTACCAAGAGACGGGTCCCAGGATGTTTGTTTCCGATCCAGGGAAGACCTGGCTTGGCAGTTCGGACTGAACGGTAGCCATAAAGCACATGGTCAAGACTGATTTACATATTTCTCGGTCTGACCTGGGGTAGCGAAGTGAGCTAAAGAACGATGATGGACTCAACCCAGATCCATGATTGGAGGAGAGTGTCTGGAAAGCTTCAGCACTTCGTCCATCATCTCCTTGTGTTTGCTTTGTGCACCCTAAGTTGGCAAGGCATGCCCAGAAGTGGGACCCCTGTTCACTTTGCCACTGGATTCAAGCTAGCCTGGCTGATGAGGTGTGTTACCCCGAAACCGGTCCCAGGATGCTTGTTTCTGGTCCAGGGAAGACCTGGCTTGGCAGTTCGGCTAGACTGTGCCCATGAGGCACAGGGTCAAGACTGATTTGCATATAGCTGGGTCTGAACTGGTGTGGCGAAGTGAGCTAAAGAACGATGATGGATTCAACCCAGATCTGTGACTGGGGGTGAGTGTCTGAAAAGTTTCAGCACTCTGTTCATCATCTCCTTGTGTTTGCTTTGTTTGCCCTAATTTGGCAGGGATTGCCCAGACATGGGTCCATTGCTCACTTTGACACTGGATTCAAGCTAGCCTGGCTGATGAGGGGTGTTACCCTGAAACCTGTCGCGGGACTCTTGTTTCCGGTCCAGGGAAGACCTGACTTGGCAGAACGTGCTGGACTGTACCCATGAGGCACAAGGTCAAGACTGATTTGCATATAGCTGGGTCTGAACTGGGGTGGCGAAGTGAGTTAAAGAACGATGATGGATTCAACCCAGATCTGTGACTGGGGAGAGTGTCTGAAAAGCTTCAGCAGTCCTTCCATCATCTCCTTGTGTTTGCTTTGGTCGCCCTAAGTTGGCAGGGTGTGCCCAGAAGTGGGTCCCTTGTTCACTTTGCCACTGGATTCAAGCAAACCTGGCTGATGAGTGGTGTTACCCTGAAACCAGTGCCAGGATGCTTGTTTCCGGTCCAGGGAAGACCTGGCTTGGCAGTTCGGGCTGGACTGTACCCATGAGGCACAGGGTCAAGACTGATTTGCATATAGCTGGGTCTGAACTGGGGTGGCGAAGTGAGCTAAAGAACGATGATGGATTCAACTCAGATCTGTGACTAGGGGTGAGTGTCTGAAAAGTTTCAGCACTACGTTCATCATCTCCTTGTGTTTGCTTTGACTCTACAAGGCCTACTTAATGAGAACAATTATTAGAATTATATCTGAGCCACCAATAAGAGTTGCCAATTATGTTACCAGGTAGTTTAGGGTTCAACAGATTGTTCATCACTTGTGGAGGTGTTTTCTTTACATTTCCCTTCAGACATTGAAGTAATCGTGGTAAAATAATCATGGGGATCATAAAAGTGTAGCTCAAAGTACTTGTAAGAAATTCGAATATTAGTTGTTGGTCTGAGAACCCATCTCAAATTATAATCACATTCCTTGTCAGGGTGAATCATAAATGTTCCTAAATTAACCTGTTCTCAATCCTCTGGTATCTTGTCACAAAGAAGTCAGGCTTAATTTAAAGACAATGTGTAAAGTATTTATGCAGCACTCAAACAATCATAACTTGAAAACACTACACACTAAAATCCAAAAACAATTTCGAAAAACTTAGTACATTTTAATAAATAAAATGGCACCAAAACAATAACAATCGAATCAGTAGAACTGGAATTATGCATTTTTAAAGTTTAAATTAAAATTGTTCCAAAATACAAAAAGCACCAACCACTGTTATCTGTTCTTGCTAGACCAGTCTAAGTCAAAGTGAAGTCCGACCATGATGGAATGTGAGTTGTATACCAGGATATGGTTTCTCCCTGTGGAAAGTTTACCATCTGAATTTTTGGAAGAGAAAGTGGTTAACGGGTTTTTGGCAAAGCAAGCTGCAAGCTGGGTCCAAAGCAGGGTTCAGCAATGGTGGATTGCTGAAGAGCGGGGTACCGGAGTGGTAGTGGACAAAGGTGGACAAAGGTGGGTAAGCTCCGAGTAGATAAAGCCCGTAGTCTGTGCCCAGGAAG
This sequence comes from Calotriton arnoldi, assembly GCA_963921515.1. Lineage (NCBI taxonomy): Eukaryota > Metazoa > Chordata > Amphibia > Caudata > Salamandridae > Calotriton > Calotriton arnoldi. Next base: position 744,457 of record CAWUFW010006457.1, read on the forward strand.
ACATTGATGTGTTTCTGCTTGAAGACAGACCTGAGGAAGCCCCCTATGTTTTGGACTTAGAAACCTTTCAGGAAGTCAGATTTCCTTCAGTGGGGCAAACCAGCAAGTTGAATCCGACCGGCGGTTCAACGTCAACAGCTTGCCTTGATGATGGTTGCGGTCTCCCACTGGTTTTCTGGAGGAAAATTTTGCAAAAAGTTTCCAAGTCCCCCCTTTTTCAATATGGGCAGGATCAGCACACTCTAACACCAGACAAGGACCTAAGGGGGACCACTTTGGGAATTATGACTCCTTCCAGCAGAGGCCAATAGCAGAGTTCAAGGAAGGGCCAGTTGGGCTGTTGTAGAGAGACTGGTCTCATGAAGCTTGTTGTGTTCCTGTAGCTCAAACAGGAGACAAGTCAACTGATTCTTGGAGACACTTCTGGAGTCCGGAGTTAAAGGCAAGCAATACAAGACTTCCTCCAGGTTCTTCAGGCAGCTTGACCGTCCTTTTTCCGATACTTCACAGGTGCAGGAGTATCCTGAGAGGAGGTCTGTGGGGTCCATGTTTATGCCCAATGCCAACTTGAGTGTGGAGGACAAGCCTTTGTCCACCCCTAAACCAATTCTTGCTAGTTCCTCTATCCCCACTGGGGTTTGGTACCAGCTCGACCAGAGAGACAAGCCCAGGTGTGAGTTGCATGTGCCAGTGACAGGGATGTCTCCCTTTTAAGTCAGGAAGGGGCTGGGTATCAGCCCCCATGCTATACCTTTTAGCTCTTGAAGGGGCTGGGTACATCCCATCCTGTTAATGAGAGGAACTCCCCTCCCCACAATCAAGGCTTTCTGGGAGCAATACACATAACACCCCCCTGGAGCCATCAAGGGACATGTGACACTGGCAGTAAATTCTTTCAGGTTTGATGCAGGAGAATGACAAGTCTCTAAAAGTGTCATTAACAGAATATTAATATAAAATCTGACTTTACCAGATCAGTGTGACTGAAGCTCAGAGGAGATAACCATATCATGCGATTTTGATGCAAGTTTGGGACATTTTTGATTTGGGATCATGCATCTTGTTTTAGGGAAAATGAGAATACAATATTGAGCAGTCCAGTCTATGTTTTTTACTGTGATTTTTAAATGGATTTTGAATAAGTTGGTTAAAAATGACAACATTTTGAATAAACCCTGAAAAAGTGATTATCAAAACACGTAATGGCTGACTGTGCATTGGTAGGAGTTATGCAATATTTATGAATACAATTGAAAGAATACTACTAACAAGTGGAATGGTATCAGAATTTGGGCAATCGAATAAAAGAATTGTCATCTGAAGCAGACAGACTAATGGACTTTTTGATTTATATTCTCTAAGAAAACTTTGAATTATGTACGACTCCTTGAATCATATTTATATCTTCTACCAAACTGAATGAAAACATTAAAATTGTTATAATGTAATCCAGTGTTTTTCTATGGCAGAGCCAACTTAGTCATGGCGAAAAACGACCATGAACCCTGACCCATAGGCATTTAGGGCCTACCATATGGGTGGCTTATAAGTACTAAAGACAAAGGTTCAGCTTTGGCAAAAGGTGTATTTTGCAAGGTGAAAATGGCAGTTTGAAACTGCATACACAGGCTCCACGGGTAGGTCTGTAGACATATTTTACAGTGCTACTTTAGTGGGTGGCACAATAAGTGCTGTAGCCCACTTGTAACATTTAGTTGACCTGCCCTAGGTACATATAGTGCCATATCCTGGGGAGTATAAGTAAATTAATTGTGCCAATTAGGTGTATGTCAAAGAGCACAAGCATTTTACCAGTTGTTAGCGGGAATAAAATACGAAAAGCCCTACTGCCAATAAAAATGGGTTCAGCTAAAGAAGGCAAAAACCAGTGGCGGTACCTGCAAAAATAGCAATACAAATGCAAAACGAAATGGTAATCAACAATGAACATGCAAAAGTAAAGAAATTAACATGTATCCCTTCCTCTTTCTCTCTCTTCTTTTGCAGTGAAGAGCCATAACCAAGGCAGTGACAAAAAGGACACAGAGTGGAGCAGACCCTGTACCTCAACTGCACAGCAGGCACTTGACACCCCCACCACTGAAAAGGAGAAGGAAGAGGAAACAGGGAGCACAGAGTAGTGGTTAGTTTGTAAAATAATAAGTGATGGGGCTGAATCCTTTGCTCAAAAGGTACAGCAGGTGCTGCAGAAGGTGGGGGTGTGGAATAGCAAGGATGCGTTGTCTTGTAAGTGCTGCTGCCTAAATATGACTGACAGTGGGACTGCCCTGCAACCAACAGCTGAAACTAAGCACTGGTGCAGCCAGTGTACCCTCCTAGAGGTGAACATGGTTCAAGTCCAAGATACAGCAAGTAGAGACTGAAACGAGCAAGGAGATGGAGGTGAACCTGTCCACAAAATGTGAGGAGAAATCTTAGGATGGTGCTCCTAATGGCCAGAAAGAACAATTTGGGGTGTCCAAAGAACAGGCGCTTCTGACATTAGATCTGTTGCTACCGCCACCAACAACAACCAGGCCCAATCATGACAGGGCCATAGACTGCCTATCCCATCACCACTACACTCTTCAAAAGTGACCACATGCAACAGCAGCAGCTGATGGTGTCTCGGACACCCCTCATTTTGTAGGTGTCTCCCCACCTCGATCTGATAAATGTGTGTCTTCTGCAGAATTCCGGAAATCCATGAAGCAGGTATATGATCGGCTGCAAGGCATTTTACTAGGGGATGGCAACATCTTACAAAGTCATCTAGCATTAGACCTAAGTCTTGGGTAACAGCTACTGGAACAATATGGGTAGCTTGAAATAAACATTCACATGACATGAGACAGTGATAAGTCTGGTGACAAAAAGCAAATCACTCTACGATTGCCTGCAATGGGGTAATGCATGCAGGGAGTGGGTAACAGAAGACATATACATGTTATTACCAATCATGCAACAAAAGTTAATTGTGCATTTTGTGACTAAGGTCAAAGACATCAGACCTGGTTTTTTTCACCCATTACATTTGTTGAAAATGGTCTCCTTGGTATCAGTAATACACAGCTGTACTGTTCTCAAATGTGTGCCTAGGGAGGTAGGCTCACACAGATGTTGACTTTCCTGGCTATGTCTTCCATCTAGTGTCAGAGGTGAGTCCAGAGAGAAGCAGTGGAGGTGGAGGTAGAGAGGCCGGTAACACACTGATAGGAATATTCGCATATGATGACTCTTTACTGGCACATTCCATATGTGGCAAGGACGATGCTTCTGCATTTGAAGACTAGATACATGTAGGGCAGCATTGAGCACTAGGACAATGTAACTTTCACATTTCAGGTCTGTGGCAGTAGTGACACATGCCTGGCTATGTGACAGGTATGTGCAGTGATGCCGGTCATGATTTGGGCATTGCCACATGTGCAGTATGGAAGTAGAGCTGCGGCAGCTGTCACCTGCAATGCAGAAAACATAGGGACTGTAGAAAGGAAACACAGAAACTGTCAACATCAGTATTTTCAATTTTAACACTATGGGGCCGATTCCGATCTCGGCCAGTAGGGCACTGAATCGGATTCGGCTGAACCGGATCCGATTCGGAGCCCTCTTTCCCGACCAATTCGAACGTGCATCTGGGTGAGCAAGTACGATGTGAGCGCACGCAAAATCACCGACCGACTCGTTCGCGGGTCCGAACCGATCCGACAAACTCGCACGGATGCGACATGCACCGCGCAATGGAGACGTTCCCCGGCCGGGCAAGTACGATGCGCGCCTCGAGCAGTCTGACCGACTCGCGCCGTCCGGCTCCAAAGGGCAGTCGGAGCCAGACTTTGGGGGTCCGTGTCGGACCCCCCTGTACGCATAGCCGCGCGAGTCGCACACATGTGCATGTACGGCGCGATTCGCATCGACGCGTACCCGCTGTAGGGGGCGCCCTTGTTTGCCTCGCACCCATTGAGTCAATGGGAGCCCGCGTACGCGTTGTACGACCGGCTCCCATTGACTTCAATCGGAGTTCGACCGAATCGAGTCCGATTGCATGCGTACGCATCGTACTCGTTCGGTCGGGCTGCTAGAGTCCGATTCGGTCGGAAATCTCTCCGGGTCCGGCTCGGTCGGAGTGATTTCCGGCCTGAATCGGAATCGGCCCCTATGTGTGTGTGAGGACAGGCTCTGTAACACTGTGACATGTGGGTTGTATGCCAATATGTCAAGGGAAAGATGTCTCCTGCTTGTGGTAAGGGTACGCTGATCTTACCTGGCTTACCATGGCACTGCCTAGAACACGCAGATCATGCAGTAGGTGAGGGCGAATGATGTAGAGGTTATGCTCAATGAGGATGAGACGGGGGCAGGATGCGGCTTCACCACCAAGAATTGACTTTGCCACCTCTGTGTTGGCAAACTCAATCTTCTCCAACTTCTTCTCATCCTACCGTTTTTCACTGTTCCCACCCCCCAAAGTTGCGTCCTTCCAAGCATTCACTTTGCTGGTGTTCTCCTGCCACCGGGCCACCCTAGCAGCACCAGCATCTGGAGGAAAGCCACACAGTTCCCTGCAGTGGTGCACTACATAATTATATCCAGAATGAACTTAGACAATACCGCACGAGCATCTTCCATCATCGACCAGCTTCCATGTTCTTGCCCCAAAGACTGTTTTCCATGCCACAACATGACTCATTGCAGAGAAAAAAAGATTTGACCACATCTGTCCAATGTAGCGAGAGCTTCATTGGCATCCACTAGTGGCAAGGATCAGGCTCACAATTTGTTTCCTTATATACAAAACTCTACGCTATGACTCACCAGGATATCTAGCCAACCTCTTATCCACTTCCGGTAGTGTGAGACAATCTAGAGGTAAGAGCTCACTTATCTTGGAAACTCCAAATTTCAGCTCCTCTCAATCCCTCAAACATCCCTTCAGAGGTACAACATCAAGTTTTTGGAAGTTGTTGCCTCTTCACCTGAGAACAGCACCTAACATTCTGTTGTCCTGGAAAAGCCTAATGGTTCAAATCTTCAGGTCTCACCTTGACGGATCAGGTTATTCTCACATCTCTATCGATTGAGGGCCTGGAATGGTCTAACACTCACAGTGATGATAATTAATTTGGGACCTGGAATGATGTAATAGTCACTAATGTCCGGACTGAGACTCGATAATCATTCCTTATATGTTTGGCTGTGGCAACTGATTTCATTCATGTCATCTCTCTCTCCCGTGGCTCCGTTTCTCTTCCTCTTCCTACAACCTCGTCCCCACCACCAAGTCCCTCATGTTGTTTTTGATCCATTCATGTATGATATGTAAAGCACTTTAATACGTTTCTGGTGACCCAGTGTTATATAAATACTTTTTTTATGTTTAAAAATGCTTTATTTGAATAATAATAAAAGTGAAATACAGCAACAAATGGAAATAAACTTAATATTGAGACATGTCATATAGATATCAATATCTGTAATAAGAAAAGGATAAAATATGCACAAAACCTTATTATGAAAGTTATACAAAAAAAGAGACAGATCTCATAAGAAACTAAGGGCATATGTACAAGCCCCTATCGCCACCACAACGTCACTTTTGCTGATGCTGTGGTAGCGATAGGGGCTGCGCCTTATGTACAAGGCAGCGTTAAGCCACTTAATGTGGCTTAACGCTGCCTTGTACATAAGGGCCCCTTTCACGCTATGGTCAGCGTGAAAGGGGCGTGCAGTGGGTGTCGTGGTGGGCGTTCCACCGCAACACCCATTGTATTTGACGCTGCCCCCTATTTACAAGGGTGGCATACATAGGAGACAGCGTCAAAATTAAGACCAGGAAAACCCTGGTCTTCAGTTGGCGAAACGAGGAGAAATGAATTATTTCTCCTCGTTTTTGTTTTTTCCATGTGTGCTGCCTTGTGCAGCACACATGGAAAAAGCAAAATGCCATGGTTTGTTTATGTACAGGAAGGTGTCCCGTCTGAAAACGCAAGGCTGCACCATATTTACAAGAATGTGGTGCAGCCTTGCATTTCCCCCTGCAATGGTGCTAAGTTTAGCAACTTAGGGGTATATTTACAAGCCCCTTGCGCCAGTTTTGCGCCGCCGTTGCGTCACGCATGTGACGCAGCGGCGACGCAAACCATGCGCCGATTTGCGCTATATTTACAACGTGACGCATCTAGGGAGATGCGTCACGTAGTAAACCCCTGCGCCACATGAAACCTGCGTCAGGTTTCATGTGGGCGTACGGGCGCAGGGGGCGTTCCCGCGCAGGTACGCCTCGGAAGAGTGACGTAGTGAAATCTACAAGATTTCACGCAGTCACTTTTCCGGCGCTAGTGCGTCAAATCCTTACGCCTGCTTCAAGCAGGCGTAAGGATTGACGCACCATGTTAGGGATAGGGAAGGTTGGAACAGTGCTGGAGTTGCGCCGCGCTTGCGACACAACTTCAGGACTGCGCCAACCTTCCGCTCGGCAGATGCGTCACGCATCTGCTTATCCTTGCGCCATGATGCGCCGCATTGTAAATGCGGCGCATCGGACGTGGCGCAAGGGTAAACTTGCGTGACGCATTTTCCCTGGCGCATCCCTGCTGATATGCAGGGATGCGCCAGGGAACGTAAATATGCCCCTTAGAGCCAATGCAGGCACCCTTGCACCAGAGTGCAAGGGTGTCTGCGTGCAGAGGAGAATTATTTATGTGTAGGAAGGTGTCCCTTCCTGTACATAAACAAACCTTTAAAAAAATTCCATTTTGTCACTTTTATGTGTGCTGCATGAAGCAGCACACATGAAAGTGACAGAATGGCATTTTAGGATTGTTTATGTGTAGGAAGGGACACCTTCCTACACATAAATATTCCTCCCCTGCACGCAGACACCCTTGCACTCTAGTGCAAGGGTGCCTGCGTTGGTGCTAAGTTGCTAAACTTAGCTCCATTGCAGGGGAAACACAAGGCTGCACCACATTCTTGTAAATATGGTGCAGCCTTGCGTTTCAAAAGTGGCGGAACATGTCGTTAAGCCAAGTTAGCTAACGACACGCTCCGCCACTTCCTTGTACATATCCCCCTAAAAAGGCAATGTTGCAATATAGCATACGTAGCATTTTATTTATTTTTTTACAATAATTGTAGAATGATAAGGAAATGAAGGTGGTGTAAGGGCAAGAGGGGTGCAGATGGAAATATAATGGGATAGAAGGTAGACTTTGAGAAAAAACAAAAATAATTGAATTCAAGAAGGTTTGGTTACTTCAACATTTTTATTGTTGATAGGGAAAGGTCGAGAAAGGTATGAAGTCAAAGGAAGCCAAATTATATCTCTCTTGATGGCTGTGTGTAATGAGGAAGAGTGAGAAGTATCTAATCTGTGATTATGACAGATCAGGTTCCACCTTGCCATGTAATAAACCTTGTCAAAATGTTTCCACTTGGAAGTAATAACCTGAAAGGCAATTGCCAGGAGAAGAACCACTAATTTGCCTTTGGCCATGTCCCCTGACCATATTTCGGAGCAACTACCGGTAAATGACTAACAATGTGAAAAGAAGGAGAATGAGAAAGTTTATGCCATACATGCCGCCAAAAAGTTGAGAGCTTGGGACAAATAAAGAACATGTGGAGAAAATCCACATTAAGGGAACCACAAGACTAACAATTGCTATGAGGTAGAAGTTTCATTTTGAATAAAATGAAGGAAGTTGGAAACAACCTGTTATAGAAAAAGAACATGGTCTGAGAAGTACTAGTTGAGCGAGAAGTGTAATGTATTTTCTGCCACAATTTATTCTAAAAAGGGGTTGAGAAGGAGGACTGAAGGTCCTGTTCCCAAGCAAGTTTGGTTTTAGTTTTGACCCTTACTGGGTCTAGTATAGAAAACTGTTTATAAATGAAAGCAGCATTAACTTCTCTAGAAATGTTATGTGGAAGTACAAGATCACCAAGGGAGTCATCTGAACTGAGAGAGGGATTAATAATGCTTTGACAAAGGATATCTTTAAGCAATGAATATTTGTGACTATGGGAAATAGGAATGTGAAAACGTCTACATAATTCCTCAAAGGAGATAAACACAGCATGAGAAAAGATTTGGTGAATGGATGTAACACCAGAAGCAAGTCAGGAGGGCCAATTAAGAACTTTGGGGCATATTAGCAAGACCCACGTTAAAATTATCGCCGTTTTAGCGGCAGGAAACTGCCGCTAAAACGGCGATAATGGGCTTGCTAATATGCGTTATAGAATTCCAATAGAAGCCCAGGTTAGATGTCCTGCACATCTAACCTGGGCTTCTATTGGAATTCTATAACGCATATTAGCAAGCCCATTATCGCCGTTTTAGCGGCAGTTTCCTGCCGCTAAAACGGCGATAATTTTAACGTGGGTCTTGCTAATATGCCCCCATATTAGATATAGAGATAGCACAATTGTACCAAATGGGGAAAGTAACAGGAGTTGGGAGGAAGAGTATATCTGGGAGATGCATTTTTTAGCAATACTACTAGACTGAATTAATATTGGGGAAGACATATGCTGAGGTTTTTGAGAAATAAGGACAAATTGAAGAAAGGAAAAAGAAAAAAATTGACAAAAGTTCAAGAGATTGTCAGAGGGGGAAGAAGAAGGATCAGAAGAGTCCAAGGAGGATCAAACCTGTTTAAGGACAAAAGCCAAGTGATAGTGAAAGAAATCCAGAAAATTGACACCACCATTCGTTTTAAGCTTCTTGAGTTTGAATAAAGAAATTCGGGCTGGACGCTTGTTCCATAAAAACGTAAAAAGTATACTATCAAGAGAACAGAAAAAGGTGTAAGAAAGCCGAAAAAGGAGCATTTGTAGCAAAAAATTAATGATGGGCTGGAACATAATTTAATAGTGGCTATTCTGCCCCACCAAGAAAGATGCAGAGGAGACCATTTGACAGAATGGGTAGTGACCTTCATTTGTAGAGCTGCTGTATTAGCCCTTATTGTTTCTTAAAGAGAGGGTGAATAAAGAATACTTAAACATTTAAACATATCTTTAAGACAAAATTTATTAAGAGGCAACACTTCTGATTTATCGACATTGAGTCGATACCCGGAAACCGAGCTATAACGGGGCAAAAGATGAAAGAACTCAGGAATAGAGGTAAGAGGGTCAGAAAGATAAAGTAGTATGTCATCAGCATAAACACTGAATTTAATATGGAGATTCTTATGTTACTAGCCTGTGAGGGCTTGGGAAAGAATAGGGATTCCAAGAATGGCTCTAAAGCAAGGATAAACATCAATGGGGAAGAGGTCATCCTTGTCTAGTGCCTCTAGTGAGGGGGAAATAGGAGGGCTGGACACCATTGACAAAAATGGAGGTAGAGGTAAAGGAGTAGAGAACCTTTATATAATGTAGAAATTTGGGTCCAAAGCCATGCCATTTAAGAGCTCTAAAGAGAAAATCCCAGTTAACACGGTTGAAAGTCTTTTCCACGTCTACAGTGACAGCAGCCAAGGGAATCCTAGATTCATCAGCTCCATGAATAATGTTTAAAAAGGTGCAAGAATTGTCGGAAATGTTACGGCCCTTCACAAAGCCTGACTGCTCAATGCCGATTAAAGAGGGGATCAAATCTTTAACTTGCAGTGCCAGCATTTTGGAGAACATTTTACAATCTGTGTTAATAACAGAGATGGGTCTATAATTTTTACATTCCGCTTTATCTATATCCGTCTTAGGAATCAAACAAATCATCGCTTCGGTAAAAGAGCCTTGAGGAGGCAGAAGGGAAGAAGATTTAGAGTAGAATTCAACCCGAACAGCCAACAGGGACTGGATTATTTGTGAAGTAGTTCATTTTGGCGCTTTTAATTGCTTCCTTATATTCAACTAGGGCTACTCTGCTCACTGCTCACTTGCCCTGCTCACTGTAGTCTGCCCTCCAGGTGCGCTCTAGTCGCCTACACTTTGATTTTATAAGTTTAAGTTCTGAACTGTACCAGGGAGTTGAGGCTTAATTTCTTTATTGTTTGTTTATTTTTTCTGGGGCCAGCAGAAGGGAACTGCACTGTGTGAATAATATAAGATTCCAGAACTTCTTCCAGCTGCAGGTCCAACTGAAAAGGGAAGAGAAGTGCATTAACATCTCCGGCCATAATTATGACTGCTTCCTGGTATTTTGCTAACAGGTGCTGGAAAGAAAATTCAAATACTTCCAGCCAGCCTTTCATTTGTCGATGATTTTCTTTATGAATATAGACATTTATAAGAAGGAAATATTGAGGCTCAAGCCCAATTCAACCACTGAAAACTGCAGGCCACTTGACACCTTTATAACCTCCAATGATCTCTTAAATTACCTTGGTAGAAACTAGTGTCAGGACACCTGCGGATGCTCTCCCCTTACCCCGGCACCGGCCTTTACTACTCAGTACCATAAAGCCTTCTACTATCTGGTCCACTCTCAGCCAGGACTCCTGAAGGAATATCAGATGAAGTGTTTCAAACTTTCTTCCAACTCACCACTGTTCCTCAGACATTCAAACCAATGGATATTCCAGCTCAAGATTCTCAGGTTTGGAGAGGTCTCCTCATTCTACGGGGAATTTGGCCTAGTATTCCTAGTATTCCAGTCGCCATCCTCCAAAAAGTGCTGTAAGGGGTAGAACCCATTTCCCTCACCCCATACTAATTGTTCAAGCTGCGTGGGTGGTCTATCATTTACTATAACCACTCTTAGATTTTTGGCGGCTGGCTACTTTGCCATATACAATCAGGCCTTACGGGCGGTTGATAAGGAATAATCTACTCCCATTCGGTGTCTGATAATCTGCTGTGTATATTTTAGAAGGTAGGAGGAGTTAGGCCCAACTGGGGGACAATTGGGGGAGGGCTCTTTTTTAAAGGGCAGAAGGCTTGTAGTCCCGCTTTAGCTAGGTCCTCCTCTGCCATAAGCACTAGCTGCGCAATACAAAGCGAGATAAAAGAAACTCTAGAAAATTCTCTACCTTGTTCGCCATGTTGAAACCCAGCCAAAGTTAGGTCTAACAAAGATAACCCTGAAAGGGAGGGAGTTTGATGAAATATATGGAGTATTTTTGAGCGGTTTAAAGGCCAAAGTTTATTTGCTTTTTCCCCCGGTGAATAATATCCAGCAATAGCTATGAGGACACTGGCTGGCGAGCTGGGGGTAGATGCAAAAGGGAGTTCTCTATAAGATTTATTCAGAATCTGAGACTTAGACACGTTGCTATGAGCTAATGTAGGGCCTTTATTATTTGGGGTGGGGCGAACAGTCAGAGCTGAGAGAGTAGGAACTGGGCAAACTTTGAGACAAGGTTTTACATTTAGTTTTGCCCTATTATATGAGGACACATCTACAAATCTACCACCGGGGGACCTCAAGAATTGACCCTGGGGGCGAGCACCATTGCTAGCTTTTCCCTTCGTACTCAGGGCCTTCTTTTTGCCTGCACCTGGGGCATGAGAACCAAACAATCTATTCTGAGTACTTGCCCTCTGTGCACAGCTAGACCCTGAGGGTAATTTGAAAGGATTTTGATGATGATACTTTTTACTCACAAGCATAGGCCATTTATAAACAGATCCTTGCGGAACTAATTGACCTTCAATTTCCCCTGAAATTGTACTGTGGCCTCCCCGAGGCTCAGCGACCGTTACTACAGCGGGTGGCTGGGTGATCATGATTTCGCCTGTATTATTTTTACAATGCTGAAGTTCATGTTGGATGTCTTTCAGAACTTTTGATTGGTCCTCTTGATTTGTCCTTATTGAAACCAACGCTTTCAAAATGCCATGTAAAGTACTTTGCATAAGCAGCATTACATCCAACAACGATGACAAGGAGGTAGACTGAATTGTTATAGACCTCCCCTGGGATCCAAAGGTTGAGTTTGTTCCCCAACCAGGGGGCCTTACAGGGTGATAAAATAGCTTGGTTCGAATAGTCTTCTCTACAATTCTGCTGTGTAAGTTCAGAATCATTGGAGGGGGAGGATGATTAGGAGATATCTAAACGGGGTGAGGACAACATTCTTGGTCCCCTGCTTGTAGCCACACTTGTAGCCTGTAAAGAAGACACCGAAAGGTTGGCTATTTGCACTTCATACATTGCTGAGCACAGTATGTCTGTTGCTAAATCCGATGTACTTGGTGGCTCATGGGGTATCATATTCCCCTACTCTTATGATAAATGGGCTCCATTATTAAAATGCTAAGAACGAAGTTCTTTATTGAGGTAACAACAGGTGAGTGTGGAGCTTCCCCATTTGATAGTGCACTTTGATAGGGTTCAACAGACAACTTCTTCCCTCCTGTTTTCCTCCTTTTACAAACTCTCTCCTGGGATGTACCCTTAGGAGCGCTGAGAAGGGCTCTATTCCTCAACGCACCAGAGGTGATGTTAGAGAGGAGGTATTCATTGCTGGACCGGCGGACAATTGATCATCAAAAAGAAAAGAAAAAAAAGAAAAATTGCACTTATCTCCTTCTTGGACCTGTCCCAAACTGATGCGGCCTCATCCGCTTGTTTCAAAGTCTCTTCCAAAGTCTCTTACACTCCTCTGGGACCGTTTTGAACCTCCTTCCTATCCAATGGGGTAAAGGGGGCAGGTATCTTCACCCACGTTAAAAATGGAAAAGACCAGGTCTGGGGGGAAAGTTGCTGCTCTGGTCCCATTGCACCTTGGGTTTCGAGAGCCTCCCTGGGCTCAAATTTATAAATAGATCAACAGCTAGTCAGCTAAAACATAGGAGCCACGTCTCACCCAGTCGCACCGCCGATCCCAAGGGGATAAGACGCAGTGGTGAGAGTCCCTAGTAGCTGAGCAACAACAGCTGCCTCCAACCACAAGTCACCACAAGTCACCTGGCCTGGTGTGCTAAGCCATCGAGCTGCACAGTGGTAAAACAAAAATCCTCGTTGTCACTGTCCCAATCCAGAAATGCCAAAAACGCCTACCTCACCATGTGGCCACTCGGGACCCCCACTCCAAACAGGAAAAAGGTCACCGCTGGCCTGCGAGGCAGCACCGCGGGATGCCGGCGTTGGCAGAACCTGGCCCGGAAGGTGGGAGCAAGGGTAGAGCAGCAGAGTCACGGTCCGGACGGGCGGAGCGGCAGCGGGCAAGAAGGAGGACTAGCTATGTTGTAAAAGGGAGGAACATTCCCTGTCCACAGCCTTTTTTTCCCAGAAACGTAATTTGGCCGCAGCCTTTTTTCCCAGAAACGTAAATTATGATATAACCCCTCACTGTAGCCTTAAAGGAATCCCAAACTTGGTGGAATAAAATATCTGGGCCAATATTAGTGTCAAAAAAATTGGTAATGAATTGCTCAAAACCTGAGATAAAGTGCTGATGTTGTAATTATCAATTATTGAAATGCCATCTGTTGGAATGAGTGGAAGAATTAGTTACCTCTAAATCTGTAATAACGGGGGCATGGTCAGAAATAAGAATGGGGCCTAGATCACCTTGTAAGAGATGTTGTGAAAGGTTCTTGTCCAGAAACATATAACCAATTATGGAGGAGGAACGATGGGTAGGAGAGAAAAAAGAAAATTCTAAAAGATCAGGTGTTAGAACTGGGGGTCTCCAGTTGGCAATGGTTTGCACCTTTGTCCAAATAGGGACCCCTGCTTCTAGTCAGGATAAGGGGGATACACTCCTAAAATAACCCCTGCTCACCCCCTGGTAGCTTGGCACGAGCAGACAGGCTTATCTCAGAGGCAGTGTGTAAAGCATTTGTGACCACATACAGTAATACAGTGAAAACACTACAGATGGACACCACACAGGTCGTTTATGTAAAAATAAGTAATCTTTATATAGACTTATCACAAGACCCAATAGCAAAAATCCACAATACAGTACTCAAAAATAGACTTAAAATGATAGAGACAGTTCACGTTATCTTCAAAAATAGGATAGTCAATCAAATAAAGCTTGTAGCAACAAATAACTCCACTTGGAGTTATCACGACGTCGTGACCGGTGGAAATCCCAAAGTACGGCGCCGACCGCGAGGTGCGCGGCGTCGGGCCCGGAGTCGAGCAGACCCACAAAGAACAGTACCTGGAATTCGATGAAAACAAAGACGGTGCACGGCGTCGGGGAGGTGATGCTTCGTTGGCGCCGGCGGCGTCGGTTCCTTACGACCCCAGGGGAGGTGATGTCTCGGTTCCTTACTGCAGCGCAGGGAGGTGAGGCGTCGGTTCCTTACTGTGTCGGGGAGGTGACGTCACGGATGGCGGCGAGGCGTCGGTTCCTTATGATGGTGCGGCGTAGATGGATTCGGGGGTCACCCACGTCGAGGATCGGCTCCGCGATGATGAAGCCCTGGCGTCGGTGAAGTCGGGGCTGCGGTGCGAGTCGGGACGGTGCGTCGTGAGCGTCACGAGCGGTGTCCTCGGCTCCCGGTGCAGGCAGCGGCCTCGATGACGGCTTCGGAGTCGATGTCGCACGGCGTCGGCAGGCGTCGGGCCTACGGTGCAAGTCGGGGCGGTGCGTCGTGCTCTTCACGAGCGGTGCCCACGGCTTCGGTGCAGGTTACGGCGTCGCTCGCCGGCGTCGGTGTTGCAATTTCCCTCTGTTAGCAGCTAAAACAGCAGTTCCAGATGCAGGCAAACAGAAGGGGTGAAGTCTTTGTGTCCCTGTGACTTCAGGCAGGAGGCAAGCTCAGTTCAAGCCCTTGGAGATTCCCTTCTTCAAGATGACAAAGCACAGCAAAGTCTTTTCTCCTGTCCTTGGCAGAAAGCAACCACTGCAGGCCAACCCCAATCAGCAAAACAGCACAGGGGCAGTACTCCTCCTTCAGCTTCTCCGGTTCTTCTCTTTGGCAACAGGTTTCTTGATTTCCCAGAAGTGATCTAATTTCCTAGGGGTCTGGGTCCCCTTTTTATACACCTTTTCCCTTTGTTCTCTGAAGGCAGAGAGGCCTTTGCCTAGTCCAAACCAGTTCTGGTCAGTCCTGGAGCACTTTGTTTTTCTGACTCCTTCTTTCCTTTGAGAGTGAGGGGCAGAGCCATCAGAGGCCCGGCAGGAGGTGGAGCCAGCATTGTGGAAGGCAGGCACAGCCCTATTCAGACCCAGGTGCAACTCCTCCCACCCATCCTCCTTCAGGCAGACCTATTCAGCCTAGTGCTGACTCACCCTGCCTCCTGGAATCCCCCAGCCCCTGTCACTCACAAACCCAGACACACAATACACAACCTGAGCAGAGGCAGCTGGATGGTTTAGGCAAGAAAATACCTACTTTCTAAAAGTGGTATTTTCAAACAAAGAATGTTAAAACCAACTTCACTAAAAGATGTATTTTATCATCCTGAGTTCAGGCATACTAAATTCGTTTTTCTACCATGTTCCCTGGGTCAGTTAGGATTATAAGGTGTAATAATCAAACTGCCCATTCTGGCCTATGGAGAACAGGTAGCCTTGCAATAGTGAAAAACGAAAATGGCTGTAATTCACTATTAGGACAGGCCACACACACCAGGGCATGTCCTACCTTATACTTACAATGCACCCTGCCCTAGGGCCTACTTTAGGGGTGACCAACATGCAGTAAAGGGAAGGTTTAGGGACTGGTGAGTGGGTGTACTCACCAAGTCGACATGGCAGCCCTAGGCTGCACACAGGCTCTGCAATGGCAGGCCTGAGACACACTTTACAGGCTGCTTCTGTGGGTGGCACAACCAGTGCTGCAAGCCCACCAGCAGCATTGGATTTACAAGCCCTGGGCACACTCAGTGCACTGTACTAGGGACTGACAAGTAAACCAATCATCCAATCATGGAGTCACTAATCCATACATCAATTTATCATGGGGAGAGCATATGCACTTTAGCACTGATCAGCAGTGGTAAAGTGCCCAGAGTCATAAAACCAACAAAAACAGGTCAGAGAAAATATAGGAGGAAGGCAAAAAGTTCAGGGATGACCCTGCAAAAAGGGCCAAGTCCAACACAACCCCCTTCCAGCCAAAACGCAGGGAGACCAATCACTACCCTGATGGGCTTCTCTGCTTTGGGCGATAGAACCTGGACCCTGGCCCACAACAGCAGGGGCATACTCCAGTTCTACGCCAATCTGAACCTATTTGGATCCCTCTGTCCATACTCTCAGGGCCCACCCAGCTAACCCATGGGGAACCCTTCTCCTCAACTGTGGACACCACCTGTGCAGCACCTAACCTTAGCTTGCTCACAGGTGTGTCCCAACCGACAGACAGTACCCACATGGCAACACAGATGTGTGGCCTAGTCCACCCCGGGGTGTGACTTCTGTCCCCCTCCCAGGGGCAACTCTGTCCACCAGGACAGCAAGCCACAGTGGCCACTGACAGCCGTCAGTGATGAGAGCCAGGCCCCAGGCCTTTCATGGCTCTCCAACCTCTGTGGTGTCAGAGAGCGGGGGCAGTAGCCCCAGGTGCCTGGCACCCTTTGTCCACTCTCCCAACCGTCAGGTCAGGTATGACATCCTGACACTGACCCACCAGCCCCGGGCCTGTAACCGGCGGCTGGACAGGAGACTGGGGTGGGCTCTCCCACACCTGGTCCTCCTCCTTGGGGCTCTGCACCCTCCCACCTGGAGCTGTACCCCCTTCCAGAATTGTCAGGGCACCTGTGGCAGGGGTCCTGCACAGTTCGCCCACCAGTTCAGGGGTTCTATCCTGCAACTGGGATCCCAGCATAAGGTCTGTACCCTTAGACTGGGCAGAGGCCAGGGGTGAGGCTGTCCTCTCCCCGCCCCCTTACTGGGGTCCTGCACCCTCCCACCTGGAGCGGTGCCCCCAGAAGACAAACTGGTAGGGGCACTGTTAGCAGCTGCCCCTTCCTCCAGGTCAGGGGGACACCCTGAACCTGGTCCTCCAACCCAGGGTCTGTACCCTTAGGCTGGACCTGTGCCTGGCAACCCAGGACTTCCGGGAGGGTACACCAACCCCCCAAGGGAAACACACTCCTCTAGAGTTGTGTAATAATCTGCCTGGCGCACCAGGACTTCCTGGGGAGCACGCATGCCCCCCAGAGGGTAACACATCTCTCATGTGTTGTGTGACAGTCCGCCTGGCGCAGATCTCCCGACCCCTGTCCATCTGACAGCGCGCGAAGATCCCCCAGGACAGAAGTGGTGTCACCATGGTCATTCACTGGTGACTCAGCCCTTCTGGCTGGTCCCTGACCCACTGGTTCTTCCACTGGGGACTCTCTCCCCCTCTCACCCCTCACTCTGGACTTCTGCACCCTCCCAAGTGGAGCGGCACTGCCAGATATCAGAAACACTGGAGCTCCATTTACAGACGCTCCAGGTTCTCTAGACACTAGGAGATCCTCCTCAACAGGCGGCCCATCAGGACAGCCTAGGCTCCCTACCTGGTGTTCCCTTAAAGAACCATCCAGGCTCTGAGACTGGGTTTCGGGCACCTTGGGACACGCAGCCCCACACTCACTCCTTCTCCACTGAGACAGGACGTGAGTCCCTACACCCCTCCCACTACACCGGGACCTAGCTGGGCTACTCTGAACCACTTCCACCACTCTGGGCTGGAAGATACCTGAGCCACTCCCCTTAGGGTCACTCCCCAATGCCTTTTCAGACCCTCTGGAAACCACCAAAAGGTCTTCCTCCCTCGTGAGCTCCCTGGGGTCAGAGAACTCACTCTCAAACAGGTGTTGGCATAACTCTGGAAAACAGGGACTTACAATATGCTCTCCCACAATTTGATCACACAACCCCTCACAGGTGTTAACCAAGTTATCCTTCACCTCACCATCCAGTGCCTCACACATGTACCCCACACCACTCTGCTGAGATTGGCAAGACAGTATCTGACTGTCTCTGTCACTCAACCCACACTCTTCTGGGCGGTCTTCACACTCACACCCCAGGAATTCAAACATGGGGGAACCCCTCTCCCTGCACCTCTCATCTAGAGTCAGTAGAGTGTCCCTCCCACCACTAGGACTATGAACCCATGTGCCAGTTCCCCAATCCACCTCAGGGACGCTGCGCACCACTGGAGCTACCTCATGCCCTTGAACCTCCTGGTGTATATTAACCCCCTCCAAGTCAGGCACCACATCTCTGGGTGTGTGTACTACTCCCTCAGCACTAGGTAATACAATTTTGCTGCCACCAGAGGGAGGAATCCCTAAGCCCCTGGCTTTGAACTCCAACACCCTCATCATTCTCTCATGCTCTAAAAGCATCTTCCTTTCTTCCATGGCCAACCTCTTACTTTCCAACTCCAATTTCTTATGCTCAAGGCTATCATGGCTTCCCTGTTTTAGTTTGGCCATTTCCATTTCATGCATCCTGCTTTTGTCCCTGTCCTCCAGCTCCTCTGGAGACAGGCCCTTTGAGAAACACTGCTGCCCTCCCTGGAAGGCACTCCCCTCCCAGGTAAGCCCAATGGCCCCTCAAGCTGCCCATCTAAATTCTCTGCCTCCTCCACAGGCTCCTCGGACTGCCCACTGGCATTCCGTGCTTCCAACCAGGCCCTTAGCGCCTTGTGAAACTCCTCCTTCCTGGTGAGGCCTCTCATAGAGATTTTAAACTTTTTGCAAACAGCTTTGAGTTCTGGCACAGTGTAGGTATCAACCCTATCTTCTTCAAATTCAATATCTGCAGGTGCAATGGATCCTTTTTTGCTCATGGTGAAAATTGGCAGTTCTCAACAAAAATAAGGGTTCCAAGGAAAAAAAATCCTATCAAAATGTATGTGGTCGCGTATTGGTCTGCACTCACTAGTAGTGTACACCAATCACTGTATATGAATCACAAATGCAAGTCCAAATCCTCACCGCTGACCACCAATGTTAGAACTGGGGGTCTCCAGTTGGCAATGGTTTGCACCTTTGTCCAAATAGGGACCCCTGCTTCTAGTCAGGATAAGGGGGATACACTCCTAAAATAACCCCTGCTCACCCCCTGGTAGCTTGGCACGAGCAGACAGGCTTATCTCAGAGGCAGTGTGTAAAGCATTTGTGACCACATACAGTAATACAGTGAAAACACTACAGATGGACACCACACAGGTCGTTTATGTAAAAATAAGTAATCTTTATATAGACTTATCACAAGACCCAATAGCAAAAATCCACAATACAGTACTCAAAAATAGACTTAAAATGATAGAGACAGTTCACGTTATCTTCAAAAATAGGATAGTCAATCAAATAAAGCTTGTAGCAACAAATAACTCCACTTGGAGTTATCACGACGTCGTGACCGGTGGAAATCCCAAAGTATGGCGCCGACCGCGAGGTGCGCGGCGTCGGGCCCGGAGTCGAGCAGACCCACAAAGAACAGTACCTGGAATTCGATGAAAACAAAGACGGTGCACGGCGTCGGGGAGGTGATGCTTCGTTGGCGCCGGCGGCGTCGGTTCCTTACGACCCCAGGGGAGGTGATGTCTCGGTTCCTTACTGCAGCGCAGGGGAGGTGAGGCGTCGGTTCCTTACTGTGTCGGGGAGGTGACGTCACGGATGGCGGCGAGGCGGCGGTTCCTTACGATGGTGCAGCGTCGATGGATTCGGGGGTCACCCACGTCGAGGATCGGCTCCGCGATGATGAAGCCCTGGCGTCGGTGAAGTCGGGGCTGCGGTGCGAGTCGGGACGGTGCGTCGTGAGCGTCACGAGCGGTGTCCTCGGCTCCGGTGCAGGCAGCGGCCTCGATGACGGCTTCGGAGTCGATGTCGCACGGCGTCGGCAGGCGTCGGGCCTACGGTGCAAGTCGGGGCGGTGCGTCGTGCTCTTCACGAGCGGTGCCCACGGCTTCGGTGCAGGTTACGGCGTCGCTCGCCGGCGTCGGTGTTGCAATTTCCCTCTGTTAGCAGCTAAAACAGCAGTTCCAGATGCAGGCAAACAGAAGGGGTGAAGTCTTTGTGTCCCTGTGACTTCAGGCAGGAGGCAAGCTCAGTTCAAGCCCTTGGAGATTCCCTTCTTCAAGATGACAAAGCACAGCAAAGTCTTTTCTCCTGTCCTTGGCAGAAAGCAACCACTGCAGGCCAACCCCAATCAGCAAAACAGCACAGGGGCAGTACTCCTCCTTCAGCTTCTCCGGTTCTTCTCCTTGGCAACAGGTTTATTGATTTCCCAGAAGTGATCTAATTTCCTAGGGGTCTGGGTCCCCTTTTTATACACCTTTTCCCTTTGTTCTCTGAAGGCAGAGAGGCCTTTGCCTAGTCCAAACCAGTTCTGGTCAGTCCTGGAGCACTTTGTTTTTCTGACTCCTTCTTTCCTTTGAGAGTGAGGGGCAGAGCCATCAGACGCCCGGCAGGAGGTGGAGCCAGCATTGTGGAAGGCAGGCACAGCCCTATTCAGACCCAGGTGCAACTCCTCCCACCCATCCTCCTTCAGGCAGACCTATTCAGCCTAGTGCTGACTCACCCTGCCTCCTGGAATCCCCCAGCCCCTGTCACTCACAAACCCAGACACACAATACACAACCTGAGCAGAGGCAGCTGGATGGTTTAGGCAAGAAAATACCTACTTTCTAAAAGTGGTATTTTCAAACAAAGAATGTTAAAACCAACTTCACTAAAAGATGTATTTTATCATCCTGAGTTCAGGCATACTAAATTCGTTTTTCTACCATGTTCCCTGGGTCAGTTAGGATTATAAGGTGTAATAATCAAACTGCCCATTCTGGCCTATGGAGAACAGGTAGCCTTGCAATAGTGAAAAACGAAAATGGCTGTAATTCACTATTAGGACAGGCCACACACACCAGGGCATGTCCTACCTTATACTTACAATGCACCCTGCCCTAGGGCCTACTTTAGGGGTGACCAACATGCAGTAAAGGGAAGGTTTAGGGACTGGTGAGTGGGTGTACTCACCAAGTCGACATGGCAGCCCTAGACTGCACACAGGCTCTGCGATGGCAGGCCTGAGACACACTTTACAGGCTGCTTCTGTGGGTGGCACAACCAGTGCTGCAAGCCCACCAGCAGCATTGGATTTACAAGCCCTGGGCACACTCAGTGCACTGTACTAGGGACTGACAAGTAAACCAATCATCCAATCATGGAGTCACTAATCCATACATCTATTTATCATGGGGAGAGCATATGCACTTTAGCACTGATCAGCAGTGGTAAAGTGCCCAGAGTCATAAAACCAACAAAAACAGGTCAGAGAAAATATAGGAGGAAGGCAAAAAGTTCAGGGATGACCCTGCAAAAAGGGCCAAGTCCAACATCAGGGTTATGCAAGCGCCAAAGAAAATTGGAATATTGAAAAGATGGCGCGGATTGACAGTGACAAACGTTGAACCTTAGAAGGAAAAATAGGTAGGGAATAGGTAATGAAAAAACAAAAGGGCAAAAATACCATAAAAAAGCAGCCTCTCAAAGAGAGGTAACAGTGTGAGACCAAAAAGACAGCAAAGCAAAAAGTAAAGACATCATGTTCCACTAATGTCCATGGCCTCCTCTGTGTGAAGATGAATGAAGTCCTTCAGTTGAGCTGGAGAAACAAAGGAGGACATTTTGTCTTAGTAGGTGACCTTGAAAGTGCAAGGATATAGAGGACCATATCTGGCACCCAATGTACGTAAGACTGGACATAGATTCAAAAACCCCTTGCATTGAGCAGCAGTGACCGATGATACATCCTGTGAAAGAAAGATCTTATGTCCAGACCAAATCATCTGTTTATGCTGCTTGGAAGTGGAAAGAACTTGCATAAGATCAGTATATTGGAAGAAAAGGATGATAATTCCTCTGGGTTTGGAAGTTGAGCTGGCACTAGAGATTTTAGGTCCAAGACTATGAGCTCTTTGGATGTTATGGGGGGAGCTGCTAGAAAGACCCACTATCTTGGGCAAGTTTGTTTGAAGAAAGGTAATCATGTTGCTTTCTTCAGCCCCCTCTGGAATTCCATGAACTCGAAAATTGTTCCGCCAATTATGATTTTCGAAATCTTCGGTGCGTCTCTTAAGAGCATCAATATCTTTAGCCATAGAATTCATTCTTGAAGAGGTATTGCGAAATTCAATTGAGTGTTGCTCCAAGTCAGAAACTCTAGCTTCAAGAGAAACGCCTCCATGAAACGAAGCAAGAAGCTTCCTTGGTGAGCCCTTGGCAACACAGCTTCATTCCAGGGAGAGGGACAATGGATCATGTCCGACGGGTGATATCTTTGTTTGATATTTCAGAAACCTCAGGAGCACAAATGTCCTTGATTCTTTTAGATGCACAGAAAGCCTTTGATCAGGTGGAGTGGGCTTACCTGTGGAATAATTTAAGATCTAACCGCTTCGGCCCACGCATATTAACGGCCTTAAGAGCAATGTATATACAATCCTATGCTAAAATACAAGTGATGGGCAGGGAGTCGAAAAGGGTTAAAATAGCTTGAGGTACAAGACAGGGCTGCCCCTGTTCCCCTATTCTTTTTGCTCTCTATATAGACCCCCTAATAAGATCAATGTTAAACGATCAGGCGATTAAACCAGTGATGGTTAGGGGATACAGTACTAAAGTGTTAGCCTATGCTGACGATATAGCAGTGGTTACCCCTGACCCATTATGAGCAATAGTAAGGATTGAAGCCCTGGCCACTGAATTTGGCAAACAGTCAGGATATGGCTTAAATACTGATAAAACAAAGATCGTATGCTCTAAAATTACTTTATGCCAGGACCCACGGAGGAAGGAGGTAGCTACGTACCAAGGGATAAAGATAGCTGCTGAAGTGGGGTCTATATGGGATATTAACTCAGCCCCTCTTATCAATAAGACAAGTGGAGATTTAAAAAGAATGGACAACTTACATCTGTCTATTATAGGAAGAGGCAATGTCCTCAAGATGATAATGTTTCTGAAATTCTTTTATCTATTCAGATGCATCCAGCTGGAACCCTCCAATAATTTGTTTTAAAAAGTGGACGGGATCTTTGCACAATTTATATGGGGGTATAAGAAGATTAGGAGGTCTCTGAAATTCATGACTTTATCGCAAGATAGAGGCGTCCCCAATCTTCTATATTATTATTGGGCTTTGATGTTGCAGCATATGTCTTTATTGTTCAAATCTAAAACGGGCAGAATCCACCGTGGGAGGTCAGGATAGGGAAATCCCCCCATCTATATACGAATTAGCTTTAGGCGATGCAGCGCCAGGGATACTACTTAGGCAGCTGGAAGGGAGCTACTATAAGAAAACGCGCTTCAAATATATAAGAGCAGCTTGGAATGTTTGGCGTAAGGTCAGCAAGATCTTAAAAATCCCAAAGGTTCAGAGATATTTACTCCTGTGGCGATCGCCGGTATTTCCTGGCCCGTTATATGATATTATAGGGCAAAGTTGGGAACAGGCTGGAATTAATAATCTGGGAGACATTATAAACACGAATGGAGTTATACAGTTCGGAGAACTTCAGGCGCGGTATGGGATAGATCCTAGGTCAATTTTCAAATGCATTCAAATCAGGGAGACGATCTAACCTGCCGTATCACAGCTTACTGGCATTGCTCGAATCCCGCTGATAGACTGGGTAGTGTATAGGCAGCCTCGTATTAAGGATCTGTATTCTATACTGCAGAGTGCTAGCACAGACGACATAGCCAGATCGGAATGTGTTTGGGCAGAGAAACTGGAAAACCAGGATGTCGATCTGTGTAGATCTCTAAAATTGTCAAAAACGATCTTTTTATCAGCCAATCTCAAAGCACAACATTTTAAAACGGTATTTAGATTATATTTCACACCAGCAAAATTGTATGCGTGGGGTAAAAGGGAAAATTACTTTTGCCCAAGGTGTGGTCAGGGCCCTGCTGACATGGTCCACATGTTTTTTGATTGCTATAAATTGGATGTAATGAAACAAGGGATCGAAACTTTTCTGTATCAAAGTACCAGACGGTCGATTCATTTAACTGCAACATTGATGTTATTTGGTTGTGATGAGACTTTACAGTTGGAACTAACCCAAGTATATTTCTGTTTTATGATAACAGCGGTAGTTCACATAATGATTGCCTCACAATGGAAGGATGTGGACCCTCCCACATATCAGGCGTGGTATGCTAGATTATTCCATGTGTACAACTTAGAGGTGGCATTATACAAATGTAAAGGCCGGAGAGCGAAAAAAAGGGGAGGCCAGGTGTGGGGGCCCCTTTTGGAGCAATAGGAGAAAGAGGAATTTTGATTTAATTTGTTTGTTTGCTTTGCTCTCATCTCCGGAGACTGTTATGTTTTTACCCCTTTGTAATCTTATGTTTTTTTTGTGTTTTTTTTATTGGATTAAGTGAATTATTGCTTCCCTGAGAATAAAAAATAAAATAAAAATAAATAAAACGAAGCAAGAAGCAGCCCCGGTAAGGTAGCGTGAAAGAGAAGTGGACCGAAAAACAGGAGCTATGCTAAGCTGCGGCCATCTTGTGCGTGTCTGACTGCGCACTATATAAATACCTTAAATAAATAAATAAATTACATAGTTCAAAACAATATCAGTCTCCTCCTCAGTGACATTGCTCCTTCTCTTGAGAGGGATGGTCTGCACCATGATGATCAAAGCACAGGTGGCCTCATTTAAAAGCCCATTGTGCCGCTGTGGTGTCACTTTTTTAGATACACCAGCAGCGCAATGGGATTTCCCGTATTTACAAGGCCACGTAAAGTCACCCTGAATTACTTTTCATGGCCTTGTAAATATGGGCCCCTTTCACGCATTACTCTGTGTGAAAGGGGTGTTCAATGGGTGTTGCTGTGGATGTTCCCACGCAACATCCATGGAACCTGACACATTCCCAGATTTACAAAGTTTTGTAAAGGTGTGGATGCATCAGAATCCTGCGCCTCCCCACGTAGGCAAATTAGTGGCGCAACAAGGAGAAATACTTTTATTTGTCTTAATTTTTTTCCTCTTTCTGTGCGTGCTGCATTCTGCATCACGCTTAGAAAGAGGAAAATGCCATCAATGATTGTTCTTGTGCAGGAGGTGTCCGTTTCTGCACAAAACAATCATCCCAGCAATGCAGGCACCCTTGCAACATGACGCAAGGGTGTCTGCATTTGCGCATGGCTGCTGTTTGTGCACTAGCGCAGGGGAGAAGGACAGGAATGCACCATATCTTGTAGATGTGGTGCATTCCTGCCCTTTTATTTTAGCGAACGACAGCGCAGCAGGAAGACTTGTTGTGCTGCCATGTGCCAAAATATAGTAAATGAGGCCCAGGGTGTAGGCTGCATTTATATACCTCCACTTGAAATTATTAGCAGATATGTGTGATTTTCCTCATGCAATACCTGTTTCCCTGTTCTATTCAAGTCGTAGTTCTATGTGGCATCTCCACCTACGGGTATGTAGTACTACATTCGACATCTTTATACATAAAATGTGCCTGAAAAGTTACTAGCAGTAGTTGTACAGTTGTATTTTGAATCTTACATGTCAAATACTTCTACTACTAAGCATGGATTTTTTTCCACTGCTTGTGATTTGCCTTCAGGCGGAAATTAACGTAGAGGCATAGGCTTACTTCTTCGTGCATATAAATCTGTGCACCTAAGGGTACCTTTATCAAGACTCTGTGCTGGTGATATTCACTAGTTACCACTAATAGAAATTGTGCTTTGTGCTGCTTTGTGTTACTTTCCTTCAAGGGGCTTCCCATGGGTTAAATGAATGGAAATCTAATTTAGAAGTGAAGAAAGTGCTTCAAACAGTTTGATACCTACATCTACACTGTAGGAAATTGGGTTATTAGTTGTGTAACTTGCACAAGTAATAGGTCCACAATTGTTCTTCCTGGGAACCAAGCAGGCTATTGTATTGCTTGATTCTCCCAGGGTGGCGAAGCAGAGCAGTCCAAGACCTACTCAGGGGAGGTGATGTGGGCTAGTAATCACAGTTCACTGGCATGCAATTATTAAACTAAATAAATGATTGTCCAATCAGTATTGTTTCTATAGAAAAGCAGAAGTACATTTATAACACATTGGTAGATGGAAAATACTACAGATGACATTATATAATCATCTTTGACCCCCTAAAGGGGTCATGCGATCATATAAGTAAGTCTCCTTGCTTGGTCAAAGGGTCAGGATCAACAAACCACATGCTAAAAACAACGTTCTGTATGTAATTGCAATCATCAATAATAATACTCATGTGTAAATGCACATATTACTGTTAATAAAACATATACACTGTGAGCAATAATCATTGTCAACATTATGATCATAATAAAGCATTTAAAATGAGCAAAACATGTGTGTGGTATTTTTTATAAACTTTCCAATCATGAAAATGCAATCATAAAAGCAGCCCCTAGAGAGCATCACATTTTGATTACATTAACATGCAACTATAGACTTAACCCCTAAAAGGTGCTTCAGTGCACTTATCTACTTTACACACTTTCAGGTCACATTAAATGCAACCATGAAGTAAGCCCTTAGAGGACACAGCTCTCTCAGCTGTAGAGAAGAAGCTCTAACCTAAGAAGTATTTTCAAGATATTAATAACATCCTGGAAGGTCCTGGATTCCTAAACCCCTCAGACATAGGGTCAGTTTATAAACATTACTGCTGGGGGGCTGCTGCCTCCTACAACACTTTCTGAAATCCTTGGTGGTGCCCCTGTCTTTTTGTAGCCATCACAAAGCAAGATAATTATTTATTGCTTAAATCTCTTTATTGGTTTTATGAAAGAAAGAAAATGACAATACATGGCATGTGGCCTATCAGGCAATGCAACATTAGAATTATTCACATTACCATAACCCCCCAGTAACCCTATGGGACCTATCAGCATGCAAAATAAAAAGTAGCACAGTGTCATGTATGAACATAAGCAGTAATTAGTACTCTCTCAGGTGGTATTATGAAGGGTCTCATAGAGTCGGAAAAGGTGTAGGTATTTAGGACAAGTGAGTTCGTGGAACTCTGACATCAATAGTTTCAATAGTTCGGGGAAGGAGGCACCCTGATTCGATAAGGAGAGTGCCGCATTCAATGCAACCACCCTTGATATGTCGGAGTGTGCCATGAGCCCCAATGCACCAAGGTGTTCTGCAGGGCTGCACCCAAAGACAGTCCAATCAGCCTGCCCTGACCGACTTAAGTGGAAAGGTAAGTGCATTTGGTAAGTCGAGGATGATGTAGGCATGGAATTGGGGGATTGGAGTGTGAAAATGGGTGTCAATGTTATCAAGAACTTGTGTCCAGTAAGATATGAGTGCTGGGCAATCCCATAAAATGTGTTACAGTGTGCCTAAAAAACTGCAATGGCGCCAACAGTCTGGCGTTCGGGATGGGTTGCACTTGTGAAGCCGAGTGGGCGTAAGGTACCAGCATGTGACAACCTTCGTTGCGATACTTGCCACATTGCGGACTGTGTGCCTAGCATGGTAATAGATGTTCCCCCATTCCTTCTGAGTCACTTCATGACCTATCTCCAAGTCCAATGTTTGTGGCTTTTAGATTTGAACTGGGTTACCGCAGGGCTTAATAAGCAATATAATGCAGAAATGAGTAGAGTTTTGGAAGTTCTAGAAAGCAACGACCTCTCAAAGGGGGGTGAGTAGATAATGTGCTCTAGGCCAAATAGATGGGAGCATCAACCAAGGTTGAATCTGGATGTAATGCCAGCGCTCAGTCTCAGGTAGGGTGTGACCTGCATGGAGGGACTCAAATGTTGCAGGGCCTTCTAAGTCAAATAAGTGACCAATAGATTTGCAACCCACTTGATTCTAGCGTTGAAATGCCAGATTATTCAAACCCGGGGTAAAGTCCGGATTCCCTACGTTTGGTGTCAAAGGGGAGTGGAAAGAGGTGAGTCCCTCCCGTACTGCTACTTTGTCCCAAGCATCAAATGGGGATTTAGTAATAGGGGAAAGGTAAAGACTCTTGGGTTGGGCGTGTTAAGGGAGGAAAGGAATTCTCCACAAAGGCTGACCCGCTAGCGCCCTATCCATGAAGAGCCAGTGCTTCTCAGATTCATCGCAAGACCATTCTACAAAGACTCTAAGTTGGGTGGCTTGGTAATAGCACTGAAGATTTGGTACCCCTAGGCCTCCCTGAGTTCGGGGTATGTAAATTAAGTCTCTACGCATGCCGGGTTTCTTCTCTGCCCATGTGAAGCAATTGAGCACCTGTTGAAGGGTTCGTAGTGTCCCAGAGGGAGGCTCGACCGGGAGGGCTTGAAAGAGAAACAGGATCTTAGGGAGAATCTTCATCTTTATAGCCGTGATGCGACCGAGCCAGGAGAGAGAGTAAGGCCGCCATTGATGTAAGTTTTACCTGATTTGGCGGGTTAAATTCTGGTAACTAAGAGCCACTGTTGCCTGGATCGTGGCTGTGATGTCGAGCCCTAGATAGGGAATAGATGCTGTCACCCTTTGAATAGAAAAGGTTTATTGTAGGGTGTCCAGAGTGTAGGGTTGGAGGGTCAAGTTAAGGGCTTGTGATTTGTGGATGTTCGCTTAGAGGCCTCCTGCCTAGCCAAACACATCAAGTTCATTAAGAAAGGTAGGTAATGAATTGGAAGGGTCATCCTGAGTTGCTATGACATCATCTGCATAAAGGCTAATAGTATGGTTGCCTCACCCCAAAAAACATCCTCCATATCATAGGATTAGTTCAAACTCTGTGATCCATAGGGTCCATATATAAGGTGAATAGTAGGGGTGACAACGGGCACCCCAGTCGCATGCCTCTACTAATCGGGAATGGAGTAGAAGAATGTCTGTTTACACAAACCACTGCAGTAGATTGACTATAGCTACTGAGAATGCACCAGTTAAGCAGTCCAAAACAGACCAAAGTGTTTAAGGGTGGCAGCCAAGTAGGGCCAATGAACCCTGTTGTTGAAATCCCATTTCTAACACCTGTCAAATGCTTTTTCAGAGTCTATAGCTAACAACATTCGGTCCTGGTCGGAGCGTTGGGCTTTGCCAATGAGGTGTAGGATCCTTGTCCAGTTGAGCAACGGCGGACCACTCGTTCCGCACCTCACGCCAGTTCCAATAAGTGAGTTAGCCGCGCAAAACACCCCCAACGCCAGCCACTGTGTGACGTCACTGTGCTCCAGATCAAGAAATCCTTTAGTCTAGATAGATGTGGCGCGTTGTAAGATGAGACCAACCGACCAAGTGCAAATACGCAGACTGTATCTCAAAATGCGTCGGTTTCCGGATTAATCAATTTTGCTCAGTCCCGTGTATTGCACTGGGATTCAGCACAGCGATAACAGGTATGATAACTCCTTATTGCAGAACGGGTGTTTCTCCCTCTTCGTGTACACATCTATCTAGACTATTACAATTGGGCAATGGCCAATTAGGCATATTTTAAGACGTACATTTACCTGGGGAGAGTCCACCTCAATTAAGATAACGGAACGTGAATACTGACCAGTGTGAGGCGATAGCTACCAGCAGTTTTTTACTTTTTTCATTTGCCCTGATGAAGTTCCCAGTATGGGAAAGAAAAGCGTTGGCTGGAGTGTCTATGTTTGATGATTTTGACACAATTTTGAAATAAATAAAATATTTTCTCACCAACATATGACTACTGGACTTTGTGAGCTGCGCACCCCCTTTGGACACAAAAAAGGTGTAGGATCCTTCTCGTGTTATCACTGCATTGACCTTGGGGCACAAAACCCGCTTGGTCTGGGTCCATAAGGCCTGGTAAGAGGGGGCATAGGTGGGCTGCTAAAATGACAGTGAAGAGCTTAAGGTCTACTTTTAAGAGGGAAATAGGCCTATACGATGCACATTGGGATGTATCTTTCCCTGGCTTCGGAATTACAACAATAGATGCTGTCAACATGTTCAATCAATCAATCAGGGGTTTGTTAAAGCGCGACTACTCACCCGTAAGGGTCTCAAGGCGCTAGGGGTGGGGGGGTGCAGGTTCCATCCATCAAGGAGGGGGTCTGTCGAAGAGCCAGGTTTTGAGGTTTCTTGCGAAGATGGGGAGCGATGTTGTCTGTCTGAGGTGGAGCGGCAGGGCGTTCCATGCTTTGGCCGCGAGGAAGGAGAAGGAGCGGCCTCCCGATATGGTCTTTCTGGTGCGGGGGACGACGGCATAGGAGAGCTGGGCTGATCGTAGGGTCCTTTGGGGTGCGTGGAATTTGAGTCGGCTGTTCAGGTATGCTGGTCCGGTGCCGTGGAGGGCCTTGTGTGCGTGGGTGAGCATCTTGAAGGTGATTCTTGCCTCGACAGGGAGCCAGTGGAGTGTGCGCAGGTGCTGGGAGATGTGGCAGTGTTTTGGCAGGTTGAGGACCAGTCTTGCGGCGGCGTTCTGGATGTTCTGTAGCTTGCGGGTGAGGTTTTTGTTTATTCCGGCGTAGAGTGCGTTGCCGTAGTCGAGTCTGCATGGTGACCAGGGCATGAGTGACGGTCTTTCGGTGTTCGATGGGGATCCATTTGAAGGTCTTACGAAGGAGGCGGAGGGTGTGGAAGCAGGAAGACGAGACAGAGTTGATCTGGCGGTCCATTTTGAGCTCGGAGTCCAGGATGATTCCCAGGTTGCGTGCGTGATCCGTGGGGGTTGGCGGGTTTCCGAGGGCGGGGGCCACCAGGTGTCGCTCCAGGCATCGGGGTTTGGGCCCATGATGAGTACTTCTGTTTTGTTGGTGTTTAGTTGTAGGCAGCTGTTTTTCATCCATTTGGCGACGGCTTCCATGCCTTCTCGAAAGTTGCGTCTGGCGGTGTTGGGCTCGTTGGATAGGGAGAGGATGAGCTGGGTGTCGTCTGCGTATGACACGATGTTGAGTCCGTAGGTTCTGACGATGGGGGCGAGTGGAGCCATGTAGACGTTGAAGAGCGTCGGGCTGAGGGAGGAGCCCTGGGGGACTCCGCAGGTGGTAGGTGTGGGGTCCGAGAGGAAAGGGGGGAGTCTGACCCACTGCGTCCTGCCGGAGAGGAAGGAGCGGATCCAGTCGAGGGATTCCTGCGTCGTGGAGTCTGCGTATTAGGGTGCGGTGGGAGACTGTGTCGAACGCCGCTGATAGGTCGAGGAGGATGAGGGCTACTGTTTCTCCTTTGTCCAGTAGGGTGCGGATGTCGTCTGTTGCGGCGAGGAGGGCGGTTTCCGTACTGTAGTTTTTTCTGAAGCCGGATTGGGAGGAGTCGAGGATGTTGTGTTCTTCAATGAATGTGGCGAGTTGGCTGTTGATGGCTTTCTCGATGACTTTCGCTGGGAACGGGAGCAGGGAGATGGGTCTGTAGTTTTTGAGGTCGGTGGGGTCCGCTGAGGGTTTCTTTAGGAGGGGGTTGACCTCGGCGTGTTTCCAGTCGTCGGGGAACGAAGCGGTCGCCAGGGAGCGGTTGATGGTGTGGCGGAGCATGGGTGCGATGGTGTCGGCGGCTCTGTTGAAGATGTGGTGGGGGCAGGGGTCCGTGGGGGCCCCTGAGTGGATTGACTTCATTGTCTTCAGTGTGTCTTTGGTGGTGAGGGCTGTCCAGTCGTCAATCACTGGTTTCCGGGTGTCGGGGGTGGTTGGTGAGGGTTCAGTGTGTTGGTTGTCTTCGTCGAAGTTGTCGTAGATGCTCTTGATTTTGTGGTGGAAAAAGGTGCTGAGTTTGTCGCAGAGGTCTTGTGAGGGAGGGATGTCGGTAGACTCGCTAGTGGGTTGGGCGAGCTCCTTGATGATGCTGAAGAGTTCCTTGCTGTTGTGCGCGTGGGTGGAGATTCTGTCTTCAATCTCTTTTTTCCTCGTTTCTCTGATGAGTTGATGGTGGGCGTTGGTGGCGGCTCTGAAGTTGTCGTGGGCTTCTGTGGATTTGGTGTTCCTCCAGGCCTTTTCGAGGCGGCGGCATGTTCTTCTGGACTCTCGAAGTTCGGTGGTAAACCATCTGGCTTTCTTGGCACGGGTATTGTTGATTTTCTTGAGGGGGGCTATGGTGTTGGTGCTGTCCGAGATCCATCTATGCAGGGCTCGGGCTGCGGTGTTGGGGTCGTCGTTTTCCGCGATGGTTGGGGTGGAGTTGTTGAGTGAGGAGGTGAGCTGGTCGTCGGTGATTTTGGTCCAGTTTCTTCGTGGAAGCAGGTGCTGGTGTCTGTGGATGGTGGGTGTTCTGAAGGTGAAGTGGACGCAACGATGGTCGGTCCATGGGAGTTCGGTGGTGTGGCTGAAGGTGATGGAGTTTCCTGTAGTGAAGAGGGGGTCGAGGGTGTGTCCTGCTGAGTGCGTGGGCTTGGTCACGATCTGGCGCAGTCCAATGTTGTGGAGGTTGTCCAGGAGGGATGTGGTGTTGGGGTCCAGTTGGTTGTCGAGGTGGAAGTTGAGGTCTCCCAGCAGGGTGTAGTTGGTGGATGCGATGGCCTGCGGGGAGATAATGTCCGTGAT
Organism: Calotriton arnoldi; assembly: GCA_963921515.1. NCBI lineage: Eukaryota > Metazoa > Chordata > Amphibia > Caudata > Salamandridae > Calotriton > Calotriton arnoldi. The sequence goes on from CAWUFW010006457.1 coordinate 776,768, forward strand.
GGAGTTGGCGAAGGGTCCGCGGGGTCCAGGGGGTTGGTAGATGAGGGTTCCTTGGAGGGTGGCGGTGGGGCTGGCCAGTATCTTGAAGTGAAGGTGATCCATCAGTTCTGTGGGCTCGTCAGGGAGTGTGCTCATGCAGAGGCTGGATTTGTGGACGATGGCGATTCCTCCTCCTGGGCGGGTGGGGCGGTCCTTCCTGGAGATCTTGTATCCTTGGGGGATGGCGATGGCGATGTCCGGTCCTGAGGTGGTGTTGGTCCAGGTTTTGGTGAAGAACGCTACGTCCGGGGTGGTGCTGTAGAGGAGGTCCCAGATTTCTGTGGCATGTTTGTGGAGGGATCGGACGTTGAGGAGGATGCATTGCAGGGTCTTCGGTTTGGTTGTGGTCTTGTGGGCGGGTTGTGCTGGATCCGTGTTCTTGGCGGTGCTGCAGGTGTGCCGGCAGCGGTGACAGCTGAAGGGTCCGTGGGAGTCGACTGGTGATGCTAGCTTGTAGTTGTTGTTGCGGCCTGGGTTGAGTGCGTGGAGTGCTGCTGGGTCGTAGCGTTGGCGGGGCGGAGGCCCAGGGTTCCTGGCGCTGGTCGCGGTCGGGTCAGTGGCGCGCCAGCGGCCCGCGGCCACCATTAAGTAGGGGTCGGGGAGGGCTGGACAGCTGGGAGGCGGGAGCGGGGAAGGGAGCTGGATTGGGCCGGTCGCGCTGGGGGGGAGGGGCCGCGGGGGCAGCAGCGGCGGGGAAAGGTAAAAGGAGGAAATAAGGGATAAAGAAAAAAGGGAAAATAGGCAGAAATAAGGCACAAAGAGCAGAGATGCAGAAAAGTGCAGAAAGGTGAAAGATAAAAGAGGGTAGAAAAACGAGTGAAAACGAGTGAAAGGGCAGAGCGAGAGGAAGGGAAAATGAGCAGAAATAAGGCACAAAGGAGCAGAGATGCAGAAAAGTGCAGAAAGGTGAAAGATAAAAGAGGGTAGAAAAACGAGTGAAAACGAGTGAAAGGGCAGAGCGAGAGGAAGGGAAAATGAGCAGAAATAAGGCACAAAAGAGCAGAGATGCAGAAAAGTGCAGAAAGGTGAAAGATAGAAAAGGGTAGAAAAACGAGTGAAAGAGCAGAGTGAGAGAAAGGAGACAGAGGTCCACTGGACCACCAGGGATGAGGCGCAGGGAAACCTGCGGGTGGAGGAGGGCCTCGATCACCAACACTCGAGAGTGCAGGGGCAGGCCTCACTTAATGGTGGAGCTGAGAGGGTGGGAGAGCAATTTCACTGACAATGAGTCAGTGGTCTTGCTCGCCTGTCCCCACAGTGGCCGCCATTAAGTAGGGATCGGTGGGGGCTGGACAGCTGGGAGGCGGGGGAGGGGAGCTGGATTGGGCCGGTCGCGCTGTGGGGAGGGGCCGCGGGGGCAGCAGAGGCGGGGAAAGGTAAAGGGAGGAAATAAGGGATAAAGAAAAAAGGGAAAATAGGCAGAAATAAGGCACAAAGAGCAGAGATGCAGAAAAGTGCAGAAAGGTGAAAGATAAAAGAGGGTAGAAAAACGAGTGAAAACGAGTGAAAGGGCAGAGCGAGAGGAAGGGAAAATGAGCAGAAATAAGGCACAAAAGAGCAGAGATGCAGAAAAGTGCAGAAAGGTGAAAGATAGAAAAGGGTAGAAAAACGAGTGAAAGAGCAGAGTGAGAGGAAGGAGACAGAGGTCACTGGACCACCAGGGATGAGGCGCAGGGAAACCTGCGGGTGGAGGAGGGCCTCGATCACCAACACTCGAGAGTGCAGGGGCAGGGGCAGGCCTCACTTAATGGTGGAGCTGCGAGGGTGGGAGAGCAATTTCACTGACAATGAGTCAGTGGTCTTGCTCGCCTGTCCCCACAGTGGCCGCCATTAAGTAGGGGTTGGGGAGGGCTGGACAGCTGGGAGGCGGGAGCGGGGAGGGGAGCTGGAATGGGCCAGTCGCGCTGGGGGGAAGGGGCCGCTGGGGCAGCAGCGGCGGGGAAAGGTAAAGGGAGGAAATAAGGGATAAAGAAAAAAGGGAAAATAGGCAGAAATAAGGCACAAAGAGCAGAGATGCAGAAAAGTGCAGAAAGGTGAAAGATAAAAGAGGGTAGAAAAACGAGTGAAAACGAGTGAAAGGGCAGAGCGAGTGGAAGGGAAAATGAGCAGAAATAAGGCACAAAAGAGCAGAGATGCAGAAAAGTGCAGAAAGGTGAAAGATAGAAAAGGGTAGAAAAACGAGTGAAAGAGCAGAGTGAGAGGAAGGAGACAGAGGTCCACTGGACCACCAGGGATGAGGCGCAGGGAAACCTGCGGGTGGAGGAGGGCCTCGATCACCAACACTCGAGAGTGCAGGGGCAGGCCTCACTTAATGGTGGAGCTGCGAGGGTGGGAGAGCAATTTCACTGACAATGAGTCAGTGGTCTTGCTCGCCTGTCCCCGCAGTGGTCGCCATTCGCCATTAAGTAGGGGTCGGGGAGGGCTGGACAGCTGGGAGGCGGGAGTGGGGAGGGGAGCTGGATTGGGCCGGTCGCGCTGGGGGGGAGGGGCCGCGGGGGCAGCAGCGGTGGGGAAAGGTAAAGGGAGGAAATAAGGGCTAAAGAAAAAAGGGAAAATAGGCAGAAATAAGGCACAAAGAGCAGAGAAGCAGAAAAGTGCAGAAAGGTGAAAGATAAAAGAGGGTAGAAAAACGAGTGAAAACGAGTGAAAGGGCAGAGCGAGAGGAAGGGAAAATGAGCAGAAATAAGGCACAAAAGAGCAGAGATGCAGAAAAGTGCAGAAAGGTGAAAGATAAAAGAGGGTAGAAAAACGAGTGAAAACGAGTGAAAGGGCAGAGCGAGAGGAAGGGAAAATGAGCAGAAATAAGGCACAAAAGAGCAGAGATGCAGAAAAGTGCAGAAAGGTGAAAGATAGAAAAGGGTAGAAAAACGAGTGAAAGAGCAGAGTGAGAGAAAGGAGACAGAGGTCCACTGGACCACCAGGGATGAGGCGCAGGGAAACCTGCGGGTGGAGGAGGGCCTCGATCACCAACACTCGAGAGTGCAGGGGCAGGCCTCACTTAATGGTGGAGCTGAGAGGGTGGGAGAGCAATTTCACTGACAATGAGTCAGTGGTCTTGCTCGCCTGTCCCCACAGTGGCCGCCATTAAGTAGGGATCAGTGGGGGCTGGACAGCTGGGAGGCGGGGGAGGGGAGCTGGATTGGGCCGGTCGCGCTGGGGGGAGGGGCCGCGGGGGCAGCAGAGGCGGGGAAAGGTAAAGGGAGGAAATAAGGGATAAAGAAAAAAGGGAAAATAGGCAGAAATAAGGCACAAAGAGCAGAGATGCAGAAAAGGGCAGAAAGGTGAAAGATAAAAGAGGGTAGAAAAACGAGTGAAAACGAGTGAAAGGGCAGAGCGAGAGGAAGGGAAAATGAGCAGAAATAAGGCACAAAAGAGCAGAGATGCAGAAAAGTGCAGAAAGGTGAAAGATAGAAAAGGGTAGAAAAACGAGTGAAAGAGCAGAGTGAGAGGAAGGAGACAGAGGTCACTGGACCACCAGGGATGAGGCGCAGGGAAACCTGCGGGTGGAGGAGGGCCTCGATCACCAACACTCGAGAGTGCAGGGGCAGGGGCAGGCCTCACTTAATGGTGGAGCTGCGAGGGTGGGAGAGCAATTTCACTGACAATGAGTCAGTGGTCTTGCTCGCCTGTCCCCACAGTGGCCGCCATTAAGTAGGGGTTGGGGAGGGCTGGACAGCTGGGAGGCGGGAGCGGGGAGGGAGCTGGAATGGGCCAGTCGCGCTGGGGGAAGGGGCCGCTGGGGCAGCAGCGGCGGGGAAAGGTAAAGGGAGGAAATAAGGGATAAAGAAAAAAGGGAAAATAGGCAGAAATAAGGCACAAAGAGCAGAGATGCAGAAAAGTGCAGAAAGGTGAAAGATAAAAGAGGGTAGAAAAACGAGTGAAAACGAGTGAAAGGGCAGAGCGAGTGGAAGGGAAAATGAGCAGAAATAAGGCACAAAAGAGCAGAGATGCAGAAAAGTGCAGAAAGGTGAAAGATAGAAAAGGGTAGAAAAACGAGTGAAAGAGCAGAGTGAGAGGAAGGAGACAGAGGTCCACTGGACCACCAGGGATGAGGCGCAGGGAAACCTGCGGGTGGAGGAGGGCCTCGATCACCAACACTCGAGAGTGCAGGGGCAGGCCTCACTTAATGGTGGAGCTGCGAGGGTGGGAGAGCAATTTCACTGACAATGAGTCAGTGGTCTTGCTCGCCTGTCCCCGCAGTTGTCGCCATTCGCCATTAAGTAGGGGTCGGGGAGGGCTGGACAGCTGGGAGGCGGGAGTGGGGAGGGGAGCTGGATTGGGCCGGTCGCGCTGGGGGGGAGGGGCCACGGGGGCAGCAGCGGTGGGGAAAGGTAAAGGGAGGAAATAAGGGCTAAAGAAAAAAGGGAAAATAGGCAGAAATAAGGCACAAAGAGCAGAGAAGCAGAAAAGTGCAGAAAGGTGAAAGATAAAAGAGGGTAGAAAAACGAGTGAAAACGAGTGAAAGGGCAGAGCGAGAGGAAGGGAAAATGAGCAGAAATAAGGCACAAAAGAGCAGAGATGCGGAAAAGTGCAGAAAGGTGAAAGATAGAAAAGGGTAGAAAAACGAGTGAAAGAGCAGAGTGAGAGGAAGGAGACAGAGGTCCACTGGACCACCAGGGATGAGGCGCAGGGAAACCTGCGGGTGGAGGAGGGCCTCGATCACCAACACTCGAGAGTGCAGGGGCAGGCCTCACTTAATGGTGGAGGTGCGAGGGTGGGAGAGCAATTTCACTGACAATGAGTCAGTGGTCTTGCTCGCCTGTCCCCACAGTGGCCGCCATTAAGTAGGGGTCGGGGAGGGCTGGACAGCTGGGAGGCGGGAGCGGGGAGGGGAGCTGGATTGGGCCGGTCGCGCTGGGGGGAGGGGCCGCGGGGGCAGCAGCGGCGGGGAAAGGTAAAGGGAGGAAATAAGGGATAAAGAAAAAGGGAAAATAGGCAGAAATAAGACACAAAGAGCAGAGATGCAGAAAAGTGCAGAAAGGTGAAAGATAAAAGAGGGTAGAAAAACGAGTGAAAACGAGTGAAAGGGCAGAGCGAGAGGAAGGGAAAATGAGCAGAAATAAGGCACAAAAGAGCAGAGATGCAGAAAAGTGCAGAAAGGTGAAAGATAGAAAAGGGTAGAAAAACGAGTGAAAGAGCAGAGTGAGAGGAAGGAGACAGAGGTCCACTGGACCACCAGGGATGAGGCGCAGGGACACCTGCGGGTGGAGGAGGGCCTCGATCACCAACACTCGAGAGTGCAGGGGCAGGGGCAGGCCTCACTTAATGGTGGAGCTGCGAGGGTGGGAGAGCAATTTCACTGACAATGAGTCAGTGGTCTTGCTCGCCTGTCACTGCAGTGGCCGCCATTAAGTAGGGGTCGGGGAGGGCTGGACAGCTGGAAGGCGGGAGCGGGGAGGGGAGCTGGATTGGGCCGGTCGCGCTGGGGGGGAGGGGCCGCGGGGGCAGCAGCGGCGGGGAAAGGTAAAGGGAGAAAATAAGGGATAATGAAAAAAGTGAAAATAGGCAGAAATAAGGCACAAAGAGCAGATATGCAGAAAAGTGCAGAAAAGTGAAAGATAAAAGAGGGTAGAAAAACGAGTGAAAACGAGTGAAAGGGCAGAGCGAGAGGAAGGGAAAATGAGCAGAAATAAGGCACAAAAGAGCAGAGATGCAGAAAAGTGCAGAAAGGTGAAAGATAGAAAAGGGTAGAAAAACGAGTGAAAGAGCAGAGTGAGAGGAAGGAGACAGAGGTCACTGGACCACCAAGGATGAGGTGCAGGGAAACCTGCGGGTGGAGGAGGGCCTCGATCACCAACCCTCAAGAGTGCTGGGGCAGGGGCAGGCCTCACTTAATGGTGGAGCTGCGAGGGTGGGAGAGCAAATTCACTGACAATGAGTCAGTGGTCTTGCTCGCCTGTCCCCACAGTGGCCGCCATTAAGTAGGGGTTGGGGAGGGCTGGACAGCTGGGAGGCGGGAGCGGGGAGGGGAGCTGGATTGGGCCGGTCGCGCTGGGGGGGAGGGGCTGTGGGGGCAGCAGCGGAGGGGAAAGGTAAAGGGAGGAAATAAGGGATAAAGAAAAAAGGGAAAATAGGCAGAAATAAGGCACAAAGAGCAAAGATGCAGAAAAGTGCAGAAAGGTGAAAGATAAAAGAGGGTAGAAAAAACGAGTGAAAACGAGTGAAAGGGCAGAGCGAGAGGAAGGGAAAATGAGCAGAAATAAGGCACAAAAGAGCAGAGATGCAGAAAAGTGCAGAAAGGTGAAAGATAGAAAAGGGTAGAAAAACGAGTGAAAGAGCAGAGTGAGAGGAAGGAGACAGAGGTCCACTGGACCACCAGGAATGAGGCGCAGGGAAACCTGCGGGTGGAGGAGGGCCTCGATCACCAACATTCGAGAATGCAGGGGCAGGCCTCACTTAATGGTGGAGCTGCGAGGGTGGGAGAGCTATTTCACTGACAATGAGTCAGTGGTCTTGCTCGCCTGTCCCCGCAGTGGCCGCCATTAAGTAGAGGTCGGGGAGGGCTGGACAGCTGGGAGGGGGGAGCGGGGAGGGGAGCTGGATTGGGCCGGTCGCGCTGGGGGGAGGGGCCGCGGGGGCAGCAGCGGCGGGGAAAGGTAAAGGGAGGAAATAAGGGATAAAGAAAAAAGGGAAAATAGGCAGAAATAAGGCACAAAGAGCAGAGATGCAGAAAAGTGCAGAAAGGTGAAAGATAAAAGAGGGTAGAAAAACGGGTGAAAATGAGTAAAAGGGCAGAGCGAGAGGAAGGGAAAATGAGCAGAAATAAGGCACAAGAGAGCAGAGATGCAGAAAAGTGCAGAAAGGTGAAAGATAGAAAAGGGTAGAAAAACGAGTGAAAGAGCAGAGTGAGAGGAAGGAGACAGAGGTCCACTGGACCACCAGGGATGAGGCGCAGGGAAACCTGCAGGTGGAGGAGGGCTTCAATCACCAACACTCGAGAGTGCAGGGGCAGGGGCAGGCCTCACTTAATGGTGGAGCTGCGAGGGTGGGAGAGCAAATTCACTGACAATGAGTCAGTGGTCTTGCTCGCCTGTCCCCACAGTGGCCGCCAATAAGTAGGGGTTGGGGAGGGCTGGACAGCTGGGAGGCGGGAGCGGGGAGGGGAGCTGGATTGGGCCGGTCGCGCTGGGGGGGAGGGGCCGCGGGGGCAGCAGCGGCGGGGAAAGGTAAAGGGAGGAAATAAGGGATAATGAAAAAAGGGAAAATAGGCAGAAATAAGGCACAAAGAGCAGAGATGCAGAAAAGTGCAGAAAAGTGAAAGATAAAGGAGGGTAGAAAAACAAGTGAAAACGAGTGAAAGGGCAGAGCGAGAGGAAGGGAAAATGAGCAGAAATAAGGCACAAAAGAGCAGAGATGCAGAAAAGTGCAGAAAGGTGAAAGATAGAAAAGGGTAGAAAAACGAGTGAAAGAGCAGAGTGAGAGGAAGGAGACAGAGGTCACTGGACCACCAGGGATGAGGCGCAGGGAAACCTGCGGGTGGAGGAGGGCCTCGATCACCAACACTCGAGAGTGCAGGGGCAGGGGCAGGCCTCACTTAATGGTGGAGCTGCGAGGGTGGGAGAGCAAATTCACTGACAATGAGTCAGTGGTCTTGCTCGCCTGTCCCCACAGTGGCCGCCATTAAGTAGGGGTTGGGGAGGGCTGGACAGCTGGGAGGCGGGAGCGGGGAGGGGAGCTGAATTGGGCCGGTCGCGCTGGGTGGGAGGGGCCGCGGGGGCAGCAGCGGCGGGGAAAGGTAAAGGGAGGAAATAAGAGATAAAGAAAAAAGGGAAAATAGGCAGAAATAAGGCACAAAGAGCAGAGATGCAGAAAAGTGCAGAAAGGTGAAAGATAAAAGAGGGTAGAAAAACGAGTGAAAACGAGTGAAAGGGCAGACCGAGAGGAAGGGAAAATGAGCAGAAATAAGGCACAAAAGAGCAGAGATGCAGAAAAGTGCAGAAAGGTGAAAGATAGAAAAGGGTAGAAAAACGAGTGAAAGAGCAGAGTGAGAGGAAGGAGACAGAGGTTCACTGGACCACCAGGGATGAGGCGCAGGGAAACCTGCGGGTGGAGGAGGGCCTCGATCACCAACACTCGAGAATGCAGGGGCAGGCCTCACTTAATGGTGGAGCTGCGAGGGTGGGAGAGCAATTTCACTGACAATGAGTCAGTGGTCTTGCTCGCCTGTCCCAGCAGTGGCCGCCATTAAGTAGGGGTCGGGGAGGGCTGGACAGCTGGGAGGCAGGAGCGGGGAGGGGAGCTGGATTGGGCCGGTCACGCTGGGGGGGAGGGGCCGCGGGGGCAGCAGCTGCGGGGATAGGTAAAGGTAGGAAATAAGGGATAAAGAAAAAAGGGAAAATAGGCAGAAATAAGGCACAAAGAGCAGAGATGCAGAAAAGTGCAGAAAGGTGAAAGATAAAAGAGGGTAGAAAAACGGGTGAAAACGAGTAAAAGGGCAGAGCGAGAGGAAGGGAAAATGAGCAGAAATAAGGCACAAAAGAGCAGAGATGCAGAAAAGTGCAGAAAGGTGAAAGATAGACAAGGGTAGAAAAACGAGTGAAAGAGCAGAGTGAGAGGAAGGAGACAGAGGTCCACTGGACCACCAGGGATGAGGCGCAGGGAAACCTGCAGGTGGAGGAGGGCCTCGATCACCAACACTCGAGAGGGCAGGGGCAGGCCTCACTTAATGGTGGAGCTGCGAGGGTGGGAGAGCAATTTCACTGACAATGAGTCAGTGGTCTTGCTCGCCTGTCCCCGCAGTGGTCGCCATTCGCCATTAAGTAGGGGTCGGGGAGGGCTGGACAGCTGGGAGGCGGGAGCGGGGAGGGGAGCTGGATTGGGCTGGTCGCGCTGGGGGGGAGGGGCCGCGGGGGTAGCAGCGGCGGGGAAATGTAAAGGGAGGAAATAAGGGATAAAGAAAAAAGGGAAAATAGGCAGAAATAAGGCACAAAGAGCAGAGATGCAGAAAAGTGCAGAAAGGTGAAAGATAAAAGAGGGTAGAAAAACGAGTGAAAACGAGTGAAAGGGCAGAGCGAGAGGAAGGGAAAATGAGCAGAAATAAGGCACAAAAGAGCAGAGATGCAGAAAAGTGCAGAAAGGTGAAAGATAGAAAAGGGTAGAAAAACGAGTGAAAGAGCAGAGTGAGAGGAAGGAGACAGAGGTCCACTGGACCACCAGGGATGAGGTGCAGGGAAACCTGCAGGTGGAGGAGGGCCTCGATCACCAACACTCGAGAGTGCAGGCGCAGGGGCAGGCCTCACTTAATGGTGGAGCTGCGAGGGTGGGAGAGCAATTTCACTGACAATGAGTCAGTGGTCTTGCTTGCCTGTCCCCGCAGTGGCCGCCATTAAGTAGGGGTCGGGTAGGGCTGGACAGCTGGGAGGCGGGAGCGGGGAGGGGAGCTAGATTGTGCCGGTCGCGCTGTGGGTGAGGGGCCGCGGGGGCTGCAGCGGCGGGGAAAGGTAAAGGGATAAATAAGGGATAAAGAAAAAAGGGAAAATAGGCAGAAATAAGGCACAAAGAGCAGAGATGCAGAAAAGTGCAGAAAGGTGAAAGATAAAAGAGGGTAGAAAAATGAGTAAAAACGAGTGAAAGGGCAGAGCGAGAGGAAGGGAAAATGAGCAGAAATAAGGCAGAAAAGATCAGAGATGCAGAAAAGTGCAGAAAGGTGAAAGATAGAAAAGGGTAGAAAAACGAGTGAAAGAGCAGAGTGAGAGGAAGGAGACAGAGGTCCACTGGACCACCAGGGATGAGGCGCAGGGAAACCTGGGGTGGAGGAGGGCCTCGATCACCAACACTCGAGAGTGCAGGGGCAGGCCTCACTTAATGGTGGAGCTGCGAGGGTGGGAGAGCAATTTCACTGACAATGAGTCAGTGGTCTTGCTTGCCTGTCCCCGCAGTGGCCACCATTAAGTAGGGGTCGGGTAGGGCTGGACAGCTGGGAGGCGGGAGCGGGGAGGGGAGCTAGATTGGGCCGGTCGCGCTGGGGGGGAGGGGCCGCGTGGGCAGCAGCGGCGGGGAAAGGTAAAGGGAGGAAATAAGGGATAAAGAAAAAAGGGAAAATAGGCAGAAATAAGGCACAAAGAGCAGAGATGCAGAAAAGTGCAGAAAGGTGAAAGATAAAAGAGGGTAGAAAAATGAGTAAAAACGAGTGAAAGGGCAGAGCGAGAGGAAGGGAAAATGAGCAGAAATAAGGCACAAAAGAGCAGAGATGCAGAAAAGTGCAGAAAGGTGAAAGATAGAAAAGGGTAGAAAAACGAGTGAAGGAGCAGAGTGAGAGGAAGGAGACAGAGGTCCACTGGACCACCAGGGATGAGGCGCAGGGAAACCTGCGGGTGGAGGAGGGCCTCGATCACCAACACTCAAGAGTGCAGGGGCAGGGGCAGGCCTCACTTAATGGTGGAGCTGCGAGGGTGGGAGAGCAATTTCACTGACAATGAGTCAGTGGTCTTGCTCGCCTGTCCCCGCAGTGGCCGCCATTAAGTAGGCGTCGGGGAGGGCTGGACAGCTGGGAGGCAGGAGCGGGGAGGGGAGCTGAATTGGGCCGGTCGCGCCTGGGGGGGAGGGGCCGCGGGGGCAGCAGCGGCGGGGAAAGGTAAAGGGAGGAAATAAGGGATAAAGAAAAAAGGGAAAATAGGCAGAAATAAGGCACAAAGAGCAGAGATGCAGAAAAGTGCAGAAAGGTGAGAGATAAAAGAGGGTAGAAAAACGAGTGAAAACGAGTGAAAGGGCAGAGCGAGAGGAAGGGAAAATGAGCAGAAATAAGGCACAAAAGAGCAGAGATGCAGAAAAGTGCAGAAAGGTGAAAGATAGAAAAGGGTAGAAAAACGAGTGAAAGAGCAGAGTGAGAGGAAGGAGACAGAGGTCCACTGGACCACCAGGGATGAGGCGCAGGGAAACCTGCGGGTGGAGGAGGGCCTCGATCACCAACACTCGAGAGTGCAGGGGCAGGGGCAGGCCTCACTTAATGGTGGAGCTGCAAGGGTGGGAGAGCAATTTCACTGACAATGAGTCACTGGTCTTGCTCGCCTGTCCCCGCAGTGGCTGCCATTAAGTAGGGGTCGGGGAGGGCTGGACAGCTGGGAGGCGGGAGCGGGGAGGGGAGCTAGATTGGGCCGGTCGCGCTGGGGGAGGAGGGGCCGCGGGGGCAGCAGCGGCGGGGAAAGGTAAAGGGAGGAAATAAGGGATAAAGAAAAAAGGGAAAATAGGCAGAAATAAGGCACAAAGAGCAGAGATGCAGAAAAGTGCAGAAAGGTGAAAGATAAAAGAGAGTAGAAAAACGAGTGAAAACGAGTGAAAGGGCAGAGCGAGAGGAAGGGAAAATGAGCAGAAATAAGGCACAAAAGAGCAGAGATGCAGAAAAGTGCAGAAAGGTGAAAGATAGAAAAGGGTAGAAAAACGAGTGAAAGAGCAGAGTGAGAGGAAGGAGACAGAGGTCCACTGGACCACCAGGGATGAGGCGCAGGGAAACCTGCGGGTGGAGGAGGGCCTCGATCACCAACACTCGAGAGTGCAGGGGCTGGGGCAGGCCTCACTTAATGGTGGAGCTGCGAGGGTGGGAGAGCAATTTCACTGACAATGAGTCAGTGTTCTGTTATGTTATGTTATTCAAGCTTATAGCGTGCACGGATACTCCAAGGAGTGTCCCTGCGCAAACCTTGAGGAGTGAAAGGGAATAATTAAGTAAAGAGGAGTGTTTTCAATCTTTTTTTTAAGAGATTGGGGTCCTGGATGCTGCGCAGAGCAAATGGGAGCAAATTCCAAGCGGATGCAGCCCTAAAAGAAAGAGAGCTGCCACCCATCCTCTGTAGACGAAAGCGAGGAATGTGTGCTAGAAGCTGGGAAGCTGAACGAAGCTGTCTAGCTGGCGTGGAGAACATAAAGCGCTTTCTTAAATACATTGGGCCGGCATCCAGCAAAGCACGATGTGCCAAGACTAGGGCTTTGAACTTTACTCGTTCGGCCACAGGCAGCCAGTGAAGAGTGCCAAATGCTGCCTAACACTGTTTCTGATAGGAATGTTGAGAAGAAGCCTGGCTGCCGCTTTCTGGACTACCTGTAGTCTGTTAAGCAAGTAGCCTGGTAGGCCAACGTACAGAGCATTGGCATAATCGATACGTGAAATTATCAAGGCTCGAGTAACTGTTTCCTTGGCGGCCCTAGGTAGGAGTGGGCGACATTTCCTGAGGGATTTAAGGACCCCAAAACAGCTCCCAGCAAGTCTCTTAATCTGGGTAGAGAAGGACAAATTCTCTTCAAACCAGACACCAAGATTCTTAGCGGATTGCCCTGTTGAGGCTGGTAGAGGATAGTCATCAGGTCAAAGTGCTTCCCTAAACTGAGGTTGGAAGCTACAATAAAGGAGGATTTCTGATTTGTCCTCATTACATTTGAATTGAGCAGCGGAAAGCCAATGAAAGACAGCTGACAGACAGCTTTTTTCCAGGTAAGCAAAAGCTGCGTGTCGTCAGCATAGGCAATAATTTTGGCACCGAGGTCTTCCGCAAGCTGAATTAGAGGAGTCATATAAATGTTAAAAAGGAGGGGACTCAATGAGGACCCCTGAGGCACCCGGTGGCTACCCTCTGCGGTGAAGAGGCGAACGGGAGGAGCCATATCTATTAGGGAGGGAGGGAGTGAGGAAGAATCCCCTATCGCATTAAACCATCTAGTAAGGAGGGGAGCCAAGATTGGGCAGAAGTTTTTGATGAGCTATATTTGAGATGACTTCCTCAAGTTGGATAGGGTGGTCAAGCTCAGCCTCTTCCGCCTCTGTTAGTGTTGAGGTGTGGGCTTCTTGAAGGTATGTGGCTGGGGCATCCATTGGCAGGGGCTGGGCCATGTAGAGATCTCGATAGATATCTCAGAAGGTCTCCACTATGTATGGGTTATCCTCCATTGCTTACCGTTAGAGTCGACCACTGCTTGAACCCTAGTCTTTTGACATTGGACCCGTAACCTATTAGCTAGGAGACATCCACATCTATCCCCCCAATATAGTACGGAGACGGAGTGCAGCATGTTCCGCCCTCTCCAGATCAAGACCTGCTAGTTAGGCACAGCCTCTAGTTGTCTCCAAATACGAGAGGCACCGGTCCCTTATGGATACGTTCAAGTACTAGGACTATCCTATTGTCTGCGGCTGAGATTGCGATCATTTCCGCTCTGACGACGGCCTTTAAAGAGTCCCATAGTGTAGTGATGGTGACGTCAGGAGAGTCGCTAATAGCTAAAAATTCTTTTATCACCTTGGTAAGTTGTTTTACAACTTTGGGGCATTGCAATAGGGCTTCTCAGAGACGCCAAGTTCTAGAAGGCGGGCTAGAGGGAGGAACCATCAAGGTGACAATCATGGCAGAGTGATCTGACAGAGAGCAGGAATCTATCACAGCAGTCTTAACTATGGAGGCAGCCTCTGGCGAATCCAGAAAGTAGTCCAATATAGCACATGTTTTGTGCGCATAGGAGTAGAACTTGTATAGGGGTGCCCCCTGGTTCACCCCTATACTTAAAGAATTACAAGGCCAATGCAAAAAAATGGAACGCATATGGAAAAAAATTACAATCAAGAAGAGCTCACCACCTTTAAAGCAGTGCTTAAACTATATCACAAACAAATTCGAATAGAAAAAAGAACATACCTCTCTAATATTATCAACCAGGCAACATCCGATCAGAAATTGATCTTTAACATAGTAACATCCTTCACTGACCCTAAAGTGCTAGAACCTGAAATTCCGGCATCACAAACCTTATGTGACCAGATATCTGAATACTTTGACAATAAAATCAAAGATCTAAAAAAAGATTTTAAGACAAGCAACACCCCGCCCACAGAAGGAAGAGCCCTAGAAAATGGAGCAGGACTCAACTGTTTTAAGGAGATTAGCCTGGAACAGTCTCGACACGCTATCCTAGCATGTAAATCAGGGTCCCCTCTTGACCCTTGCCCTCCAAAAATTCTACATCCCCTCATTGATATCATAAACCCTATCATCAACAACATAATGAACTCCTCTCTCACACTAGCAAAAGTACCGGACAACTGGAAAATTGCATCAGTTAAACCCCCTCCAAAAATAGAGACTCCCAGACCCGACAACTCTCTCCAACCTCAGACCCATCTTGCTGCTTCCTAGTCTGAGCAAAATAACTGAAAAGCTAGTAAACATGCAACTAAACACCTACTTGCAAGAAGCCAACATTCTGCATCCCAAACAATTGGGTTTTAGGCCTGGACATTCAACAGAATCAGTGCTGCTCCACACATCAGAAACCTTAAAATTTGCCTTAGATCAAGGAAAAAATGCAGTACTGATTCTGTTGGATCTATCCGCTGCCTTCGACACAGTCTCCCACGACATCCTGGCAGACAGACTCGTGGAGAGTGGCATCTCTCATAAAGCCTTGGCCTGGCTAATTTCTTTCCTGGACAACAGGAGATAAATTGTAACTTTAGGCAACTTTAAATCGACAGAAAAACAACTGACCTCTGGAGTCCCACAGGGCTCTGCCCTGAGCCCAACACTTTTTAATCTCTACATGACACCTTTGCTTAACCTGATTGCATCCTTTGATGTCGAGTCCATCTCTTGAGCAGATGACGCTAATTCTCACTTTAGACAGAAATTCCACAGCAGCTGAAGAAAAACTCCAGAACTGTCTATCAGCAGTCATGGACTAGATGAAATCAAACCACCTCAAATGCAACAGTCAAAAAACGGAGATCATGCTGCTTGGCAAATCTAACATCTTCATGCCTAAACAATGGTGGCCGACCAATTCGGCACCACCCCTAACACAGTAAATACTGTGAGAAATCTAGGGATTCGATTTGATCATGCCCTGTCCTTTCACCAGCAAGCTCTCTCGGTAGCAGGCACGTGCTTCCATCTGATAAAAACGCTCAAAAATGTTTTTAATCTACTTCCTATGACAGCCAGGAAAACAGTGGCAGTAGCCCTAATTTTGTCTCGTTTGGATTAGTGCAACAGCCTATATGCAGGAGCAAACAAGACTACAGATAGTCCAAAACGCGGCAGATCGGCTGGTACTAAAACTACCTAGGAGGTCCTCAGCCACAACAGCACTCAATTCCCTCCACTGGCTGCCCATACATAAAAGGATTATTTTCAAAATCCTAGTAATAATATTTAGAACCCTCAAGAATACAGGACCCAGATACCTAAAATCCAGAATCAAACCATATGTTACCCAACGGCCTCTGCGATCGTCCTCGGAAAACCTCCTCACACCCCCGCTTTCCACCTCTCATCTAGAGGAGGAAAGTCAATGGCAGTCCTAGAAACAAAAGCATGGGGTACCTTGCCCACATATCTGAGACTGGCACAGTCTGAACTCCTGTTCAAGAAACTCCTTAAAACCTGGATCTTTGGGCCTCAGATCAGTTAGTGTTATCACTTATCTGACCTTCTACCTGACGGTTCTAACTATCTCCTTTTGCACAGCCTACCCCCAGTTTCCGATAGCGCCAAGATGCTCCACGGAGTGAACGTTGCGCTCTATAAATAATACCATTCAATCATTCATTCATCTTTGGATAGTGGGTGTGTGGACCTCCAAATATCAGTTAGGCCTATATCGCTCAACCATCTTGCTCCATCAGGGAAGAGTGCTCATGATTGGCCATGACGCTGGACTGATCTATCTATCTCATTATTAAAAACTAGGTTTAGATCTCCTCCCACCAGGACTAGTCGATCTGGGGTTTTCATCATCTCCATAACCGCTTGTCAAAGAAAGGGCTTTTGCCCCTTGTTGGAGGCGTATATGGTACCCACAATGATGGTGTGGGAGCCCACTGTCATCGAATATGCTAATAACCTACCCTTAATTTCAGCCTGTTTAGGACCAGTTTTCCCTGGAAAGTTGTTGGAGACCAAGATTGCCACCCCGCAGTTTTGGAGGTGAGGTAAGTGAAACATTGGTGGGGAAAGGCTTTAGAGTGGAGCCTATGCTTGTCATCATGTGTTTCTTGAAGCAAAGAGATTGTGCCCCAGATTGTTCTAAATATGAGAGGATGGTGCTCCTTTTATTTGGATGATTTAGGCCTTTGACGTTAAGAGTAAGGATTGCTAACTGATCAGTTATTGAAGTAACGGGAGGTAGGGAGCTGTAGGAATGTCTCTAGGAGTCCCTTCCCTAGAGTATGCAGGGGAGCAGGAGATAGTCCAGAACTAAAGTGACAATGTTAAAGGCCTTGAGGATTAGCCCTCAATAATAAACTGCCCAAGGGGCAAACAATAATAACAACATTGTGAACATAGTCAATGTCCAAGGTTCCAAGCCCTATGGTAAAGAAATCAGCAGAAGGTGTGTGAGTGGCCGTGGACACACCCCTCATCTGGGCCAGCCACCAATAGCTTGAGAAGAAGAGGTGAGCAAAAAGAGAAAGAACTTATGCTTCTACATGTCACTGCTGGGCCAGCCGGGTCTCTGGCCAGTGTGACCAAGACTGCCTGTGAATCCTTGGCAATAGTCTCTGGGTCTGGGCGAAGCTACATGGGGGATGTCCTTATGTTCCTCATGCTGCGGGTCCTCAAATTTTCATGAGTGCGTCCTGTGAACGCTCTGGGGAGAGATCTTAGATGTCCAGTAATTGACATGCCTCTTCTAATGATCGGAGCTGGTGAAGTTTCCCTTTAAATTGGATGACTAATTGAAAGGGATGTCCCCATGAGTACGGCACCCTGGTTGCTCAAATGTGGGTAGTGGCAGGGGGAAAGGCTTTGCGTTTCTGGAGTGTAAATGCTACGAGGTTCTAGTAGATAACCAGGCTTTGGCCTTGAAACTGTAGCGGGTGCTTATCTCTTGTCTTTTGAAGGATACGTTGTTTTAATGGGAACTCATGAACGCAGGTTAATATATCTAGTGGAGGCGCCATATGCGACCTCTTAGGGCCATCTCTGTGAGTGCGGTCCAATTTAATGTCAGTATCTGGGGATACCTCTAGAATTGATCGGAGGAGCTGTAGGTGACCTCTTAGGGCCGACTCTGTAAGAACGGTCCAATTTAGTGTCAGTATCTGGGCGTGCCTCTAGAATCGATTGGTCATGAACGAGGTAATGTCTGATCTCAAATTTCTCTTTCTGTCCTAGTTCATGATCTTCAAGGGACGAGATCTTGTCTCCAAGGCTATCCATGTCTCGTCGAACCTTCTTAAGGTCACTAGAAAGTTCTTTCTTGATGGTTTGAAGATCCTGTCGCATGGAGGTGAGCAGCGCCTCAAGAAAGAAGCGCATGATTGGAGCATCTGGACCGCCAGAGTCTAGTGTCTTGTCTGCATTTGACGTTGCAGCAGCATCTCCAGACTGGGTCCCAGGGGCTTTAATTAACATGTCCTTGAGCATACGGTCTCTCTTACCCCGTCCCGTAGCCATAAAGGAGGGCGCATGGTAACGCTATTTAGTCAGTCAGGGGTTCCTACTTTATACCCAAGGAAGGGGTGGGACAAACTCTGGGGACCCACCTATGGGAGGCTCAGGAAAGAGGGGTGGCTACACCCATTTCCTTTGTCCAGTTTCATGCCAGAGCAGGGGCTGGTAGCCCCTGCAACCAGTCTGAGCTGGACTATGCACAGGGACACCAAATGTGCCCCCAGTGCAGACTTCAAAGCACTCTTGGAGTGCACCCACCCAGCCCCAATACACTAAAGCCTGTCTGGGAGGTGGTCACACCTCTCTGTGACAGGAAACCTATTGTCCAGGCCTTCCCTGCCGGAGTTTCGTCCAGCAGCAGGAGGGCAGACTCGTGTCTGTGGCTGCAGCATCCATTTTGTGATGCCAGGATTCTGTTAAGCTGGTACCGGGTGTACCGATGGTGCCATGTTTCTCCCTCTAGTAGGGTGGAATCATACCTCCCACCTCAGTTACTGGGGTGGAGGTATGATTCCAAGGTGTTTGACACCAAACACAACATAATTCCTTGCAGCCATTTTAAAGTTAGCATTTACCGCGAGGTTATAATGCACTTAAGAGTATATGGTTGGCTGGATCACAGACAACACCGGAATAGTGGTTCCGAAGGCTGCAGAGGGGCTCTGCTCATGCATGGGCACCCTCTCACATAAAACCCAGCACCCTGCCTTCAGGATTGATAAGGCCTGCCATAGGGGTGACTGATAGGTTTATATGTGCAGTGATTAGGATAGATATAGTGAACCTATATCTAAGTAAGGGGTGCATGCACCACCTTACACAGGCTGCAGTAGCAGACCTGTGGTGTCAGTTTGAATGGCCTCTCAGGGGTGGCATAATACATGCTGCAGCCCCTGGGAGGCCTCTGGGGTACCTATGCCCTGGGTACATAGTATACCATATACTAAGGACTTATAAGGGTACCCCAGAATCCAATCTGGAGTGTACCTAAAGTACATACAATCAAGTTAGAGTAGAAAGCAGATAGACTGGGGTCCTGATTAGCAGGGCCTCAGTCTGGCTAAGTCAAAAAACAGTGAAACATCAGCAAAAAGTGGGGGTAACTATAAGAAGCAGATCCTACTCTCCTACATCCATGTCTCGTCGAACCTTCTTAAGGTCACTAGAAAGTTCTTTCTTGATGGTTTGAAGATCCTGTCGCATGGAGGTGAGCAGCGCCTCAAGAAAGAAGCGCATGATTGGAGCATCTGGACCGCCAGAGTCTAGTGTCTTCTCTGCATTCGACGTTGCAGCAGCATCTCCAGACTGGGTCCCAGGGGTTTTAATTAACATGTCCTTGAGCATACGGTCTGTTGGACTTGGCCCCTATTGTCCTAAAAATTTTCGCTTTTCCCCCTAGCCTTTTTACTGACATGGTGTGTCTGAACTGAAAATAA
The DNA here is from genome assembly GCA_963921515.1 of Calotriton arnoldi. NCBI lineage: Eukaryota > Metazoa > Chordata > Amphibia > Caudata > Salamandridae > Calotriton > Calotriton arnoldi. Next base: position 795,618 of record CAWUFW010006457.1, read on the forward strand.
TAAATGCCGTGCAATGGTGTACGCACCATTGTAGAAATGCACCTTTGTAAAATGTTACTTTTAAAATGGACGCCATGGCTGTGTGCTTGTGCCTGCCTGCCAGAGGTGGGTTACCAGTCTAGTCGTTTGTTTCCCAGCACCCCCAGCTTTTGGAGGGAAGCCTGGCACCCAGGGTGTTCTACACCTCCCCTAAACCAGTTGGGACCGGTTTCCCAGGGAACCTTCCAGAAGCTTCCAGCCCTTTCTGGTAGGTGGGGTGAGGGGGGCTGTGCCTCCATGTGCTCAGACTGAGCGTGGACCTGAATGAGAGGGGACACTCTGCCAGGAGGTACCACCACATTGGGCCTGTGTGCTGGCCCCTGTGCCCATCTGCACCCCTCCGCTGTCCATAGGGCCAGTGAGAGCCCTTTACTGGAGTGAAGACTGCTGTGTCAGGAGGAGTGCCACTTTATGGGAGATGACTGCTTCTAGGAGCTGCTGTCCTGTTCTGATGAGTACCCACTGCCTGCTGATCTTGCCCAGTATTGCCTGCCTGCTCTCCTGCTGTCCTAAGCCCAGCACCTGGTGAGCACTATATCTTACTGCCAGCTGCCTAGCACCCTGTGAGCACGTGGTCTGCCCAGGAGAAGAGAGGAGCTGATGCCTGCAGCGCTGTGCTGCTAAAGCGCTATAACTGTGCCACAGGGGAAGAGGAGCGCTGCAACTTTATTTTGTGGGACTTAGCTCTACAACCTTATTCCTGCACCAGGAGAGCGCTGCCTCCAGCCCTGCCCAGGAGAAGAAGGTGCGTGGGTCCTGCAGCGCTGGAATGCCGGAGTGCCATATTTACATTGACTGTGCTCTGCTTGCTGCGAGAGCGCTATAACTGTGCCCAGCAGAAGAGGAGCGCTACATTTGAAGTGACTGACCATCCCTGCCTGCTGGCTAGCGCCTGGAGAAGAAGAGCGCTTTATCTTATTGCCCAGGAGGTGAGGAGCTGACATCTGCAGCGCTGTGCTGTGAGAGCGCTATATTTCCAGTGACTGTGCCTTCCTGCCTGCTCCCTAGCGCCTCGGGAGGGCTATATTTCATTGGCAGTGAAGGGGAGCGCTACCACTTTATGGTGTGGGACCTAGCGCTTTGTGGGCGCTACAACTTAATTTCAGCCCAAGAACTTTCCTGCCGCCTAGCGCCTCGTGAGCGCTATATGTAAATTGCCAAGGAGGAGTCCTGCGGCGGAGGGGGCCCGAGGCACATTGTCGGTGCCTGCCCCTCCGCGCTGCTGACGAGGAGAAGGCTCCGCTGAGGGTGAAGCCAGGAGAGGTCCCAGAAGCGGGACCTGTCGGGGCACATTGCTGGTGCCCGGAGACTGCAGAGACATCCAGAGGGGCCTCAGACTGCCGGTGAGTGGGGCTCAGTCATCCTGTGGTTGGGGGGTATGTTGGGGCATATTGTCTGTGCCCGCCCCCGGTGCCAGTATTCTTTGGAGGGCATTGGTTGTGTTTAGAGTCCCATAGGAGGGGGGCTCCAACGTGCCCAGTACTTGTTTCCTCCCTCAGCTGCATGACAGAGGCATTTTGGGAAATTGTAGAGTCCCAGAAGAGGGGCTCCACCGTGCCAGTGTTCTTGTGGGCAGATTCCTGTTAGAGCCCAGAGTGGGGCTCCCATCGCTGCATTGTTGGCGCCAGTGCTTGTTGGGTTTACCCAGCTACCCCGCAGGACAGGGGGAGGCTGCCACGCATTGGGGGCATTGGATTACCCAGAAGGGAAAGAGAGAGGAGTGAGGGACCCTCCTACCCTAGCGCTTTGCGTATCTTTGTTTTCGCTGCCCTTGCAGCCAGCCCTGACTTGGCGGGACATAGGGCATTTGAGCCCTGGTGTAAGGCCAGTTGGCCTGGGGTCATTTTTGGGGTGTTGTTAGGGCTCAAGGCCCTTACCAGTGCTACTATGGGGCACTGCTGCTTTCATGCCTAAGATGTGTCCTGCCTAATGACATGCCTCCTCCGATTCAGGCCCCATGATTATTGCGTAATGTGTTTTATGCTGATGAGCTTGGGCCTACTATGATTTATACCTAATGTGATTTATGCGTTTATGCCTAATGCTTACACTGATGGTTTTGTGCAGAATGTGCTTTTATGCCTAAGTTTACGCACAAGGTTATGCTCATGCCTAGTGATGTTGCATTTTATGCCCACGGGTTCAATGCCTAATGGTTTCATTTCAGGCCTTCCTAAAGTGATTTATACAGATGTATTCAAACCTAGGGTTATGCTAATGTGCCTAATGCTTTTTCCTAGGGTGTACATTGCTGAGGTTTATGCCCCGCCTAAGGTGGCCTACCCCTGATGAGAGTGTCTCCTATGTTTCCATGCCTAATTGTTGCCCACAATGTGTTTTTATGCATGTTGAGATGCCTCATGCAAGTTTGCCTAATGTCATGCTATAATGGGTTATGTTTAGGCCTAATGCCCTGACGGTGCCAAGTGCATGAGGTAGCCAGTAGGCACTGGCTGTTGCACCTATATTCCTATTGACTTCCATTTATCTTTGGGTACTGTTGTGATGGTTCTGGCAGCGGCCCGATTGGCCCTGCCCTGTATATAATCCCCCTGTAAACTGCTACCCGGTGCCGGTTGGCACAGTTATCTGCACCTGTGATAATATCCTAACATGTTCTGTATAATACATATGCTGTTTTTTTCCACCTAACCTGGTGTGGTCTCCTTCTGTAGTGTGCCTGGTGTGTCGCCTGTGAGTGTGCTGCGCAGATGCTTTACACATTTCCTCCAGAGTTTGGCCCGCCCGCTCTGCACCACGCTACCCGTTTCTAACACGGTCTCTCTTACCCCGTCCCGTAGTCATAAAGGAGGGTGCATGGTAACGCTATTTAGTCAGTCAAAGGGGCCACCAACCTGAGTATCCCAGAAAGCATTTGCAGGGGTCAGAGGTAATTCACAGAGGCTACGCAGTTGTATGAGCAGAAACCAGGGAGAGAGGAGCCTCTGCACAGTCCACACAAGCAGCCATCAATGGGGGAGCCAAAGCAGCATGAAATACAGGGAAAGGTGTCAACACGTATCTGCGAGTCCCCAGGCATGTCGTCAACAATGCACAATGTCTGGCTCCGGCCTCCCACCCCAGCCAGAGACAAGTCGGGGGCCAGAGACACTCGAGGGGCTCCACCACCACAACAGGCTCAGAGAGCCTCCTCTGTCCCTGGTCCTCCACTCCATTGGCAGTGTCTGGACAACAGAGGGTAGTTAGTGTGGGGGAAGGTGGACCCTCAGCTGCTTCAAGGGTGGCTCTGAAAATCAGTCAGGGTCCCAGAATTATAGGGCTGACAGTCAGAAGAATTCGGCTTGGGAGCGGCAGACACACAGGCCCAGTCAAATCCCACAATCTAGTAGTTGAAATTGCCACATTCTCAGAGAACCTTCAACTGTGTTCTCATGGTCGGTCCCTGTCAGCCCTCAACGCCAGTCCGTCCTGGGAAGAGGAGAAGGCAAAGATGTGATCAGCTCTCGGGCCTGGCCACACTCGCAGTCCCCTCCAGAGGCCCGGTCCCAGCCTCAACCAGTTGCCGCTATCCTCACTCTTGTTCTCACTGCGGTCTGCTGATTCAATGAGGGTGAGGCCGCCGGGCGACTCCAAAGCCCCTGGCCGTAGCCGGGTGACTCCAGCAGACGAGATGGAGCAACGCTTCGGAAGGAACAGGCATGCTACGATGATCCAGTGTCTCAGGCTTGCTGCCAAACCTCAGATCTATCTTCGTCTGTGCTCCAGTTTGGGCCCCTGCAGTCTCCAGCACCGGTCCATCCCAGGAAGAGGAGAAGGCAAACCGGTGATCAGCTCTTGGCCCAGGCCATGTTCGCAGTCCCCTCCAGAGGGCCCAGTCCCAACCTTACCCATGCGCCTCTATCCCCGCTGTTGATCTTGCTGTGGTCTGCCGGCTTGATGAGGGTCTGGCCTCCTGGTGACGCCAAAGCTGCTGGCTGTAGCCGGGTGCATCTGGCCGCAGAAGGGGAGGAGCGCTCTTGAAGGAACAGGTGTGCTGTGATGATGCAGGGTCTCCCAGGCTCGCTCCTATACCTCTGAGCTCTGGGATGCCATCTTGCCAGGTCGCTGCTCCAATTCTTGAGGGTCGGCTCGATGTATTCCGGGCAGACTAGGATCCAGATCCTTGCCCCATCAATGCCCAAGGGGGCACCAGGTTAGGGTGAGGGGCTCAGACCCCGACGAAACAGCTCTAGGCAGTAAGGTCCTGCGGCGGGGGATGGAGAGACTGGAAAACATGTCTCAACTGTACGCCATCTTGGCCACGCCCAAGAGAAACATTTACATAGGGAATCCCCACTGGGCATTATGGGGCACTCCAGCCAGGAGCATTGAATATCATAATAGTGGGGCTCCCACTGTACCGGGAGCCCGTGTGTCTTTTCTTTTTGTTGTTATTTTTATCCTGGTGGTGCCCGGTTCCACCCGAGCACCCCCAGAGGCCTTCTTAGTTGGGGGCAGCTCAGGGATCCCACCCTTGGCTGCCCTGCTGGCTCACAAGCGGCCCACACCTTTGTTTGCGACCGCAGGAGCCGACAGTGTCTCTCTCCCTCCCCGCTCCTATGGGCAGGATCTCCTTTCTTGCAGTGGCTGTCTGCTCCCCCAGACAGAGGTGGGGGGATTTGGGCAGGCCCATCACTACTGGGGGATGCGGCAGCACCTCCCCTTCATGATTTGGCCTTTAGGGGTTGAATATGGGGTCCTGGCCCCGTCTGTGATAAATACACCTGGGGAATGGGGTCACAGGGGGTCCCAGGCGATAGATAAAGTCCGGAGAGGGGGCCCCTACACATGACCACTCCTTGGGTAAAAGTTAAGTATTAAATCCTGCTCTGTTCCCAGGCCCTGGCCACCAAGCGGGTAAATTATGAAACAGCGGCGGAGCCCCATGCACTTCGCTGGCCAAAAATTTGCTAAACTTTAAAATGTCGATTTTGACGATTGTGGGTTCATTTTACTCCTGGTGGTGAGCCCTAGCCAACAAGCACAGTTGCAGCAGACCTCCTCATCTGCACAGAAGTGCAGTGCTAAGTGAGCTGGTTCTCCTGGCTCCCTGCACAAGCCTTCCTCCTGGTCTTGGTTCCTGGACACAGAAGTCAAGGGCTTGCCCCTCACTGGTCCTTAGGAGATGTAAGTGGGCCAGCCTCACTGGTCCTTGGGAAGACCCACTGGCTGTGGGGTAAACGGGACAGAGTCCTTTGTGTGCATCAGGGGTTCTTCCTTCCAGTTTTCCATGGTGATCACACCGCCCAGCTGTGATGTGGAGCGAAATCACCTGGCAAGAGAGAGTCTCCCCCGAGTGCAAGAGTTTTTAAATGGGAGTGAAAGGTCGAAAAGACAGTCCCCGCTGACCAATCCCAGGGTACCATTTCACCTCTCCGCACCTGTCCCAACCCTCCTGCATAGCATGCTGGGACAGTTCAAAATAGCATAATCCAGGAGTCACTGATCACATCTCCTCTGGAGTCCTCAAATTCGCCCTTCACTGACATCACTTCCAGGGCATTTCTCACTAGAATTTCAAAGGGAAGCCCCCTTCTGTGTTGGCTCCAGAGGTCTGGGCTCCCTCCTTTGTTCAGTGGGATTGGGCAGGCCCATCCCTGGCACAGTGTGCCAGCTGATTTATTGATGCAGATTATTCTGCCTCATCCCTCTCCTCCTCAGGAGCCTGGTGAAGCACTGTTAATTGCTCCCTTTGTGTGGGGAAGCCTTTGTTTCTGCTCCTGGAGAGAAACATAATTAAAGTGGCTCAGCAGGCTGACAACAGGCCTGGGCTCTGAACTTGAGCTGAGCCAGAGAAATATGACAATTCTGAATGACCCATAAGTTGTACCGATATCATTGTGAAACTTGAAGATTTGATTTTCTTGCACAGGTTAGACCCCAATTCGATACGTCACTGGTCTCTGTAGCCCAAAGGAAAGCGAGACAGCACTCTAAGGCAGTTCTTTCGCTATATGAGTAATAAAGTGTCACTACTGACAAAGCAGTAAATCACACTGACTTTTCTGATTAGTGTACACCAACATTATAAAGCCTACCCTAGGTCAATAACCAATCCTGCAGAGTTCCCTCTTCACCAAGCAACCAGGCTGCGCATGACAGGAGTCTCACACCTGCAGTCCTCCCATGAGTGCACAGGTTTGTGTACACATGTTCACATGTAACCAGCCAAGTGCCCCTTACCCTTGCTAAGTCATAGCAGCCCTATTTTGAAGGGCAGACAATGGCGATAAATATGTGCAGTCCATTTGCCATACATGTAGTGAGACTCACCCACAGTAAAAAGTCCAAAACCGGGTGGTCCGTAAAGCAAACAAATCCAGGTGTACTGAATGGGCGAAACCCAATTGCAACAGACAGCAATACATCTACACTTATATCTATATGGGCAGAGATATTTACTTTGGGAATGTAACAATTAGTAATTTCCAAAACAGTTTATCATGAAAGCAAATTGAAACAAATGAGAGTACAAGAGTCATTGCTGAAGAGCATTGTGTCTTTATGACAAGGTGTAAGACATTCCAACAGAGCAACCTTCCTAAAAACGCCTAAAGTACTAAACTATATCAAATAACATACGTTGGCTCTCAATTACGAGTTACATCATGCCATATCTGCAGTTTAGCAAAAAGCCTACTTTTTGCCCCATCACCAAAACATAATGGAAACAGAAATGGGCCGTTGTAACCATCCACAAAAAGCTATGTCCTTGATAGGAAGCCATAGACCAATTGTGAAAAAACATGAACATCCGTGCTTAAAGGGGCTGACTCAAAGTGCACTCTTTCTCTGTACTTCATACTATTGTACATTTTTGAAGAATAGAAGACAAGATCTGTGACACACCAAAAGCTGTCTGTGGTCACAGGCCATGGCGATGATGCACCTTGGTGACCATTAAGCCCAAACTGTCAAAAAAACACCTATCTATGCCACAGATTGTAATGATTAAGCTGTATCAAGTTTTCTCCTGCTCATTTAGGGCTGGACGGAATCTTATCACACATGACTTTGCATAACAAAGACACACCCCACCACTTACTGTCATCTGAAGCAGTGCTGAAAGCAACATGCTATTCATGGGTCATGGAAGGATTGCCTTCAGTAGCGTGCCCAACATGTGCCCCTCTTAACTTAAATATATCTATCAATTTAGCTTTATTTGTTTTTTTCTAGGCAAGGAGGGCTGGTGATGTGTTTCACTGAGTTGGCACACCCATACTTTTCCATTGGCTGGATTCCCTTGAAAATGAAACATCGCTAGTGATATTTTTTGGCAACACAAAGCTAACTGGTGGACATCTTGAAACCTGACAAAGCCTTGCGGCTGATGCACTACCCTGCCCTGTGCAGGGAAGGAGGCGTTGCCTGCTGGCATGCACCACTGACCTGCAGGGCCTGAGCCTCCAATGGAGAGATTATGGGAGCTGTTCAGCCCATAGGAGCTCCAGACTCCTCCCCTGTCCAACTCCACCCTGAGTAGGGAAGGTGGCCCTGTCTGATGCCTGGAGCCCTTGCCTGTGGGAACTGGGCCTCCCAGGTGAAAGCCACGGCTTTGCCTGCCTCTCATGGGGGATTATGGGAGCTGGTCAGCCTACATGAGCCCCAAACTCCTCCCTGGTCTGATGCCATCCTGTCCAAGGATCTGCCTCTGCCTTCATTTTGAGTCCAATTTCTAACTCCACAACCCAGAGGGGCACAAGGGTCCTCCCCAGTCTGCAGCCACCATGCCCTAGGTGGGGACTGTCAGCCCAGTCCATTGGCTAAGGATGACCCAGGTCAGGGATTTTCCCTTCCAGGTAACTGAGCCTGGGAAGTTAAGGAGAGTTGAACACCCTGCCAACCCCCCTTTCCCCTTAGGCCTGCCTGGAAAGCCATCATTCACCAACTATTAGGCCCTCACGAAGTGGGGATTTACGGAACCTGGGGGGAGACCCAAGTCAGAGCTAGCTGTGCCGGTGGCCCGCCGGTCATCTGATCTGCCAGCCACCGGCTTTTTATCTGGTCGGCCAGCCCGGCGACCAGATGGCTTGGACTGACCTGGTGACCAGAGTCACCAGGTGACAAGAGTGCCCAGCAGACAGCAGCCGACAATGAGGATGACCTTCAGTGGCCTCCTTCCTTGACACTCAAAAAAAGTATCCCATCTTGGTATTTAATATGTTGGGTACTATCCTCTTTTGGTGAAAACCCATCCGCTCATCGGCAGGGAAGGAAGCAAATCATTTTTGTTAAATCACACTCTAGTAGTGTCATGCTTCATCATTGGGTCCATCCTGACTCCTAAAGGTCAGGGTGGGCTCAACCGTATTTCGGGGAGCACTTAGGAGAATAGGCCAGGGGGTTCTGAAGATTAAAAATCCTCAGGAAACTCCAGGTATCCCTTTATTCACGGAGTTTCAGGGGATATTAAAAGAAAGAAAAGAGACGGGTCGTGAGTATTTATTGGTCCTATGACCCTAATGTCACTGCCAACATGTTTCAGCCTGTTGAGTTTGGCCCATCTGGGTCCTAGGCTTTCTTCAGGGCAAAAAAAGAGAGATTCCCTCCCTGGATTGCAGTAAGGTACTACCTTATTGTGATATAAAGTGCATAGCTGCACCTAAAAACCTGTCTGGAATATACTTATCCTGTATCGGCTTTATGTGTCCAACCTGAAAAGAGAACAGTAACTCACTGTCAGTTCAAAGATCCAACTCATGCTGCGCCATATTATCAATATAGCCCGTCCTATAGGAAAAACTTGGTGTGCTTTTATGCAAAGTGCAACGTGCACCCTCAAGCTAATGCTGGTGCTCCTAGTGGAAAAACTGGATCTCCTACGGACCATCGTATGGGCGACACTGTGAATTTCACAATTACCGCGCAAAACGTGAATCTTAGGTTATTCAAATTATTTCTACCTCATTGCCGTGCTCCCATCCACCGTTAAAAAAAAGCACTATAAACTAAGTAAAAACACCCAAGTGTAGGAACCTGTTTTGCCAAACATGGGCAGTTGATCAGTATCATGCGTCCTTACCCCGCTGCGGTTGACTAGTCGTATCTCATAGGAACATGGAGTAGGGGGTAGTCTTGTAGTCAAACGCTATCGCGTGTGAACAGGAGAAAACAGTGAGAGGAAAAAAACATGTTTTTATCTTTTCTAGTCGAGAGACTGTCAAAGAACCACCTGATCCTGTCGGGCGCACTCACACACACTTCCATTCTACTCACGTCATCAAGGATCCTGCCCTGCTCAATCATCTATTAAGGTCCGCGTATCCCGGCTCTCAGAGACCTCTTAGTGAGAGCTACATGTGTTTATATGTGTGAGAGAATCACAGCGTTTCACGCTCGGCCATTGATGAGGCCACGCCCTGGCGCTGCGTGTGACGTCACTTTGACGTATGGAGCGGCGAACTACAAAACTCCCAAGAATCATGGGAATTGTAGTTCAGGAGCTTTTTTTGTCATTCGTGTGTGAACTTGAACGGTTATATGAGGCATTTAGTACATGTAAGCTCAATGTGAGACAACAAAACCTATACTAGATTGTATACCATCAAAGGGAACCGTGACCTTGCAATACTTAGTATGCAGAGATATAAATACCGTGCAAATCTTTATAACCTGTGTATCTCGGAGGGAGCTCATAGAGATACTACTGTATTTGATGTGACATGTGGGTCCAGCATACATGCTTAGAAGTGGAAAAAGCCAATAAATGGTGGCTAAATATTGTCTAGGGGTCTAGGGTTGCGGGTGTGACTCATCTATATGTTAGTTGGCCCCATGGGATGGAGTCATTGAGTCCTTGTTCATGAGTTCTAAGGTGGTACACCCATCTTTGTTCTTTCTCCAATAGCCTTTTGGACAACCCTAAGCCTCCCCTGATTTTTTCAATACCGTCCATTGGAGGTCATTGTCTGAATGTTGCAGTTCCAGGTAATGAGATGTAAGTCTGGTAGCTGTTACACCCCTACGTATAGTGCTTCTATGCTCACTGATACGTATTTTTACTTTCATGATGGTCATTCCGATGTACCAGTGGCTGCTCTACTACTCACAAAACCAAACCTAGAATCAGGTCATCTACAAATAATTTGAACATGTGGTGCATGAGGGGTGATGGAACTAGCCCCTTTGCCCTGCTCTCCAGTCCGCAAGAGCCACAAATCAATCTCCTTTGACACAGTGGCTGGGTCCTGGCTACGTCTGGGAGGGGTGGAACAGGGTCACACTGCCTCTGATCTTCTCTGACTCTGGTGGCTGGGTCCTGGCTAGGCTTGCGAGGGATGGAGCAGGGTCACGCTGCTTCTGATCTCCTCAGACTCCAGTGGCTGTATCCTTGCTTGATCTGGGAGGGCTCTAGCAGAGTCACGCTGATTCTGATCTCCTCTGGGTCCTGGAGTTGGGTCACTCTGCTGAGGGGTCACTGACACCAAACCAATCTCCTCTGATTGTGGCTTGGTCATTTCTGGGTCTTAGAGGGCTGAGGAAGTGGCAGATGCCTTGCTATAAAGTCATAACCTGAGCACCACTGCCTACAGGGAATAATGGGCAAGCTGATATTTGGTGTCAAGCGGGCGATGCCCAGGGTGACACCAGCCCTCAGCTAGACATCAGAGAGTTGGCAGACCTGTAGCACAGACTAGGAACTATGCCAATTCCATGTGTTCCCAAAAAAACGCGTATGATGGCATCAGCATGAATACATTATCCTGTTATAATAAAATTAGCAAGGTCTTCTTTGAACATTCTCCTTACAAGGAAAGTATTTTGATGAAATATGTCTCTCCTACAACAATGCATATTGGTAACATATGTATTATACTCGTTTTTGTCCAAAACACTCACTAACATGGTCACATAACTGTCCAACTTGAGCGTGTAAAGTTCCTTGCCCATTTACATATATGATGATAAAACCTAGGGATTTAGTTACCAAATATCTGATTAATGTTCTAGAAAATGCAACATTTGTGTTTTATTATAAAGTTTCTGGAGGGAGGAGACCCCAGTCTTCCCATGATTGTTGAGGGTGTCCTGCTGCACATGCAAGCTCATTGATAGAGAGACTGAGGCTGCCCCATATGTTAACCTTAGGTCCACCAATCACACTACAACATGAAGCAGGTAACCTTGACCCTCTTACAGTGCATACTAACAAATAATCATCATCTATACACAGGATCCAAGAGTATAAAATATCTTAGTGGATGAGTCCTCTGCTGTTGCCCAGTGGAGACACTGGTGGTCAAGGGTGTCATGAGTCCAATGCAAGCCAGAACAAGCACTGGCAAAATCAGCAGTCTGCCCTTGGCTCCAAGCCTTTTGGTTTTGTCAATTATTGTTTTCTTTTGTCATTATGTTTGTAATTTGTTTTGTTGCGGGAGCTGCCATGCCCTAGTCAATATAAAAAACTTGGCTAAAAGCTAAAATATATTTTGTTCTCAAAAAGTACACAGTGCAATAGTAGCCTTTTGTACTGAAGGGACCTACTTTATGTACGGATATGCTTCTTGCGGAAGAGATGAATCCCTTCACACTCACAGTTAAGTTAGCCAATGGCTGAAGCGGGCTGACCCACTGCCCAATTCTTTATACTTTAGGAAGTGGAAGGAAATTGTGAATGACTAAACAAAAGTTCAATGGAAGAAGCAGACGGGCTGAAAGTCTTTTTAAATAATTATATTATATTTAAAATTGTAGTCAAATCGAAACATCTTGACTAATGACAGATCTAAGAATGACTTCTCCAAACTTTCAAGTGGGGATTAAAAGACAGCCAAAATTAGAGTTCAGCTGGCTGCTGAAGCCCCTGGACACTGGTGCCACTGCACCTACTACACAAGTGATAGCAACACTGATACTTAAGTTTAAGTCCCTCATTCTACCTGTTTTTCCTCACTCTTTCCTCTCTCACCTCATCTTCTTCTTTCCTTTGACTCTCTCTCCTCTCCTCTCCTCCCTATCCTATCCCCTTCCACTTGGTCCCTGCTTACCAGTAGGGCAGAGCAGATTCTGGTGGGATACTACTGTGCCTGATTATAACTGCCCCAGTGGTACCACACCTCGTTTCTCAGGTGCTGGAACACTGGGCCATATCTTACTGGGCAGAAATACTGGCCAGTAATATCATGGAGACCTAGCTTGACCCCAGCCTCTACCCGACCCCTTCCTGTGGTCCCAACTAATAGTCCAAAGGCTCACCTGCCCCTTCACACATTACTACCCTCTGCCATCCACCCCTACCAGTGACTAATCAGGCACCCCATTTCTATTTACCACCTGCAGATGATAAATGGGATAGGTACACCACATAGAATGTGGAATTCTGTGTCATTTTTGCCTTGGGAAAAATGGACCACAGGTTACTCCCTATTGCTTGGGTATGTACTCAAAGTAGGTGGATTCATTAGCAGAGATATCTGTCAGATAAATTGTGAGAATGCGGATTATTATATGGTGTGGGTGAGCTTCCTCACCATGTAATAATGTTACCATTCTTAATCATGTCCAGTAAGGTTTGTTTGAAAAACCTTAGCTCAGTTCTGGGTAGCTGTGGCTCAGAGCAGTCAGGGTTTATCAAAAAAACATGTGCAAAGCATTAGGAAGAACCAATACAGGTGAATAAGATGGAAAAGCAGCACTGTAAAATTTGAACACTAATTTATAAAAATAGGTTCAATTTTTCTCTTCAAATAGACACCTCAATGACAAAAAATTCACTGGAGGGTTCCAGTCAGTCCTAGCTAAATTACTATTTACATTGCAAGGATAACAGTCACAGTTCAGTTCCATGGGCGAACTGCCATAGAAATCCATGGAGTGGTTCTCATGAAAAGGATGCAGGATGCTGAAGATGCTCAAGGATGCTGAGGATGCTGAGTCCGGATTCTTCCTGTGGCCTTCCTGAAGTCCTCGAGCAATGGGGTAACTTTGGCCTTAGGGGTCGATGTCCCATGAAGTCCTGATTAGGCCTGGGCGGTGAACTCCACTCCGTTCACGGAGTTTGCAGAGTTATCTGCACTCCGCATGCTGTGGTAGCCCGTGGAGTGCAGAAAACTCCGCTCTGCGTAGTGCACCAGATTTTTTTCCCCGACGCGCTCGCCAACTGTCGAGCGGCCAGAAAATCAGTGCAAACGGCAGTTTGCACTGCACTCAGCCACTTGCGGAACTCTGATGACTTTTTTTGTCACTTCGTGGAGTTCCACATAGCGAAACTCTGCGAACTACGCCCAGGCCTGGTCCTGATGAGATCCTGCACATCTGTTGGAGCAGGACTCCATTAGGACCAGAATACGTAATGTTATGTTATGTCATGTCCAGTCATGTTATGTTTTGTTATGTTGTTATGTTATGTTATGTCAAGCGCATTTGTAAAGTGCACTATCATCCACGAATGGTTGCTGAACAGGTGTGTGTACCTAGCCATGCCATAGGTTGATTAATTGAAAAGCCAGGTCTTCAGCTTCTTGCAGGTATTCAAGAAGAGAGGAGGATTTTCTGATGTGGAGTGAGAAGTCATTCCATGCTTTAGTTGTGATGTAAGAGAATACCCGTCCTCCTGATCTTGTTCTGTGTATCAACCAATCAATCAATCAATCATAGAATTTGTGGAAGTAGGAGTCTTGCAGAGTGGAGGTGTCTTGGTGGTTCTTGAAAGGAGATGCAACTGTTCAGGTAGGTGCTGCCTAAATTGTATAGACCATTGAATGTGTGTGTGAGGAGTTTGAAATGAAAGTGTTTGTGTATTGGGAGCAAGTGGAGCTCCCTGAGATGTGCTGTTATGTGAATTTTGTTTGGCAGGTTGAGAATGGGTCCAATTCCAAGTGTTGAATAGTTGTAGTCTTCTGATGAGTTGCTTAGTGATCCAGGCAGGCAGGGTGTTCCTGTAGTCCGTCTTGCTGGTGACTAGGGCATGAGGGACGTTTTTTCAAATGTTGCTTGGAGCAATTTAAGATCTTCCTCAGCATCTTCAGGGTGTGGAAGCAGGATGCAGTGATGACATTGACCTAGGCGTTCATGTCCAGTTTGCCATTGATGATGATTCAGAGATTCCTGGTGTGGGTGTTAGGTGTGGGTCCGAGTTCGGCCAGTCACCAGTTGGAGTCCCAGGGTGAGGTGTTCTTGCCAAAGATTATAACCGCTGGCTTATTGGCATTGAGCTTAAGGCAATTGGTTTTCATCCAGTTAGTGATTTTATTCATGCAGGTGGTGAACTTGTTTCTTGTGCTGGGTGTCCTGTCTGAGCGAGAGAGTATGTGTTGAGTGTAGTCAACGTAGGAGATGATGTTGATGTTGTGTGAGTGGATGACATGTGCCAGAACGATATGTATGCATTGAAGCTCTGCAATGAACCTAGAGGCACTCCAAAAATTAGTTTTTGGGGCTCCAAGGACTAAGGTACCAGGCTGACAGCTTGTGCTCAACCGATAAGGGTCTGAATGTTGTCAACATCAACAAAGATCTTGGGTGGCCATTTTAGGACTCGGGGCATCCATCTCTGTGTCTTGAAAACAAAAGACAAAGTGTAGGGGGCAAGGTAGGGATAGCCTAGCACCCTAGCCCTTGTGGGGAGAGTCTTAGATGGACCCCCCTCCCACCTGGAGCTAAAATTACCAAAATAAATAATTCCAGTGTCAACTCAAATTATGCTTGAGATACCAGTGGACCTTGGGTTGAGCCAGTGCAAGACATTCAACTGGACCCTTCAGTGGCTCGTCCACCTCTATGATACTGGTAGGTCTGTTTTCTATGATGGGCTGAGTTGTGAATTTGTCATGCACCTGGATTTGATTTATGTTTTCACTGCTTCAAATCAGTTGGCCGTGGCTTTCTATCAACAATCTAAGAGACACAGCCACATAGATGTTTTGCAGCTACTCTTGCGTGTCCTAATCTCATTGCTCACCTCACTTCTACATAGTCTGCTATTCTTTGTCATGAGAGGACCTCACCTTGTATCTTGTGACAATACTTGTACTACTATGAACAATTGCATTTTGTCAAACTGCTGTCAAACAAAATGTGCTCTGACTTCCTTTTAAAACATTTTGGAAAAACAGTACAAGGTTTGTGACCTACATGGATGAAAAAAATATGTCAGCAAACAGATATATTTAGCAAATATATCAGTGCATGTATATATATTTGAGAATGGAAGACAGGTTCATTTTTTTGCTTTTGTAATTTGTACAAGACTAGACCCAGACAGAAAACTCCACTCCGCTCAAAGAGTTTTCAGAATCCAGGCACTCAATGTTCCACGGCAGAGCACTGAGTTCCTGAATACTGCCTTCTGGTCAATTTTCATTTGGATTTGGAGCTGGAACACTTACTCTCCGTTTCTGCTGCATGTATACCATTGGATTTAAGGACTTTGTATTTGAGATTTCACAAGTAAGTTAAAAAACTCTTGTATAAGGGTGTTGTTTGTTTGATAGAGGGCATGCACCAGTACTTATTTGTACTTTTATTCAAATTTTCAAATTAATTGCGGTGGGTGGCCTGCAGTTTCAGTAGGGGCCTAGTTATATTTTTGCATTTAATTTTTCTTATTTTGTTAAAGGAACAATGGTGCACAGTTCAGTAAATGTTCTCCATGTTTGTTAAATATGCAATATTTATTTATTTTACTATGTGACCTAGTCTGCCAATGGGCCATCCAGTCAATAGGTCCAGGCCAGTAGTAATCATGAGTGAATTAAAAGACTGTTTCTGTGGTATATGTTGTTTTAAAACATAATTTAGGGCTGGGATGACATTAGGTTAAATTAAAAATTAGCTGCTTTTTTTGTATTTCACATTTGTTTTGTGTTCAAAAAGTGTATACGTGGGGTAATATTTGATGCATTAGGAGGATGTGTGCTGTTGTAAAATTTTTATAGCTCGGTTAATTTTTGTTTTTAGCATTGCTGAATTAATGGTAGGGTTTTCTTCAGTGTTACCATTAAGGGGGGGCAAAGAACTCCGCTCCGCCAGCGGAGTGTGCGAAAAGTTGCCTATTCCGCACTCCGACTCCGGAGTTAGGCAGCCCCCCCTGCTAAATAGGCTCCCCGCCTCCACCCCCCATAATAAAGAATATAAAAAAATTAATTTAAAAAGAAATAAACACACTTACCTGTACTGCGGCATCGCGAGCTGCCCTCCTCCTTCAAGCATCTCTCTCCTGCAGGCTCTACGTCGGACGTACATCTTGCGAGAACTGCGCATGCGCATTTCTCACAAGATGTATGTCCGACGTAGGGGGTGTGCAGGAGAGAGACAGGGAGAAGGAGGAGGGCAGCCCGGGGATGCTGCAGTACAGGTGAGTATGCTTATTTCTTTTTAAATTAATTTTAAAATATTTTTTTATTAGGGGGGTGGAGGCAGGTGGCGGAGCTTTTTCCCAACTCGGTGGACCTCCGCTAAGTGGCACTATGCCAGCTCCGCCCGGGGTTAGTTACCATGCCTCCTTTGCCTGACTAGTGAGTGTGCTTGCCATAGGCCACCATATGTATTTGTTCTCTGCATTTACATGCCATGTGGTCAAGGGCCATTTTCTAGAGTCTGTGTCCATATGCCTGAATGTGTTCTCTTTGTTACCCATGCCTCCTTGCTCACTATTTTTGTTTGATCATGTGGCTGACTGCCATTTTGTGCATCCAGCCACTGTGTTTGCCATAGGCTTGAATGTGTTTGTCATGACCCTGTTCCCACTCCTCACAGCACACTTCTGCTTACGTTGATAAGGTGGCCCCCCTCACCAATATTGCTGAGATTACTCTCGTCATTGTGTGTACTGTATATGGTGTCACTTTATCATATGCTGGTACACTGTTGTAAATTCACTATAATAATTCCCTTGTGGCAGTGGTTGTACTCAGCAAATATGGTTTTCTTTCCCCGGTTAAACCATATACAGTGTTTTGACGGTTGCAGGCACGTGGAATCACACACGGTAAACAAATTGCTGCATTTTGCAAACAGCCGGCTGGTGACTGGCCACGCCCCCCACATGTTGACTGGGCTATTTAAGCTGCCTGACCACACCTCGACATTGGCCTCGCCTTACCTGCTCACTTGGGGGCATATTCACAAGGACTTATCTCCGAGTTATCGCCAACTTAACGCATCAAAAGTGGAGATAGATTTAACGCCCCATTCACAAGTGGGTGCAAACTGCAGACAACGCAAGTATTCCCGCGATAACTGCCGCAAAATTTACCTCCACGGGTGACACCACCAACTAACCCTAATGAGATGCAGAGTAGGCGTTCCCGTGCAAAAACACACAAAAACACCACTACACCACATTCACAATGAACTGCCAGATCTGCGATGCGAACCAAAAACAGGTGATAAGCCGCGGTAGCAGCAGGGAATTAACACCTGCCTTTTGCTGGTGTTAAGCAGGACAACTACCTGCAGTATGAAAGGGAGCCCAGCCCAGAGCCACATCTGAAGACCCACAGATGCCATGGAGACAATGATCATGCAGCTCGGAGATCCATGAGGGCCACAACACCCACCGCCACCATCCCCAGGACCCGTCCCGCCCCCCCCCCACGGACCACCACAGAGGCAGCGTACACAAAGACAGCGGACCCACCCTAAACGCACCAGCCGCACAGACCGAACGCCAGAGGAGGACATTGCCCACTACAGGCCCAAAAGGACAACCATCCCCTGCATCCTGACCCACATCGCCCACCTGCTGACGATACCAACACAGCGCACAACGAACATCCCTCCGCAGACAAAGCTGCTGGCTTTGCTGCACATGTTGGCCTCTGGTACCTTCCAACCCACAACTGCCAGAGTCAGAGGAGTCTCACAGCCATCCCCATCCAAGTTCATCACACCTGTCCTGGATGCCATTCAGCCTGGTACCCCAGCACCTCCACTCCACCCACACTGCACAGGAGCAGCTGGAGACCAAGCAAGGCTCCCACGCCATAGCTGGATAACCTCACGTGTCGGGGCAATCAACTGCACACATGTACCCCTCGTGCCCCCTGCCGACACTGCACACAACTACCTCAACAGAAAGCACACGCATCCCATGAATGTGTAGGCAATAGTGGACCACCCGGGACTCCTCAACAATGTCGTGGCCAACTCCTCAGGCAGAGTGCATGATTCCTACATCTCCCGACAGTCCATCATCAACCAGCGCTCCCAGGATGGCACCTTTGGAAATGCAGTGCTCGTTGGTAAGTCCAAAATGAACACACCACACACCTCCACCCCACAGTCATGCAACTCACGACACTGGCAATGGGCATGCTGCACAACTACATTCAACATGCCACACAACATGCCAACTGACCAGACACGACAAAACGACTCCATTGGGAACCTGGGCCTGCCATGCCAACAACCCAGCCACGGCATGGCACCACAGCCACACAATAGCAGGATGTGAGTAGAGGCTTGGAGCAGGCATGTGCGAGAGAGGCAAGTGACTAATGAATGAGAACCTACCCAATGCCAGGTGTGGCGTGGAGGTGCCGGACAGACTTCAGTGTGCAAACCACGGAAATGGCCATGTGGACATTAACTGCTGGTGCATGGAGTGTAGTGGCCAGTGGACGCTACCATGTCCCCACAGGCTGTGGGGCACAACGCAAAATGTTGCTCGTTACTTACCCCCTGTATGCGCGGGCGGAGTGGGTTGGCCCTGCGTACGCCAGGCCTGCATAGGGGTGTGAATTAACCCTTGGCAAAGCACTACGCTACGCTCGCGTAATTTGCGAAGTTCGCGCTACTTCGCACTACGTGAACTGCACATAGCACAGTGCAAACACGCGTAGCGTAGTGCAGCGGTCATTTTTTGCTTGCTCGCGGTCCTCAATGTCAAGTTGGCGACCGTGAGCAAGCAAAATGACATCCCGGCGAGACTTTTTCTCGCTCGCGATCAGCAACATCAAGTTGCCGATCGCGAGCGTGGAAAATAAACCTCCCGGCGAGATTGTCAACGCGGGGAGGTCAGATTTCTCATTGTGAGTGGTCGCTATGCTCGCGACCGCCGCGATGAGAAACTACCAGTCCGCGTTGAGAAGCTGCCGCCGAGTAAAAATCTACTCGAGCGGCAGTAAAAGACAGCTCGCACTGTGCAAGATGCAGTTTTCAATGATTGCACAGTGCGGACAAGCAACCGGCACTGTGCAATCATCGCGAAAAGGGTACTACGCAGTTCGCGTAGTGCTACGCGTAGCTCGCGTAGTGCAAAGTGCACTTCGTGTAGCTACGCGTAGCGCTACTTCGCGAACTACGCCCAGGGTTAGTGTGAATAAAAAGCCCGTCGCACTGGGCGTGGTTCTCATTCGGAATGGCCAACGCGTCTGCCAGGGTGGTGCCTCTCAGCCCGCCACGAGGCCGGCGCCAAGCGCGGCGGGGCCTGCTTCCCTGTGCGCCTGCTGCACCACGGGCCGCTGGTCTCCAAACCCGTCATGCCTGGCCCAGTGCACCAAGGAGGCTCCGCTCACCTGCCGACACCGTGTGTCAAAGAGGGCCCACCATGTGCCGGTGCAAGCTCCAGGCCTCAGTCCCGCTACCTCTGCAACCCCCGCAGACCATCGCTGGCCTCCACGGCGCTGGCCCACAGTACTCCTTTTTCATTGACATACTCCATCGGCGTACTCCTCGGCCGAGTTGTTGGCACATGTTGAACTGAGTCGTGAGTTCTGAATGGCAGTGACCAAAGGACTGTGGCAGCGTCCACATCACTATACTCCCTCCGATCAGTGAAGCCAAAGTCTGCATCGCAGGCCTTCGACACGTGGTGCCACTAACCCTGTTCAACGCAAGCCGGCGACACGTGGTGCCACTAACCCTGTTCAACGCAAGCCGGCGACACGTGGTGCCACTAACCCTGTTCAATGCAAGCCAGCGACACGTGGTGCCACTAACCCTGTTCAACGCAAGCCAGCGATACTTGGATGAGGGCTCAGGCCTACACTGTGGTCGAGTAGGTCCCACATGTGGAACTGTATCCTGAGTCTTGAATGGCAGTGACCAAATGTTAATTGCCGCGTTTATATCACTGAACTCCCTTAGATCAGTGTCCCAGACCCTGCATCGCAAGCACACGACACGTGTCTGTGGGCCCGTGCTGACCGCTGCCCCCAGCCTACACTGCGGTCCAGTAGGTCCCACATCCAGCACTTAGTCGTGATTCATGAATGGCAGAGTCCATAATAGTGAACGCACTGAGAGGAGTAAGAGGAAGATGCGGCTCAGTCCGGATGAAAGCCGGATCCTGGTCACGGATGTGACCGAACACTAGCAACAACTTACCTGGTGCCACTAACCCTGTTCACCGCAAGTCCACATCCCGTGGTGCCACTGAACCTGAACTACGCAGGCCGGTGGGACCATCCAACGTAAGCTGGCAACACTCGGTGAATGGGCCCTGCTGACCGCTGCCTCAGGCCTACACTGCGGTCCAGTAGGTCACACATGTGGAACTGTGTCTTGGGTAAGATATGGAGGAGTCCACACCATTGGACACGCCTCATTGCAGGCGGCATCCCCTATCAGCAGTGGTGCCACTAACTCTGTGCGCAATGAGTCATGGGCACTTTCTGGTTGGACTTTGGTGGTATCTGAGTCCATGGCCTGGGGGTTGTCTGCATCATCATCTGGCTGGGCTGGACTTGGTGTCCGACATGTGTTTGTTCCATTCATCTCCACCATAGTGACTGTTTCTGCGTGGTTCTGCCATCTGCATCATGCCCTGGGAGTACACCTTCCACTGTCCACCGAGACACTCTGCAACAACCCCCTTTGTCATCTATGAGAACCTGCTCTGCTCTCGTGACCCTGCCCCAGTGCACTGGAGGTCAGCGGCCCATGGCTGTAGGCCCATGCAGGACGCTGTGCATCCGGGGCCACTAACTCTGTGCAGCTCAAGTCATGGGGCCTTTATGGTTGAATGGTTGTGTCCTTAACGATGTACATTGTTGTCGTTTTTTTACTTCACCAGGCACTCCATGACGGCTGGTGTGCACACACCCCACACACATCCAACACAGGTGTCACTCGACATGTGAGCCTGCTAATAAAAGTGGCCGGGTGCACATGCCCGGAGCCATTCCCTCCATCTAAGCAAGTGTGTATGTGTGTTCATTACATCAGCATGATGGTTCCGAGCCCTGCAACATCACAGTGTGCTGTCTTCAGCGGATGATACCATGTCACCTCAGCAGTGGCTGAGACCTTGGACATGTAGCTTCGCCCGCCCCCCCTCCATGCACAAGGGGCGTGTGCTGGTCCGGCGTATGACAGGTCAGTGCAGGGGTGTGCTGATTCGGCAGGGGGATCAGGGCGTGGCTCTGGTCTGGCCTTGAGCAGGAAGTGCGCTAAGTGTGTCTCTGTGTTGGGGTGTTTTCGCCACCCGGGCCACAGTAGTTGATGTTGCAATGTAGCATGCACCTGGAGGGCGGGCCCGCACGTATGGGGAAATGTAGGAGTGCAGGACCGCTCGGGGTCTTGGCACATGCATGCCAAGTGTTATGTGTATCAGTCCTGCGGCTGCATAAGTCAGATGCCTAGCCTCAATCGCACCGCGATCACAGCCAGCCATGGACTGTACACCTGTGTCCAACCTGTCCGGACCATTGGCCTACACTTCGTGACCACACACCCTCAATGGCCAGCTGCACGGTGTTGTTGGCATGCCGCTCTACATACGTGGACAGGCATGACAATGGTGTGCCGAAGGAGTGCACGTGATACAACCACGCAGAGCACACAAGTGTGGGGGCTTGTGGGAGGGGGGAGCAGCTGTGAGGCAACGTAACACACAGTGAGGCCACTCATGTGCCACGTGCTCAGCATATCATCGAAGATTCCCTGGGTCGCAGACATCCCACCCCACCCACGACAGGCCTCTGTACATCTCCTGTATGCATGCAGATGGTGAAGTTACTGTAGGGATGAAAGGTCCTTTGTCTGAACTATCAGGTGGTAGCACATCTGCAGCTCCGAGCTGGGACTTGCATGTGCCCAGCACCCCCTGACAGATACAATAGCATTTGCTGGTGACTCCCACACTACGCACTGCCCGACGTGAGACCAGCGTGTATGCATCCCACACACAGAAGTCCTTGGTCGTAGTTAGTGTGCGTGAAATGGCCTTCACACGTACTCCCACCCCACCCCAGGCCTGCATCCGTTGCACACAGACACTGCTTATTGCTCCGAGCTGTGCCATTTCATCCACAGGACTGGCGCCGGGCAAGCCAGTGCCGCTTCAAGCAGAGCCACTGACGCAATGGCAGACCATCCCGGACACATGCTCATCTCCAGTCACGTGGACCTGTACAGTGCACGTCTGCTGCATGTACTGGGGGCACTGCCATTGGCAGTGCTGCGGATCAGTTACCGGCTGAGCTTCCGCCTTGCCAACGTGCAGCCTGTGTTGCATTGTCGCTCGTGCATATTTGAGTGGACCATGGATGTCTGCCTCTCCAACGTAACAGTAACTGAGCTGGATTTCGACGTGTGTGTGCGGCCCTGTTGGCACACGACCAGGAGTGTCACCGTGATGCCAGTTTATGCCATGCCTGGATGTTTGGCATGCATGGTGGCAGCTGGACCTGGGAGTTTACACGAGTCGTCGTGTGCAGTGACCACATTGAGCCGCTCCCCGATTGGGCTTTAGTGCAAATTGGGGCCAGAGGTTGGAGTCAGCCCATCTGTCCGGGACAGCTGATGGGTTACGTCGCCGACATGTTAGATGTGGTGGACAACAATCTCTCATTGGAAATGTTGGCCTACGCTGCTGCACTCACGTTCATGGACGAGTGACAAGGTACCTGCAGCCACAACTGAATGTGGCCCATTGCACGTGTCCCGACGCCTGGTTGCATGTTGGGGATCTGGTCACATGTCCCAAGACGACAGTGGACATGGCTGCATTGGCCTGGACTCCTGATCCATGCGCGGACAACCAACACGGGATGGCACTGACTTGTGTTGGTGATGGACTCCCCCGGGGTGGACATGGGCGCTTTCCAACGTTCCTCATTCAGACATGCTGCTGCATTGTTCTGCATGTCATGGCACTTCTCTTGGCCGTACTGACACGCACTTGTTGATAAAGTTTCCGCACTTTCATTTGTCTCCAACTGTGTTGAGTGTTGATTTGTATGCCAATGTGTGTGTCACGGCCTCATCTGGGTCCCTGCCATACATGCATTGCTACCCCATCATGGCTGTGGGTTGGTACTTGTGCATTATCATGTCCCTGTTTCGTGCTTTGCCAGATGCGTATGGTTACTTACCGGCCACATGCGGGTGCACTTGTGTCCTGTGTTCGGTTGTGCAAATGTTGCTGTTTGTACCACATTGTGTTCGATGTTGGGGTGCTCTGCTTCCTATGTGTGTGTGCTGCATTGTGTGTGAGTTGGCCCTTCAGCTCTGATTTGGCTCACCCTTCTCCCTTTCAGGCAGTGTGGATTTCACTTCTGTGCTTGTTCAGTGGTGTGATATTGCCGGGTTGTGTGACTTGTGCTCTTGGTTGGTGTTGTTACTCTTGGGCATGGTTTGTCTGCAGTTGTGATGTGCTTAATTGTGCATATGTGCCATTGTGCCCATCTCCCCTGTCCCCCCAGTCCCTGGTCGTTCCTCTCCCTGTTGCTGTTGTGTCTGTTGATTTTGGGCAGTTTCCGGTCCCCGACTCCTGCCACCATCTCCAGACTGATGTGTTGGGCACCATTTCCTCCATGTCATCCAGCTCCTGATGTGGCACTGGACTCCCACCTCCGGTGTGCATTGCTGCCTTCTGGTTGTTGGCGTGTTTCTGCTTGTTTGTGCGTTTCGCATCAGTCCAGCTGTTCTGGTTTTCTTCCATTGTCCTCCTCCGCTCTCCGGCTGCATTCACCTTGTCCACGATGGCCTGTCATGTACAATGTTTTGTTGCCAATGGGGGCTTGTGCACTGGCTCCGGTTGCCTCCATTGTGCTTCGCTGTTGTTTTCTGATTGGTTTGTCTTTCTTTTTCCGGCTTTTGTTGTGCTTATTCCCGCCTGCCGTGTGTGTGTCGCGGGCCTGGCGCTGCTTATCGCTGCTTTCCTCATCGCGAATGGGCTCATTGCACGTTTTTTTTGTGTTGGGGTTTGTGTTTTTATCTCCGTCGCGGTGGTTGTATTGCGGACATTGGCCGCGTTTTCGGGAGACTATCGCATGGTACTGCTGTGTTGTGGATTCCACGTTAACACAGGGTTATTTTCCCGCGATAAACTGCGATGTGTAAAGTTGCGTTAACATTTTTTGGAGGTGTTTAGCGCACGTTCTTGTGAATATCCCCCTTGGACTCCAGACCAGCTTGCTCTCCACATCACAGCTTCTGGCAACGTCCCGCAGGGCTGTGTAGTTCACTTTCATTGCTACCAAGGTTAGTTCTCAGAGGGTGTTGGGTTCAAGCTTCACCCCATCGGATCTTCCTGGAATTCAGGTGAGTGGCTTGTGACAGGGTTCTTTGTTCCCCATGACTTCTAGCTCGATGCTGTGCTTTGACCATCTGGCTGGCAGCCACATTGTGCATCCAGCCAGTGTGTTTTTGCAATAGGTTGGCATGTGTTCTTTGTTTCCCATGCCTCGTTGCTCGCTGTTGTTGCTTGACCATGTGGCTTGCAGCCATTTTGTGCATTCCGCCAATGTGGCTTTGTCATAGGCTTGAGTGGATGGATGTTATATCAGTTAAACAATATTCTTGAGGATCATTGTAGTATATGTATATTAAGAATATGATTTTAATGCAGCACTCCCCCATCAACAGCACCGCCCCAACCTAAGCCCAAGCCCATGTCTGTCAGTGAAGTAGCCACTGCAATGATGGTGATGCCGACGACCAGTGGCTTTGTCCCTTTCGCAAAGTGGTACCCAATCTTTTCAGGAAACAGAGCAAAGTGGACATCAGCCGCAGCCAGCAATAATACATATTCCTGTTGTTGGAGCAGAACAGGTGGTTGAGCTTCCTGCTGCGCAAGAATCTCCTCTTTTAAAATCATTGGCTCACAGATCTCCATCAAGGAAAAGGAAGAGTACTACTCCATTATCTTCTCCAAGCACCCCATCTGATACTGATGATGATAGGGACATGGAGTGGACCTCAGCAGCATCTGGGAGATGCCAGGAGAAGCAAGGGGAAAGAAAAGTTTATGAAAAACCTGGAATTATGGAAGGGGATGATTAGGAGTATGACAGTGATGAGCTAGTCATTGTGGAAGGTGACACAGAGGAGTCCAACATTACTATTCAACCTGCTCTGAGGGATGTTAGCCCCAGCTGAGACCTGCACCAACCCCAACCTCCGTAGAAGTATGCACTGCAGAGAGGCAATCAACAACATAACCACCTACCTCCAATTCTTCTTCAGGCATTGGCCCAGTAAAAAGTGCTTCTCCCCAGTTTGGGACTTTTTTACGGTTAGCACACAGGTGGAGCACATTGCTATATGCACTATTTGCCGCATGAATGTTCGTTGAGGTAAGCCTGTCTCACAATATGGTACTGGTGGCCAAACGACCCAAGTGAAAAAAACATCATGCAACCAGTGGGAGGAGCACCTTAAAAGAATTGCTGAACTTGACCATGGTGGTGAAGATGAGGAGAGCCAGGGAACATCAGCTACAAGTCCAATCATAGTGAAGGGTGATGATGAGGAAGAAGAGGGTGACATCCTCACGCAAAGCAGCGCTGTCACCAGGAGTGCACCAGCAGAATCACCTGCCACAGAAACCTCACAATGGCACAAAAAGACTCACAGTCAGATGGAGACACCACGGCATACAGTGACTGCACCACCACGATTCACACTGAGTCTGCCATCATCTACTGCTCAAAATTCGGCTGCGTTAGTGGCCCCAGAAAAGAAGGAAATACAGGCTACTACTATGGCATGTTTAGGCAGGAGGGACCCTACGACCGCAGCCACCCAATGGCACGTTTGTACAATGGGCGCTTGACCTCCTCCCTTTTTCTTTTGTGGAAGGTGTGGTATTCTTAGAATTTGTGGCAGCCATCTGCCCGAAATGGAAGGTTCTAAGTCAAACCTATTTTGCCGGAGCTGCTGTTTTAGCACTGCATCACAATGTGCTGCAATTGGTCGCACAAGCTTTGCAGCAAGGTGTTGTTCAAACTATCTACCTGATGACAGACATGTGGCCCAGTTGTCAGGTGACTGATTACATGTGCATCATTACACACTGGATGTCTTTTGCGGGGGTAAAGCAAAAGCTATATACAGTTCTTGGCCTTGAAGATAGTTTTAAGAGCGTTCAGCAGCATGCAACAGTCGCCATGTTCACAATGGAGAAATCATGTACAGATGCAAACAAATTGGATGAATTTAGCAGCAAGGTGTCTGAATGGTTGTGACCCAGAGGTCTTAGAATTGGATTTGTTGCCACAGACAATGGCAGTAACATAGTCAAGGCCATGGCAGACGGTGGCTATTTCAGGGTTGTGTGTGGCGCATTGCGTCCACTTGGTAGTGCAAGGCTTTCTCAAAAAAGAAGACGGAGTCAGCAACATACGGTCAGTAGAAGAATCTGCATTCATTTCAGCCATTCTTTTAAAGCCCGGAAGCAGTTGTGGTTTAATCAGCTTGTTAATAGAGTAAAAGGTAAAGCCCTGATACAGGAGGTGCCAACACATTTGAACTTGACCTATTACATGTTGCAACGTCTGTTGGAGCATTACAAACAGGTCAATGACTATGTCATTCAAAGTGGAGGGGATGCAACTGGGAAAACTATCACCATGGATGCGAACAAATGGGGACTAGTCAAATGCCTGACACAGAAGCTACTCCCTTTTGAGTTTTTCACCCGGTAAGTTAGCAGTGAGGACAGTCCGATGGGCTAAGCTATCCCATTGTTGCATCTGCTACAGGACCAGCTAAAGAAGGTGTCTGAAAGGTTCCCACATGCATGTGTGAAAGAAAACACAGCCTTGCATGCCTTGGTTGAGACCTTATATTTCACTTGGCTTGTAATGCAAGGCTGCAATATGACATCATCTCGTCCAAAGAGTACATCTATGCCACACTACTTGATCCACGGTACAAAACAATTCTGCCCACTTTAATTCCTTTTTTTGACGGGGATGTTTCAAAATACAAGAGTTGGATTGTTGAGCAAGCCAGAGACATGGAAGAAGAATGGCTAGAACTTGTCTTGTCTCACAGCATCAAACACCAGAAACCAGAACACCTGTAACAACAGCAACAAAGGAATTGGATGTACCCTCTGCATTGGCTTGGTTTCACGTGGCAGTCTTTAAGTCCAGTGCAGTGGTGAAGACAAAAGAGGTCGAGCAAGTGGCAGCACCAATGAGGATGTTCCAGGAGTATCTGGATGACCAAAAAACGGTCTAAGCGGATCAAAACCCATTGATGTATTGGTACGGGAAGATGCTCCAATGGCCAGAGCTGAGCAGGCCTGTATTAAAAGTATCTGGCCTGTGCTGAAGCCAGTGTGTCTGCTGAGCATTGGTTCAGTGCAGTTGGCTCAGTTGTTACAGTGAGAAGGACCAGTCTCCTGCCTCAAAATGTAGAGAGATTGACTATGATCAAAATGAACCAACATTTCATACCACACATTTACACCATTCATTAAACAGCACAGAAGGAGGAGGATCATTGGTGAGAATCAAGTGTGTTAGCTGACCAACTTCTGGGTGAACCTCCTGAGTTTGAGGATGAACTCTATTTACTCTACTGAGTATGCCAGTGCCACCATAGCACTTTTTATTATTTTCGTTGAACTACTTTCTTTGAAAAAAAAAGTAGCAAGTGGAACAGTATGTTTGTGTCAGATTTATGCTGCCTCACTATTATCTTGTTGCATATATGGCCGGATTGGAGTTGTACCAGTGTGCAGTGAAGAAGCCTCCACAATTCTTCCATGAGAATGTAGACAATGCCTGTCTCCCTTGCATGCCTATCCTTTTTTTGCATGACTTAGCAGGGTTGCCCCAGAAGATCATTATTTTACAAGAGTACCAATACCATAATCCAATGTGTTGCTTATGTCAAAGATTCAAAGATACAATTGTGTACCTACTACCTAATCTACCCATGTTTGGAATGGAAGAGGTAACTAGTACTACAACTATTGCCATAATGAGTGAGTGATTGTGAATGATGATTGATGATTTATGTTGTGACAGACAGTGAGGGATGGTGTTCAATTAATAGTGAACTTGATTTTGATGAATTGCAATGTTTGGCGACTGATGGGTGATCATTTTTCCTGAAGGTGATTGGCCTTTACAAACTTACTTAGCAAAAATGTACCTGTTCTGTTCGCTCCTTTTTATGGGATCTTCAGAGACCAGACCAGTAACTTTAGTTAACAAACATAAACCTATACAAAATACTGAAATTCTTTTTTTTCTACTTGTTCTTCAACAGGGGTGCACTACATGTCTATCTTGCCCATGTCAGGACTGGGATGGAGTCATTCAGAGTCAGGAGCAGGCTAGAAGGACTCAGGGCAGAACTACCTCATCAAAAGCTAAGAGGAAATTCTCAAATTAAAAGGGAAACTATGACTCTGAGGCC
The DNA here is from genome assembly GCA_963921515.1 of Calotriton arnoldi. NCBI lineage: Eukaryota > Metazoa > Chordata > Amphibia > Caudata > Salamandridae > Calotriton > Calotriton arnoldi. The sequence goes on from CAWUFW010006457.1 coordinate 824,202, forward strand.
TACTGCTCAGCTACGTGGAATAGAGAGAGTTGTGCTGATTTGGGGAATGCTTCTGAAGGTGTGTGTTGCACTGGTGCCCAAAGTGAAACTCCTTGTCCTCTAATTTTTTGCTCTGCCTCTGAGTCTTCTTGGTACACTCCTCATGACGTGGAGAGGTGTGGTGCAGCGGCCAGGGCAGCTGACTTCGGAGCACAGCATTCATGGTTCGATCCCCGGCTCCGGCGGCAGCTAAGCTCAGCACCATGTGACTCTGGGCAATAGCTCACTTAATTTCCACTACGGCCCCCAGCGGCTTGAGACCCGTAAGGGTGAGTAGCTGCGCTATATAAAAACGGACTTACTTACATGAAGCTTACCTTCCTTTTGTCCTTCTCCTGACTCTACAATACAGTTTCTGTTTGTCAATCTGCAGGCCTTCTCATCTCCTGCACAAACGGAAGGAGAAATCTGAGTTTAACACTCCTGCGTACCTACCGGACCAGTCCAGACAGGCACCCAAGAGTAACAGACATTCCAGAGGAGAATGCAGATGCACTACCTAATTTGGCAATACGGTATCATTTTTCTTTTAACAATCTTGATATTAGAACTAGGTGGGTACAATTCACTCTTCCATAATTTGATTTTTTCAAACCTAGAAGACAGAACATTTAGATATCTGATAACTTCGGTCCCTAGAGCAGAAGGACTGTTTGCAATGCATTTAAATGTACTGTGTCATACTCATTCCTTCATTTCCTTTCACAACATATTGATGATGATGATGTGCTGCTCATTGTCCTGATGAATATTGTTCTTGTGTTGTGTTTGTCTTTGTCATATCTTTCTCCACATCCCCTTTCCCATCCATTCATCAAACCCCTAACCCTCTTCAACCGGACTGTGTGATTCTTTTGAGGTGCGTCTTAATATAGACCAAATAGATCACACACTTGGTGGGGCGCATCTGGTTAAATGCAACAACAACTCATTGCGGGATCTTCTATTACCTGAGCAATAGCCCACACCAGCCCCACTTACCCAACCACGCATAGGTAAGAACGTCATTCCTCAATATCAGCATCATATTTCCAGCCTTTGTTATGCATAAATAAAAAGCTTAACCTTATCGACCACAGAGTAAAGACTTTGTTTAAATTTTCCTTTACTAGAAGACATCATAACTTTGGTTTTCAAATTCAATGCCCACCGTTGCTCAGAATAATTTACTATTGCTAGCTTTTTCTTTATAATATGTGGTATTCTTTGATATGTCATGGTGGTACTAGTTGGTCCTCATTCATTCTAAATCTATAATATAAATGTATATTTATAACCTACTAACTCTCAGTTTTTCTTTCAATTTAGTTGCCTGTGATCCTATTGATTACTCCTGCAGTTTGAGATCACCTAGGTGGGAGTGTGACCTCGCTGCGATGGCTTCCCTGTTAGTGCACTACCATTACAATAAAGAAGGCACTTTGGGAAACCCTCTGTTTGACGATTGACAGAGGGAGCAGCTGCCAGCCATCGCTTGGAGAGGTGTGGTGCAGCGGCCAGGGCAGCTGACTTCGGAGTACAGGGTTCACGGTTCAATCCCCGGCTCCGGTGGCAGCTCAGCTCAGCACCATGTGACTCTGGGCAATAGCTCACTTAATTTCCACTACGGCCCCCAGCGCCTTGAGACCCGTAAGGGTGAGTAGCTGCGCTATATAAAAACGGACTTACATAAAAAACGGACTTACATCTATTCAGGTAAGAGAACTATGGGGTGAAGTGAACTATTTTATTCGTACGTAACTAGCTTGTACTGCAGATGAGAAAACTTAATTGTTTGTCTATGTTTCTGTAGGCAAAATAGAGAATGGCAGCATACCCTCCTAACTGGCATACAATTTAAGAAATAGTAAAGACAGACTGCTTGAAAAGGCATCTGTACAAAGCTGTAGTGAAACACTAAAAAAACTTCAGACATAAAGTGGATTATAAAAGATTTCCCCTTTACTAACACATATATAATAATAACATATAAAATCTACCCTTTCCATCCACAAAAGGCCCACCCCTCTCACACATTCTTTCCCCATCTCCAACCCATGTGCAAAACAAAAATAAATTACGGCCAAATTGTCCAACAATGCCCTGCCCAATTTCCCACCCTCTCCACCCACATCTCCCTCCCACCCAAAAAAAAAATGAAAAAAAGAGCCAGCAGAGGGCATTCTCTACGAGGGTCTCGGGATGATGGATGTGGGCCTCAAGGCATGCCATCCTATGGCCCAAGTGCACTAATTCACTAAGCATGCGGTGATGGTGGAGCCGGTTTGAAAGGGGGGCAGCAATGGGATGGGCACGGGCATCTCCAAGCTGCCGGTGATGCTGGGTTGGCCTGGAGGCTGGAGGCGAAGGCAGTTGGCTGGTGGAACTGGGCCCAGGAGCAGGGACATGTGTCATCTACTAGCCACTGATAGTGGTCCTTGGTGGCCTCCAGTCTCTGCCACGAGAGCCGGGCCACGATCTCCTGCCGAGTCAGTGGTGGTGGTGGACCAGCAGAAGTAGCTCTATCTAGAAAGAAAACAAAAGAAAACAGACAAATTGTGAAGAATGCTCTGTGCAAACACTTGTTTTTTTTAAATTATATAGTGGCACAGTATACGTAAATTTGCTGGTCCCCTAGGGCCCTTGGCCACAGTCCCCAGGCCCATCACTCCCGTGCTGCTTCACTGCTCTGCTTCCTCCCCATTTTCCTGAGTGCTTTCTCCTGTTTTCCCTATTTTTTCCTGCTTTCTACTTCTTTTCCCCCTTTTTTCTGAGTGCTTTCTCCTGCTTTTATCTTATTTTTTTACAGCTTTTTCCTTCCTTTTCCCCCTATTTTTGCTTTCTCCAGCTTTTTCCTCGTTTTGCACTGCTTTCTCCTTCCTCTCCCCCATTTTTTGGAGTGATTTCTCCTGCGTTTCCCTAGTTTTTCACTGCTTCTCCTTGTTTTATTCCTCATTTGCTGCTTCCTCCTGTCACCTATTTCCTGCTTCAGGCCTAGCCCCAACCACCACCTCAAGCACCTCTCCATCCTCCCAGGACCTACTTAACACCTTAACTGCTTCGAACGTTCCGCGCCAGTGCAGAACGTTCTATTAAGCGGGCGGGGCCGCGTCGGCCAACGGACGTGCGCAGCACTACCGAGGTAGTGCTCGCGACGGCCGTTGGCCGACGCACGCAGCAAAAGGGTTAATGGAGGCCGCAGCGCAACCCCATTGAGCAAGCACCAGGTCCAGCTCTCCCAAGCTGCTGCAACAGTCTGCTTCCTCCCCATTTTTCTGAGTGCTTTGTTCTGCTTTTCCTTCATTTTTCGCTACTTTCTCCGCAAAGCATCTAGCAACTACAACACCTTGAGACCCTCATGGGTGATTTGTCATGCTTTATAAATCCTTATTAATTATTACTTGGGCTACAGTTGGGTGATATTTGTGCTACATTTGGCCTTTCTTTTTCCTCTGGTGGACATCTTGGAGACTTTTTTGTTATGAAGCAACCTAATTTCCTCAATTTCTACAGTATCCTCAGTAGAAAATGCTTTCAGTTTTCCACTTTGTTTCCATCTAAATGGCTTTCAGGTGTACCACACGTTTGGCATAATTGCTCATGTGGTAAAGCTGCTGATCACCAGGGAGTTAACTGGCAGTTTGCTGCTGGTTTTGAAAGTGCATATTTCAGTCTGCAGGTCAGATTGTTTTAACAAAATCGAAAACTAAGAAACCTGAGAACTCATTTAAAATGTGTCCTAATTTTGCTTTCTACAGCACTAACCATAATTTATATGCAAAATGAACTTATTTATTTTGTTCCTTTGCAAAAGAAATGTGTTAAGTTTTACCTGTTTGATTCAATCAAGATGGCTTCAGGTGTGCCACACTTTTGTCATAAGTAAGACTGTTAGTGCTTCATTTGTTCTTTAGAAAACTCTAGGAGGCTGTAGTAGAAGCCAGGGAAATCAGCTGACACGCTGCTCCTGATGGAAGTACATGTTTTAATGAGAATTTCAGACATTTTTAATGGCTGAGAAAGATAGTGCCAATTTACAGAAAATATGTTCCCATTTTAGCTTCTGGAGCACCTTCCATAACCTCTATTAAAAAAGCATTCAAAAACAGGCTTCTCTCAAAAATGATTCATGAAATCCCAGCAGAAGCTCAGCATTTTTTTTCTAAGGATAAAATCACATTGGAACACACCACTATTCCCAAAATGAGTATGGTACCACCAACAAATGATGTATATTGTAACTAAAATCTGTTATCACCTTTTATACATGCTCCTTTTTGTGACCCTCGAAACTTGCCTTTCACTACAAAGCATTTCAATAGGGCCCATGTCTCAGAGTCCTGTACCGGCTGCCACAGCATGTTGTCCATGTTTCCACCAGACTTTGGGATCTGGGTGTGCTCACTCTGCGACCAACGTATTTTAAAAAAAAATCGTTTACAGGATAAAGTCCCTGAGGCTTATAATTGTTGCCAAAACATATTGTTCAGCTGAAACCAACCAATCCGGATCATTCAATCAATCAAAGACTTGTAAAGCAAGACCACTCACCTGTAAGGGTCTCAAGGCGCTGAGGGGTGGGGGGAGCCGCAGGTCTAGTGAGGCACTGTGATTTAGTCAAAGAGACAGTTCTTTTTTAGCTAAACCCTGAAGAGAATGACTTCTTTTTATTTTTTTATTCTTTTATTTTCATTGAGCATACAAAACAAATATATTGCAATTAATTTATGCTAATAATATTATTATTACTATTAATATTGATATTAAAAGGACAGAAAAACTATTTTTATGCAAATCATAATAAGTGTAACACAAAGCATCAATCTGGACTAATCATCAATAATTGCACAGTACATCAGCAACGTACACTTCAATCCATCTTATACACCATAAGCTTTCATACACCAGGCACTGTCCAAAATCACTAAAAGTAACTAACCAACAGGAAACTCCTTAGAGTTTTTTTATAGAGAATAATAAAGTACATACCATGCACATCTAACCTGGGCTTCTATTGGAATTCCATAACGCATATTAGCAAGCCCATTATCGCCGTTTTAGCGGCAGTTTCCTGCCGCTAAAACGGCGATAATTTTAACGTGGGTCTTGCTAATATGCCCCTTTATTCTTCCAATCCACAGTTATCGGGACCTTAGCTGTCCTCCAATTCTGGAGGATCAAAGAATGTGTGATCGTCAATGCTTATAATAGATATAAAAATATTGTTGACCTTTTACTAATTGTTGGCTCCTTTTGGAAGCACTAAATATAACTAGGGTAGGATCTGGCAGAACTGTGCAAAACACTTGCCACCAAAAATTGGTAAGATGCGGACATGCAAAAACCGTGTGGAGCCATCCCCCTTCATCTGGTTGATGGCAATGAAAACAAGACCGCTGGATACATTTTATGGAGAATTTCTGGGGTATAGTATGCCAGCCATCTTGACAGAAATTAAATTCTTTTATAATTAGCTATCCGAAGAGATTTATTACCTATCTCTGCAATTAATTGCCAGTCACTCACTGATAAGTGACATTGTGTTTTTAAAAATACCCTAGAAAGAAAGTCGGCTTGATCCGGCTTCACGAAAATCTCCTTCAGTATTTTGTACCAATTTCATATTTCTTGCATTTTGCCTGTACCAAGAGTACTACTAATCGATTGGTGCTCTTGTATCTGACTTTTATAATGAACTTGCAAAAAAGTGCTCAATCTTATTAAAACTTGAAAAATGTTGCTCCCGTTGAGGACCACCCCCAACTATTAGATCTTCCCATAAAATAGACTTCCCTTGACAAATGAAATTGCTAACGGTTTTGAAGCCTAATGAATTCCAGAATCTAATCTTATGTCCGGTCAAGGAAAGGCTCAAGTAACTGCCCTCCTCCAACTGCACAAAAAATGCATCAAAAGGTGACTTTTAGGATTTGCCCAGGGCACTCATCCGCCCATAGATATCCCAAAGAAACTTATATCTGGTTCTTTTTGGTAGCTTTGCTATTTTTATGAACACTGGTAAGCTTATATCCGATTCCTGGATCATCTTTATTAAAAAAATTAAATTATCTAGTGTCCGCTTCCATTTAATTACTGATAGAGAACAGCTAATAAAGCTGCCTGATAATAAGTATGCATGTTAGTACACACCAACCCTCCTTGATCTTTCTCAAGTTATAAAACCTCAAACTTAACCCTAGCAGATTTTTTTCCAGATAAAACGCCTAAAAGTTGAGTCTAAATCCTGGAAGAAGCTGCTAAGGATTTTTATTGGCATGATGAAAAATACAAATATTAACAAAGAGAGAACCGACATTTTGATCATAGAAATACAGCCTATTATAGTCAAAGGGAACATAGACCACCAATCTAGCAATCCCTTAACATGTTTCCATATTTCAGGTGGAAAAGACTAGAAATGTTATTTGTTACTAAAATGCCAAGATATCCGATTGGAGACACTAACCTTGCTCGAGGCTGTAGTGTCACATTAAAAAGCAGCAATTCGGTTTTACTTTGATTTATCTTGTATCCTCCAAACTTAGTGAAGTCTGTAATCATCTGTATGGTTTGTTTTATGTCGTCCTCTTCAGGCTGGAGATACAGTATCATATCATCCCTGAACAATTTAAGCCTATCCATTCCTTCTATAGCTGCTCTGATATTATTATTATAACAAAGTTGTATTGCTAGGGGTTCAATGAAAAAAGTAAATCAAATAGGAGCGAGGGGACATCTTTGTTGCGTGCCTCTTTTTATCCTGATTGACACTGCCATTTTACAGTTCACCATCAACTTACCTTGAGCGCCATTATACAAATTTGATAGCATTGAAATTAACTGGGAGGAAAATCAACATTTTTGGAGGAATTAAACAGGGCATCCCAATTTACCAAATTGAATGCCTTTGCAGCATTGACCATTTACTAAGAAATAATCTAAAGCCTGGATTAAAAACTGAGGGGCATATTCTCAAGCCCCTATCGCCACAGGAACGTTACTTTTTCTGACGTTCCCGTGGCGATAGGGTCAGCGCCTTATTCTCAAGGCAGCGTTTACCCACTTAACGTGGCCTTAAGCCACGTTAAGTGGCTTAACGCTGCCTTGAGAATAAGGCCGCTTTCACGCTAAATTTAGCATGAAAGGGGCGTGCAGTGGCTGTTGCGGTGGGCGTTCCCCCGCAACACCCATTGTGATCGACACTACCTCCTATTATCAAGGGCGGCGATAATAAGTGGCAGCGCCAAACTTAAGATCAGAAAAATCCTGGTCTTATAGGTGGCGAAACGAGGAGAAATGCTTTATTTCTCCTCGTTTTGCTATTTTCCATGTGTGCTGCCTTGTGCAGCACACATGGAAAAAGCAAAATGCCATGGTTTGTTCATGTACAGGAAGGTGTCCCTTCCACGAAGCAGCACACATGAAAGTTACAAAATGGTATTTTAGGATTGTTTATGTGCAGGAAGGGGCACCTTCCTGTACATAAACAACCCTCCCCTGCACATAGACACCCTTGCACTCTGGTGCAAGGATGTCTGCGTTGGCGCTAAGTCGTGAAACTTAGCGCCATCGCAGGGGGAAACGCCAGGCTGCACCACATTCTTGAGAATAGGGTGCAGCCTTGCGTTTCCGAAGTGGCGGTGAGAGGCGACAAGCCAAGGAGGCTAACGCCTCTCACCGCCACTTCATTGAGAATATCCCCCTGAGTGTTTGTTGCCATTAACAGTCCTGCTACAAAGACGCATTGATCTTCATGTGTTAGCTGTTGTGCTGCTGGCATTATGCGGGAGGCCCATATCATCATCAGGAATTTATAGTGCGTGTTAAGCAGACAGATGTTAGATTTTTATCTTTTTAAAGAAATGAAGCTATTGTTGCTTCTTGAAAAGTACGAGGGGTTCTCGCCCCCTCCTTTAATAAAATTAAAAAGATCCACTAGAAATGATACAAGCTCGCTGGAGAATATTTGAAAACAATTCTGTGGGTAAACCATCATTCCAACAGGCTTTGGCATTAGACATTTTCTTTAAAGCTTGCTTAATCTCAGTGGGCGTTATGGGCTTGAATACTGACTGAGAAAGAGACTCGGATAGAGAAGGAAGGCACATGGTATCATAATAATGTTCAATATGACTTGTTGACACCATATATTGGGCCTGATAAATATCCGAATAGTGCTGAACAAAGAGTTTAGCAAATTATTTTTCCTGTAATGGGATTCTCTAAAGATTTAATTATTGCCTTTTCGCTCTTGATTCTTGTAGATCAAGCCAGGAACTTGCCAATGTGCTGATTTTCCTCATCTATTTTTTGTTGATAGCTATTAGAATTATTCATTTCTTCTTAAATAAAAAAATCTCAGAAATTTTGTTTTGGAGTTGCTACTAGGCCAACCTCGGGCTCGATCCCTGCATTTCGCTCCCTAACTCCAATGGCATTGTCTACTGCTATCTGCAGTGAGAGTTTTTACTTTGACTTGCTTTAAATGCTATAACTCTCACCCTTAAAGTTGCCTTAAAAAGCCTCCCAAATTGAAACGAATGAAGTCATAATACGGTTGATGATAAAGAACTCAAGAATAAACTGTTTAATTTCAGCTACCCATTGGAGATTGGAGAGCAACGCTCTATCCAGTTGCCGTCTTGGTCTATCCCCAATATTTAAGCCAATATCCAGCACTAGGGCGACTAATGAATGATCTGAGAAAGCATTGGCCCTGATTTCAGCCTGCTCCCTACTTAATGATCGTGATACTAAAAAGAAATCTATTCATGAAGCAGTTTTAAATCTATGAGAAAAACATGTGTATTGTTTAATTTCTGGGTGGACCTCTCTGCAGGGATCAACTAGCTGATAGCTTCACTTAAAAGCTTCTATTGCTTTTTTGTTCTAAATTTAAGTTGTTGTTTGTTCCTATTAAAGTATCTTTAGCCAAGTTTTGGATAAAGTTAAAATCCCTACCCCAAATCATAGGACCAGATGCCCCAAGGCAATATCATAGATCTTTATACGAGGGTGTGTTTCCTCAATTGGAGGGTGGTGATGGGGTTGCAGTGGCGAATGTTAAAGATGAGTCTGGCGGAGGCGTTCTGGATGTTCTGCAATTTCTTGAGGAATTTCTGAATGATGCCGGCATAGAGGGGGTTGCCGTAGTCAATTCTGCTGCTGGTGAGCACGTGGGTTACCGTCTTTCTGGACTCAGTGCACTCCATTTGAAGATCTTTAAGAGCAGCCGTAGCGTGTGGAAGTAGGATGATGAGACGGCGTTAATCTGGCGGCTTCCTGTATATATATATATATTTATATATATATGTTGCATAGTCATCCTGTGCCCTGCGCACCCCCCAACTTTTTGCTGACTGGTACTGGTGGTAACTGACTCTGACTGACCCTGTACCTTGCCTAACCAGGCCCAGGGTCAGTGCTATGCTGAAAACACTTAGATACAGTTAAAACACCTACTTACACTAGGGTACACTACGGGTTGGGGTACCCCTGTGATTGGCATGTCCTACCCTATAAGCCCCTAGTATATAATAGGGCAGGGGGATTGAAACTACCTAGAAGTCCCTAGTACCCTAGGGCATGGCAGTTTAGAGGCCAGCAGCTCTTTTTGCACTTGCATGTGTGCACTGCTGAAGCCTGAGGTCAGTTTAAAAGCAGCTCTATATGCCAGGACTGCTTTTAAAAAGTAAATTGTGCCCAAACTGACTTTGGTGTTTGGGGCACTTACAAATGGATAACCTACAATGTTATGGCATACTAGGGACCCCCAGGGTCTCCCCTAGGTGTCCCTGGGGTGGGGGGTCAGATATTTATAAGGTACACCCTTGTAAAATGAGTTTTATATGCCCTGGGTTAAGTGAAATTTCACATTTCACTCCCCACATTGTGGTAAAGTGCTGCCCAAATTCGACTTTGATGCTAGGAGCACTGTGAAGTGTGGATCTGCAATATTTTTACAGATTCCAAACCCCTAAAGTCTCCCCTGGTTGTCCCATGGGGTGGGGGTCCTGTAGATATAATCAAAGTACTTATAAAATATGTTTTTGTAAGTCCTGGTGCTGGAAAAATGGCCCAAGTCATTTTTCCCATTGTAAATCCCCTGTTACATAGGTTAACATGTAGAAAGTTATTAACTAATAACTCTTGATAGGAGAGGGCTAGAAGTGCCATTCAAAGACTTCCCTGAATGGTATTAATAAATTCAACAATATGATATTGTTGAATTTCTCCTAAAGTGTACATGCAAGAAGTTATAAGACTTTCTTGTTTGTAAGTCCAGATTCAGCCTTCCAGTGGTCTGCCCTGATTGGTCAGAGTTAAGTGGATTAGTCAGGCTGCCTTGAAGAGGTGATAAAGAGCCCCTGGGGTCAACCAGCTCTGCTGGCAGGGCAGTGTGCTGTTCCAAAGGAATGCCAGGCCAGGGGGAGGAGTCGTAAACTATGTTCATCAAAGAGGAGAGCAGAGAACAGTGTCCTTTACAACTCTGAACTTCCCACCTTAGGCAGATGGTAGGATTAAGGAAGGTATGAGCAGATGCAAGGGGGAGAGTCTAAGTAAATTAGCCATCCTAGGGGTGTGTTTAGCCAGCTCTTGCCTCCTTGCTGGAAAATCTGCCATTATGGATTTGGAAGATTTGATGCACTCTGGTACAAAATAATGCCACACTCTACAGGAAGTGGTCATATGTTTGAGGAGTTAACCTGCTCCCATTAGTCAGGAGTGACCTCCTGTCTGACCCAGAGAACATGGAATAAGTATCTGAGAGGGGCAGAGCCCTCAAGATCTGCTGCTTGAAACTTACTGAAGCAAGACATTGCCAAGCTGAGAAGTTTTGCTGTGCAAAGATTTCTAAGGCCTGACCTCTGAAGACTGCACCATCTGAAACTACAGCCCTGTGGATTATCTTGCTGAAAAGGAACTAAAGAGTGGACTCCCTGAAAGCTACAGGTTAAAACAGCTCATCTGGAACATCACCAACTAAATCTGCACCTTGGAGAACTACCAGTGGATTTGTAAGGGTGACGTCCAAGTGGATTGTGGGAACTGAATTCCTCAACTTTCAAGGACCATCTTGGAGCTTCCAGACCCTTGGAGTGAGTTTGGAACACTTTGGGACCCTTTGAGGAACTTCAGGAAGAAGTTCAAGAAGTTTGGAGAACTTTGGAGGAACTTTGAAAAAATGCTCCATAGAGGGACCGACTCAACCTGGTCAGCCAAGCCGCCTGCCTTCAACCGCGAGCCGGCCAAGCCACCCAGGTTTGTCCCGCTAAAAGCTCCGTCGGTCCAACTTCCAGAGTTTGACCGGGTCTAGAAGAAATCTGAAGCCAGCGAACCCTCACCGGATCCGGCTACACGAGAGACCCCGCGAGAAAAAGCTCCAGAAATGTTTCTAAGTCCGCTCGTAGAAAAGGTGACCGGGAGCAACCACGAACGCCAAGCCGCTTGCCTTCTATCGCGTGTCGGCCTGGGCTCCTGGGTTGCCCCGCTGAAGCGCTAAAGAAAACGTTTTTAAGTCCGCTTCAGGGAAGTTGACCGGGAGCCCATCCAAAGGCAATCCGGCGAACCCTCACTGAATCCGGACTGGCTGGGAGCTTCGAGGGACCTCGGGGAGAAAAGCTCCAGGAAAGTTTCTAAGTGTGAAGGTAGAAACTGAGACCGGGACCTGCCGCGAGCTGTAGCCGCCCAGGGCTCCATCGCGGTCGGCCTGAAACTTTGACTTTGACCCGGTCTGTCGCGAGCAGGTATCGCAATATGGTGCTATAATCTTCTAAGTGCTATATTTTGCTAAATCTTTGAAAATTCATATCTTCGGTTCCCTACATTGGATCTTTGTCGTTTTGGTGTCATTTTAAAGATACAAATATTTCCTATTTTTATAAACTGGTGTTGGATTTTTGTTATGTGTTGTGTCTTAATTATTTACTGAATTGGTGTTTTTAAATGCTTTACATACCTGTCTTTGAAGTTAAGCCTGTCTGCTCGCAGCCACGTTACCAAGGGTTGAGCATGGCAATAATTTTCTAAGACCTATGCTGAGTCCTACCAATGATTAGTGGCCTTATTGCCAGTGGCAGACCTACATTTGCCCCTACCAATAATCCACTTTCAAACATTTCTCACAACTCCGGGCCCCGATGAAGGCGAGGAGGAGGAGGGACGGGCGCAGTTGTGCAACCCCCCTCGTGGGCGAAGATGGGCATTCGGGGTACCAGGAGCCCACACTGGCCCCTGCAGAAGAGCACCAGTCAGGGAGCACCGCCACGCTCCCGGTGAAGGCGGAGGAGGGGCCCGGGATCCCAACTCCGGGCCTCGGCGAAGAGGAAGGCAAGCCGGGAAGCGCTGTCGCGCTCCCCATGAAGAAATGCCTATGGGGCCCGGGACCCCATCTCCGGGCCCCGAAGTGGTGAGAGAAGGAGGGGGGAGTGCCGCTGCACTCCCCCGAGGCCAGCTGGAGCAGTGGTGGCCTCCGTGTCTGCCTGCTGGAGCAGGCAGACCAGAACTGCGTTGCCGGCTTCCACGGCAGCACGCAAGGGTGCTGCCCGGGCGGGGAGCCGGCGGGGGCAGCCAGAGGTGGGCTCCCCGGGCTGCCCTACAACAGAGAAGCAGGTGGGGGTCCCGGCTGGGACCGGGACCCGGAAACCAAAGAGGAGGAGCCAGGGGCCCAGGTGTGACCGGGCCCCCAAAAATCAGCAAGAACAGCCGGGGGTGGGCTCCCCGAGCTGGATCACTCACCTAGGGGTCCGGGTGGGATCGGACCCTCCAACGATGCCAGGACGGGTCCAGAGGCCCACAGCGCGGCTCTCCCAGCGCAGCGGGGGAGCCCCTGCTACGATATGCACAGGGCTAAGGAGAAGCGCCCCATAATGCCTTGCAGGCCCGGACCGGCCTGCAAGGGAAAGCAGCTTTTTCTTGGCTGGTGGTGGCCCCAGGGGGATGGGGTCACCACGAGATGTGTGCAAAGGTGCCGGGGGAGCTGCAGGAGCAACGCAGTCTCCCCCAGCACGAAAATGGAATGACCCTCCCTAAGTCTCATGGGGGCTCAAAAGAATAACCCCTCAAGGGCTCAGCCAGGCGTTATCAGCATCCCCATGGCTGGAACTTTTGTTCTGCAGCTGGGGGTGCCTTAGAGACTGCCTCAAGGTGTGAAGGGCTGAGTTGGGGATGTCTGGAGAAGGGCATCCCCTGGAGGTGTAATTCCACCACAAATGCAGTTAACCATGTTATTTCTTTTTAGAGGGACTGGAAGGCACATGTGTAATGTGAAGCACCTGCGAAGGTAGAAACATAAGCAAAGTGGGGTTAGGTTGCCAGACATTCCTGCTAGGGTGTCTGGCGGTATATGCTTAATCCTATGATTTCATCTGTGATGCCTTTAGGGGCTGTAATTGCAATGCATTATAATGATCAGAAAATGTGATGAGTACTATCATTCTAAAGTGATGCTTAAACATGTATTCTTGCTGCTGTGCTTAGGTGAAGAACAACCCGGACTGTTAGCCACTAAAGATGTAGAGGTGTATACTGTATGGTCAGTATGAGACACTCAGTCAGGGTTGTGTTACCAGGGCAGGTGTGCCTATTTTAAATGCTTGTTGAGGTAATGGGGCGGGTCGCCACTGAGATGGTGCCAGTGCGCAGGGCCCTCGCTCCAGGTTATGTTCAACTAACCGCATTAGGGGGCAAGGTGATGTGCATACTTGGGAGTGGTGGTAATAGACCCCACCCCCCCTGCGGTAGGGGGGGAGATGTTACGCAATGTCACAAAGTAATTCCAACAGCTTATGTATATTTGTAAATTGGTGCATAGTATTGAGTAGTGTGTGTGTTTAATAAATGTACTCTTACTTTTATAAAGCAAAGTACAGACTGGACAATCAATTATTGAGTGTTATTTTGGCGCACCTGTAATGGCGATTACTAGCCCACACCACCTCCCTTGAGTAAGCCTTATACTGCTCTGCAACGCTACCCTCTGAAAGTCAGGCGCTACATCAGGGCGTTTGGTTCCCAGTGAAAGACAAATGTGTCATGTTATTGGTGCAGGCCTCACAGATACTGCCTCGTTTTCCAACAATATATATATATATATATATATATATATATATATATATATATATATATATATATATATATTATCTACTGGCGGTCGCCAGTAGATAGTTATAGTTACAACCTATTATCCATAGGAAATCCGCGACATTCTATTTGAAATAACTCTCTTGCCGGTTGACGTATCTTCGCGAAATTTTCAAGCTTTGTGGCCCGCTCCGGTCCGCTCCTACCCTGAAAGTCTCGGGGGATTCGTCAAGCTGGGGCCGAGAAAAATGGGGGTCCCAAAACGCGTTTTCCCATGCAATTTTCCATAGGAAACTTTAGACACGGCTACAGCCTGAACTGCTGAACGGAATTACACCAAATTTGGCAAAGAGGTAGTTCTTGGTTCAGAAAGAACCCTTTTTGTTAAATGGTGTAAATCCGTTCAGCAGTTGCTGAGAAAATGAAAAGTAAAAAGATAGGTATATCTAGGGCCGCGGATCCTCCCGAGCACGAGCTTTATGTTAATTGGCTGTCAACACTCCAAATCAGGAAGTGTTGGCAGCCATTTTGTCCCTCGGTAGAACCGAGGGACAGAAACAAGTGCGCAAAGCGCACAAAGGGAGCAGGGTAGAACCACCCTGACCCCCTAGGTCTGCTCAGGGGGTCCCACAAGGACCCCCTGGGCAGAAAAAAGCATTTTTAAAAAAAAAAGAAAAAAAAAAGAAAACGATCGGGCCCGCAGGCAGAGGGGGAACGAATCCCCTTGAATACTGGGGTCCCTGGGGCCAACTAGCCCACCAGGAACCTCCAGTATGCACCAGGGGCTACCTTGCAGAGAGGTGTACAGAGGCCACGCCCCTTTTACACCTCTCTGCAACGCAGCTCTATGGCGCTTTTTGGAGGTATATGGTGGGCTAGTTGCACCCCAGGGACCCTCAGGATTCAAGGGAGTTAATCCCCCGACTTAAAACACGCCACGGGCGCGTTTGCACAGTGGTGAAGGGAGGGGCGGGGCTTCAGGTGACATGTGTGCAAACAGGCCCCGTGGCGCGTTTTAAGATAGGGAATTAAATCCTCTTCAATCCTGAGGGTCCCTGGGGCCAACTAGCCCAACAGGTACGTCCAGAAAGCGCCACAGAGCTGCGTTGCAGAGAGGTGTAAAAGGGGTGTGGCCTCTGTACATGTCTCTGCAACGCAGCCCCTGGCGCATACTGGAGGTTCCTGGTGGACTAGTTGGCCCGTAGGGACCCTCATGATTCAAGGGGACTTAATCCCCCAACTTAAAACGCGCCACGGGCGCGTTTGCACAGATGTCACCTCAGGCCCCGCCCCTCCCTTCACCATTGTGCAAATATTCCTCTAAAATCAGCCGAAATACGAATTCTGATTTACTCACCTGTTATAAGGAGAGACCTCAGTGCTGTATCTTTCAGCCCAGTACTGATCCTCAAAAGTAATTTTAACCGTACTTACCGGTAACTTGAATTTCCTTCATAGGCTAACATTGACTGGTTTCACTTGGAAATTCTTCTAAGTGTGGAGTTTTGGAACTTTAAAATATTCCTCTAAAATCAGCCGAAATACGAATTCCGATTTACTCACCTGTTATCAGGAGAGACCTCAGTGCTGCATCTTTCAGCCCAGTACTGATCCTCAAAAGTAATTTTAACCGTACTTACCGGTAACTTGAATTTCCTTCATAGGCTAACATTGACTGGTTTCACTTGGAAATTCTTCAAAGTGTGGAGTTTTGGAACTTTAAAATATTCCTCTAAAATCAGCCGAAATACGAATTCCGATTTACTCACCTGTTATCAGGAGAGACCTCAGTGCTGCATCTTTCAGCCCAGTACTGGTCCTGAAAAGTAATTTTAACCGTACTTACCAGTAACTTGAATTTCCTTCCATAGGATATCATTGCCTGCTTTTTGCTGAAAAAGTTTCTAAGTGTTGATTTTTGAAACATACAAATATTCCTCTAAAATCAGCCGAAATCCGAATTCTGATTTACTCACCTGTTATCAGGAGAGACCTCAGTGCTGCATCTTTCAGCCCAGTACTGGTCCTGAAAAGTAATTTTAACCGTACTTACCGGTAACTTGAATTTTCTTCATAGGCTAACATTGACTGGTTTCACTTGGAAATTCTTCTAAGTGTGGAGTTTTGGAACTTTATAATATTCCTCTAAAATCAACCAAAGTACGAATTCCAATTTACTCACCTGTTATCAGGAGAGAACCCAGTGCTGCATCTTTTAGCCCAGCACTGACCCTGAAAAGTAATTTTAACCGTACTTACCAGTAACTTATATTTTCTTCCATAGGAATCCATTGTCTGGTTTTCAGCAGAAAACTTTCAAAGTGTCGATTTTCACAAACTACAAATATTCCTTAAAAATCGCCTGTATGACTTAAACGCATTCTTTCAACTGTTTACAGGAGATGCACCAGTGCTGGATCAAGGATCCAACACTGAGTAAGAAAAAGTAACGATAACAGTTTTTACCTGCTAAGTGAATTTCCTTCCATAGGATAACATTGGTGATTCTATGAGAAAAAGTTTCTAAGTGTCAACTTTTAAAATACAATAATATTCCTTAAAAATCACTACTGTAACCAAAACGCTTTTACTCAACTGTTTACAGGAGATGTCCCAGGACTGAATCTAGGATCCAGTCCTGTGGTTAGAAAAGTAATCCATAAAGTAACTAATTGCATTTAACTAGAAATTCACATTGAGCTGAATGTTGCATTGTGTTTGAAAATGTGTTGCCCATTGCAACAACTGTAACTACTGTACTTAAAAGTCTATTGCCTATGTGCAAAGTATTTAAACTAAAGTAATTCATTCTGAGAAAGTATTTTTGTAATGTAATGTATAATGTAATTACAATGTAATTTAAAAAATAAAATATGTAAAAAAAGATTGTTTCTAAAAAATTTGGAAATCAGTATGAAAATTTTTTATATAACAATTAATACATTTAAAAATTGTCATTTACAAAACCTTTGAAATTCACTGAAAAAACTGTAGGTTTCAGACATGTTATAGTTACAAATTAGCATTTAAAAAACCTTTGAAATTCACTGAAAAAACCATAGGTTTCAGGGACGTTATAGTTACAAATTAGCATTTAAAAACCTTTGAAATTCACTGAAAAACCATAGGTTTTAGGGACAGTTATAGTTAGTTGGACATTGCACTCGTACAAAACCCGTGAAATTCCCCGTTATAGTTAGTCCAGCTAACTATAACTCGCGCCCCCGCAATGCACTGCTGATGACGTCACATATTACATCACTCATGACATGGTCGCAGGGCCAGAAGGGGATGGCAGAGCAGGTGCGGGTGGGGTTCGACCTCATGGCAGCCAAACTAGATGCCATACGTGGGTGTCCAAGTCCCATCAGGGACCACCTACAGGCCCTAACGGACACCCACAATCTGCTCCATGGTCTCCAACAATCCATGGCTGACATCGCCGGAGTCATGACTCGTAGACAAGAACAACTGTCTAGTCAGAGTGGCTCCAGCGATCTCAGCCGTGAGTTGGCCAACATGGGGAGGAACATGGAGAACATGGAGCGGATGCAGGCTGGAAGAATGGCTGCCACGGCTGCACACCAGCGAGATGTAGCAGGGTTCTACCATGCCCTGCAGATCCTCATCATGGCAGTGCCGCCACAAGGCCTGGCACAGATGAATGCTGCTGCCACTACTCCCTCCACATCACCTCCCCTGATGTGTCAGTGCCTCACAGTGCGGCTGACAATCCACCTCCAGCCCCTGATGTGTCACTGCCACACAGTGCCGCAGACAAAACACCACCATCCACATGTGAGGCACATCACACATAGGAGGACGATGATGAGGATGAATCTGCCGTTGGGCTAAGTAGGAAACAGTAGCATTCATCTCTGCCATATGGCCTCTTTCTGCTTGGTTCTGTCCTCTGCATCATGCCCAGGAATAACACCCTCCACTGTCCCCCTTAACACTCTGCGACACTCACCTTGGCCCCCGACATGGACTGCTACATTTGTTTAGGCAACCAATGACACAGAAATCAGACTGCGGACTGAACTCCCTCTCCTACGATGTACTTTTCCCTCCCCAAAGGACCTTGGCTGGCCCTCCACGGGGCAACATTGTAAATAAATAAATCTGTATTTGTAAAGCGCAAACTACTCACCCTTACGGGTCTCAAGGCGCTGGGGGCCGTCGTGGAAATTAAGTGAGCTATTGCCCAGAGTCACATGGTGCTAAGCTGAGCTGCCGCTGGAGCCGGGGATCGAACCGTGAGCCCTGTGCTCCGAATTCAGCTGCCCTGGCCGCTGCACCACACCTCTCCAATTGTAAAGTAGTGTGTGCATGGCCAGGTACTGGTCCACCTTCACCACTCAACCAAATGTGATTAAGACATTCAAATTCACACAGATGAGTCATGTCCATGATCAAGCAAGTATGTATGTATGTTGGGGCAGTGATTCCAAACAACGGTGCTCCCTGGGAACTTATTTCAATGTGCATGTATGTCCGTGACCCAGATAGGCAGTGAGATGACTGGGAATGTGTGAACTAGCTGTGGCCTCATTGCTCCAAAACAACAATCTGGCTATTCCAAACTTAGCCCCACGTCAATGTATGAAATAGGGCTGTGTGTCACAAAGGCAAAGTCAAAGTTATGTGGAAGCCACAGCTCGGAGCAATGATTGGTTTGAGTGTGGAGCGCTTGGACTCCTGGGATGGTCGGTGCGTAAGTGTGAAGGTCATACCATGCAAGTGAACTACGAGCAAGGACTCTTGTGTGTGGGGTGTGTATACGTTGGTACTTACCAACGAGCAGTCCATTTCCATAGGTGCCATCCTGAAAGCGCTGGTTGATGATGGACTGTCGGAAGATGTATGAATCATGCACACTGCCTGGGAAGTTGGCGACGACATTGGTGAACAGTCCCCGGTGGTCCACTATTGCCTGCACATTGATGGAATGTGTGTGCTTCCTGTTGCGGTAATTGTGTGCATTGTCGGCAGGGGGCACAAGTAGGACATGTGTGCAGTCGATTGCCCCAACATGTGCAGGAATCCAGCTATGGCGTAGAAGCCTTGCTTGGTCTCCAGCTGTGCCTGCGCAGTGTGGGGGAAGTGAAGGTGCTGGGGTATGAAACTGATGATGGCATCCAGGACAGGTGTGATGGCCTTTGATAGGGCTGGCTGTGAGACTCCTCCGACTCTGGCAGTTGTTGGTTGGAAGGTACCAGAGGCCAACAGGTGCAGCAAAGCCAGCAGCTTTGTCTGCGGAGGGATGTTGGTTGTCCGCTGTGTTGGTACCGTCAGTCTGTGGGCAATGTGGGTCATGATGCGGAGGATGGTTGTCCTTTTGAGCCCGTAGTGGGCAATGACATCCTCTGGCATTAAGTCTGTGAGGCTGATGCGTTTTCGGAAGGTCCGCTGTCTTGTTCTGCGCCGCCTCGGTGGTGGTCCGGGGGGGTGGTCCTGGGGGTGGTGGTGGTGGGTGTTGTGGCCCTCTTGAGTCTGCAAGCTGCATGATTAGTAGCTCCATGGCATCTGTTGGTCTTCAGATGTGGCTCTGGCCTGGGCTCCCTTTCACTGCAGGTTTTCATCCTACTTAAGACCAGTAAAAAGAAGGTGGTAAGTCCCTGCTGCTAATGCGCCTTATCGCCTGTTTTTTTCCTGCATCGCAGATCTGGCTGGTCGTTGAGAATATCCTAAAGTGGTGTTTTTGTGTGTTTTTGCATGGGAACGCCTACTCTGCATATCATTAGCGTTAATTGTCGCTCTCATCCGTGGCGATGTGTTTTGCGGCAGCTATCGCAGGAAAACTGGCGATGTCGGCAGTTTGCACCAGCTTGTGAATAGGGCGATAAGTCTATCGCCACTTTTGCAGCACTAAAGTGCAAATAAATCGGCGATGACTCCTTGAGAATATGCCCCATGGTTGGAAATAACCAATAAATCTCAGTCACCTGCCAGAGACTGTCTCAATGCTACAAATTATTTGTTTGATCCAGCAGAATTATAGTCTGTGGAAGCGAGTTATGAAACCTTTGAAAGAGCTGTCAACAAAACATCCAAAATATTATCATCTTTAGATGACAGGGCAATCCTAGAGAAACGTTTGCACGCATGGATGACACAGGTAGGAGTTACCAATACACCTAGGTCACAGGAGTTATGGGACCTTCACAATTAACGTTTTTGTTTTTCATTCTGGTGTGTCTGCTGCCAAAAGTAGCTATTACCGCCATGTGAAAGTTTCGAAGAAAACAAGTAGGAATCAGCCCGGAAACAGACTCCCGCATGTTATTCCTTTAATACTTACTCATCGTTATTTCCGTTCCCCCAACAACAAAACAGCAATGAAATTGGGCACTTCAGCGCTGTGGTATCATTGTGTTGGAATCTTAGATCCCAACTTCTCCATGCAGAGCGGCCGTTTTTGCACAATGCTCCCCGCAGGGAGGCGGAGGTTATCCCGGGTCACATCACCCACTCCAGAGCTCCGGTGTCCTTCTCAAGCCCCTAGCTCCCGTCAGGTACCAGTCCTTGCATATGTCGCACTCAAAACCGCTGACATCGTAGGGCTGCCGGTGCATGGCGCGCGCCTGCAACAAATCTTTGCGAGACCTAACTTTATGGACATACTACGGAAATACGGCAAAATGTTGTTGGCATAGAAAAGGGACATACATTACAGGACTACCACATAGGCAGCTGTACTGCATAACGAAATTTACCGCATCGCGTTTAGGAGACAGGAGAAGCACCAGAAAACAGACGGCCGACACATGGAAATAATACTACACCAGCATTGGTTAGCAGCACTGGTACCCAAGGAGGCGCGATGCCTGTTATGTGTGATTTTGCATTTCAGTGCAGTGATGCGGATCACCACACTTAAATGCGTTAGTCTAACGCCAGATGCGTGGTACTTGGCAGAGCTGAGTTAGGTGGCGTGGATTTGGACAAGCTATGCAAGCTGTGCACGCTAAGGCTTTTATGTCATGGGGTATAAAGTGGACGTTTGTCTATTTTTCTTTGTAAAAATAATATGGGCTGTTTCTTTACCTTCCGGTACATTTCTGAACAATTTGTTAAGCTAAATTGTATTGTTGCATTGTGTGCGCATGCTGGGAAGAAACAAGTGTTTGGCAGACATGCAAAAAATCATGCTACGTCTCTATTAACATCCACACTTCTAAGCAGTAATTCCAATCCTAGAATGAGTTACCTGTTTGCTTTACAACGACAGTTAGTAAAACAAGTAAGTGCTTTGCGAGCCTGTATAAGTAGCAAAGGTTTTAAAGGGACTTGTTTTCATGCAAGGTATAGCTTATCCCAGTTCACAGAAGGGATAAAAACATCTCCAGATAATGGTAGGGTTGACAGGAATGTGCGATAGCAGAATATTGATACGTGTGGATCTGGGGAGGACTGCGGGCAGCAAGTGCCTGATACGCTATTTGCATAAGAAAATACTATATATTTTTTTCATTATCCTCCATTAGTTATTAGTAAGGAAGGGGGAAGAGAAGCGTTCACCGACAGCATTCAGTTAGTCTTAGGGAGACAAAGAATGCTGTGGTCTGTGGTAGATGCCGCCCAGAAGGTATATGTATCAGGAGCTGCCAGTGAAACAAAGTGGAAATGCGCTTTAGATGTTGCCGGTATTGCTGGTTACTGTGCGGTTGCAGACTTCGCTGGGCTGACAGTGGGTGGGGAAATGCTACGTTGTCACTATAGGTTTAATTACATGAATCGCGCATTCTCTCTGGTGTTTGTCCTTGGGGTACTTGCTGACTGGTGCTACACATGGGATCAGGTTTGCCTTTGAGAGGAGGTATGGTTTAGTGGGGTACATAGTGTAAATTAATGTTGGTATGAGGAAACAAAAATCTGACCCTTTGTACATTTAATATTATTGTGTGCATCATGCAGAGGATGAAAAGTAGCAGGATCGACTTTGATGCCGTAGAGGCTAGCAGGAAGAACTGTTTTGGGGTCGTCAGTTGAAGAGACTGTTTAACATGTTTAAAACTACTACTGTGGCATTGGGGAGGGCAGCAGCTGAAAGGCTCTGTCTTTACTGGTAGGCAGTGGTTAGATGGGGACCGGCCATCAGTCTTTCTGTCGGTGGTGGACAGGGGAGCAGTGGGCGGTGGTCACGGGTTTGCAGTGACATCCGAGGGGTGGTTTTAAAGGCGGGCAGAAAAGCATAACTGCGGGTTTCGTAGGAGTGAGAGTAGAGTTAATGGATGCGTTAGTAGCAGGCACAAAGGCAGTGGTCTGTGTTTGGAGGTGATTAACTGAGCGGGCTTCGCATGAAGGTGGGTCATCAAGTAGGAGGATGTGTTTGGTGGTCCGGCTGGAGGCAGTGTTATGTAACTTTGCTGGAGGGCGCAGCAGCAGTATTTACTGATATATGTAAATCGCCCAATGAAAGGGCGGATGTGACCGATGGAGGAACCAGAATCCTTTTTTTATGGCTGGGGTGAGCTGCTGCAGTATGGCGGGTCGCTGGCCTGAGAGCTCTTGACTGACGCGGAGAATGGGGGGGCCCCCTCCATGTACTTTGCAGGGGGGCTCCCTCAAGTTTTGTTACGCCACTGAGATCAGATCACGGCTCCGAGCTGGAGTGTGCATTCCAGACATGAATTTAAAGGTGTTATCCTGCTTATGCTCGTGTACTGCTTTTAAAACAAAAAGTCAAGCATAAGCATTCCAGACAAATCCAATCTTGCACTTTGCACTGAAACAAGAGATCCATCTCTTATGTTGTTATCATTCCAATTCCACTTGGCCAGAGGGCACATCTAAAACGCAAGAGTGGGACACTAGACGCTGTTGACACCTTTTTTCACAAACACCTTTGTCTCAGATCGGCTCACTGCTGCCAGCAGAAGTGAGCATGCTACTTACAAACTTAAAAGCCTTTTTTTGTTTATTCTCTTTTATTGCTTTTTTGTATTTCTTGTACTTTGTATATTGTAATGATTTTAATACATCGAACAATAAAGAACATTCTTTCACAATCCTTACCGTAAAAGAAATGCCACCCTGGGCAGAAAATAAAATATTATTAGTTGCAGGCAGTGCTCAATATAAAGAAAGAGAAAAAGAAATACTGAAAAACCATCACAAATGGAGAAATCCGGGTCCTGCAAGAGTGAGAGAAATGATCAGGGAGTGCCTGTTAGTGGACTAAAGAGGCATGAGGTGGATTCTAGATTACGCAGTCTTGGTATTCGGCTCGCAATGGCCACGGGCTTCAGAGCAGAGTTTTGGGCACCGGCACCCATTCTTTTACAAACCAAGCACTGGTTGCAGGAGGTGATGCATACTTTCTCTAAATAATTCTACTTGATTTATTGTTAACATTTTTCAGAGACTATTTCTATGAATGTTGTTACTACCTGCGGCTGCTCACTCTTTAAGCAGGATATGATGGCTTAGTGACAGATCCTTATCTTGAATTGATGGGAAGATCTGTCGTGCAGCCTCCTGCTGCAATTGATGTTAAGGGGAGAGGGGCAGGTGTGTGCAAAGGGCTCCAGTTAGTAGTCACACTATCTACATCATATTAAGGGTGATGAATGAGCCCACCTAGGAAAACAGTCTAAAGCAGGCAAGAGCGGCAAGAGCAGCAAGAGCGAAAGTGGTGTGATAACTATGAAATCTCTGAAAGGATTATTTATAACATAACATAAAAAATTGATGACTGATGCAAAAACATAATAATATTCTGCAAAAATCAGATCTGCAAAGTAGTCTAATAAGAATCTATTCCAAACCATTAAAGACCTGACCACACCCTCATCTAGCAACTTGCAGCTAAAAGCCAACAGTTTTGTGACAATTTAGCTGAATTCTTTCAGGATAAGGTGACAACTATTTACAACAGATTTACCTGTGGGAATTACATAAGTGAACTGCCCAGTCTTAAAGCTGATGGCCCCATTCTCAAAGTCTTCACAGCGTCTTCTTTGGAACAACTTCTAACTCTTATTCCCAAAATTAAATCATGCTCCCCCTCGGGCCCTGTCCACCAAGGGTCATACATATGGCCTGTGAACCAATTGCACTCCAGCTAGCATATATTTTTACAGCAATGTGCAAGACTGGGGTCTTTCCGTCTCAATGGAAATCCGCTTCGGTCCTACCCCTGTTGAAAAAAGCCAATCTAAATGCTTTAGACCAGAACAACTGCAGACCCATTGCAATACTTCCTTTTCCTGCTAAATTAGCAGAAAAGGTAATGAATGACCGGCTTGCTTCCTTTATTGACACCAATCATCTTCTAGACGATACCCAATTTGGGTTCAGAGAGGATCAAAGCACAGAATCTACTCTGGTTGTGGCAACGGAGGAGATCAGAGCAACCCTGGACAGTGGATGCAATTCCGCCCTTGTCATGTTGGATTTATCTGCGGCCTTCGACTTGGTCAATCATGAGGTATTGTTCAACCGTTTGAAGGGGCTAGGGATCGATGGTCTTGCCCTTGCCCTGCTTCAAGCGTTTCTTTCAGACAAGCAGTACATGGTGGCAATGGGCAAGTGTAAATCCAAAGCGTTTTCCTTGCTTTGCGGAGTTCCTCATGGATCATCTTTGAGCCTAACATTGTTTAATCTATACGTAACCCCATTAGTCTCACTTATAAAATCATATGACCTGTCCCTAGCTTCATATGCCGATGATACTCAAATTTTGGTTTTGCTGGTCAAGAACGAGTCGAATTCTGGAGATGCCTTCAGGAACTGTATGAATGAGGTCAGTAAATGGATGGATGGGAATTGCTGAAAGCTTCATTCCTCCAAGACGGAAGTGATACTTTTCGGAAATAACCCGTCTTTCTGGACACCTTCATGGTGGCCACCCCAAATGGGCTCCCTCCCCACTCAAGTGACAATGGTAAAACATTTGGGGATATTGATAGATAGCAAACTGAAGCTCACCGAACAGTTGAGCAAAGTTATGTCAGCTTCCTTCTATTCCTTAAGGATAGTGAAAAAGATTGAAACATTCCTCCCATTTGAGCCCCTTAAAACAGTGGTCATCTCGCTCGTTCTGTGGAGACTTGACTATTGTAATAGGCTCTACTCAAATCTTCTGGCTTCTTCTTTGAAGAAACTGCAGAAGCTGCAAAATGTTGCGGCTCGTTCCCTGCAAAAAAGTCCCAAGTACCAGCCATAAAAAATCTACATTTGCTACCCATCAGACAGCTGATCACCTTTAAGGCACTCTGCATGGCTAACAGAACCCTTCATGGTCCGGGTCCCCATCTTTTTAGGAAACATCTGAGATGGTAAATCCCTACCAGACCTCTCTGTGCAGCCTTCACAAAAAACTTGGTGGTTCCTGCCTTTCAGAAATCCACATGGGGAGGAAAAAGCTTCTTTATGTCAACAGCCCTTCTGTGGAACAGCCTGCCTCTCGATCTTAAAACAGCTGCATCCCTGACTAGGTTCAGGAAGGCTATGAAAACCTGGCTTTTTGCCTAGGCTTAGCTGATTCTTCAGCCCTTTTATATCTTTTCTCAGCTGCAGGAAATGTACTCTCACCTCCCTACGGCAACCAGTGACAAGACTCCCTCAGGCATTTTGCTTGCGCTTTATAAAATAACATCCTTCATTCATTCATTTAAATTTAGTACCAGCTCAAACCTTGGACACATTATTAAACTTCTGTATTTTAAACACTTCGGGGCCGATTACGATGTCATAGTAAAAGGCTCAGACCAATCGTAATCAGCTGTTCGGATTCATTTCTGACCAACCCATTTGGATGGAGTTGGTTGGAAAGGAATCCGAACTGGATTTCCGAATGGCTTCCGACAGGCTCAGAGAACCCGTCTGCCATTCGGAAAGCCTCCAGTAATCCAAAGGGAGGCTCTTTCCAATGTCGTATTTTGACAGCCTTAATGTAACCTATGTTCTACTCTGGAATGCACCTGTGAGGTTGATCATGCAAGTTTAAACAGATATCTCTACATATTGCACTTGGTAAGACCCAGGAACTTTGCAAATTTTCCTAAAAAGGCCTAACTGACATAAGCTAGAGAAGGAGTTAACATCATCTTGGCTATAGGCAGTACAGGATTAAGTAAAGGGTATCCAGAGCTTTTTGCCTGGGCACTCAGTGTAAAGTGTGTAGAGTTAGCTGTTGGCTACAGTCATAAGAGTCACTGATGAAACCTGCCTCTCCACTCAAACCAAACACCCAAGTACCTATAACATTGTGCTCTCTTACTGTTACTTAAATGGCAGGAGGCTTTTTTGTTACTTCCAAAGATTGTTACTTTGGTCTTTCCCTAGATCTTGGTCTTGTAGTCCAGAATTGTTAGTAGACTTTGAGGGCAGCAGCGTTGCTTATATCATCCATGCAGTGCACTGATGCTGGGAGCCAATTTTAGAGTACTGAGAGTTCTCACTGCTGAGCTTTGGTTTGAGGTCTGCTACATATAATTACAAAATAGGGGTACTGATATAAGGCCCTGCTTAAGAAAAAACCACTTGGGTAGATTTTTGAGGAAACAACTTTCTGTGAACACAATTTAATCTTTACCTAGGGGTTGAAATAAAGCATCTGAACTGCTCTGAGTAGAAAAGTTGGTATACTACATTGATTTCATTTATGTGACAGATGTGTCTGTTGATGTAGTCAAAAACAGATTTGTAGTCAACAAAGCAGGCCTACTGAAGTGATAATAATAGCTTTCTTTACAATAATTGAAAGTGCTAGAATAATGTCTGATGTTCCTCATGCTGGTTGGAAGCCAGTCTGGTCAAATAGAACGAGCTTGGGTGTGATGGCCCACTCTCCAATAACTCTCAGTAGAGGTTTTGCAAAGAACATATCCTCCACATACAATGGAGCTTTCAGTCTGTAACTTCCAGGTTCAGAAGTGGGTTCTTTTTAAATTAGCAGGATCCCTTGAAATGGGAACATAGTATAACCCTTGTCCGCCAACAATGCATCAAGAGAGATGATAGAATTTTGTCAAAAAAGTCACATCATGTTTGGAAAGAACAGCAGACATATGGTTTGGGCCTGGTCCACCTCAGGGCTGCTCTCTCGGATGATATTCTTGACCAATCAATTTTGGCAGGGTGTGATGCTCTCATCATTTCTGTCATTTGCCAGAAACAAAATGAAGGAGTCACTTGGAAAAATATGTAATTTTTAATTTCCCTTGTTCATTGTTACTTATCTTCCTGCACTGACTGTGTAAAACAACTGTTTGTTACTTTTCTAGTATTCACTGTTTCCCTGCTTATCGTCTTTTGGACCTAATTTTTCAAATAGATGTTTGAGCAGGAGATCTCATGCACATATCCAGAAAGGCTTGATTAAAGGATCACTGGATTTAGCCAGTTCTACATGAACCATGATATTCTTCCTATCATAGCAAAGATCAAAATGCTTTTCATTCCACCATATTCTCTTGATTTGCTCAACACCAGAGATCTTTCCCAGTGTGTGTAAAATATCCAGGAAGAGTGAGCATTTCTAATGTTAAATATTTGTGGTGAGTGATCACATTTGCATGTGTTTGAAACAATGAAATTACTTATATAAGGATATAACTGAAAAATACCTCTTTGGGGCAATGCGAATAATGGTCACTAGTTGATCTTTTTGGAAATGTCCATATAAAGCTCATATCCAAAGGGAGTAAAAAAAATGAGTAATACTTCAAAAATTATTTTCTTCTTCGTGGTACTGTTATTTAATTGGTGATCCCCTAAAAGCTATACTCCCAGTGGAATAACTCATTGTCCATTGCGTCATAAATCAAGTCACCATATTCACACTTTTTCACTAGATTACAATACACTTTGAGTACTAAAAGCATCATTAATTTGTCATCCATTTTCCAGTTTGAAATTGTTAAAGACAATTTGGATGGATTCACACACCACTAGTCTGGTTACTTTAAAATCAAAGTGCAAGAAGATGTGTGGCCTGGATAACAAACTGAGTTTTGGAGTACAGAAAGTAGTACTCCAGTAACATTACTTCACACACTATAACATGCAACTCACAAACCTCCAGGCACTGATTCCCTTCTTGTAAATCTCTTCTATGTGTAGATCTCGGCCATGTTTGCAAAAATCTCAGTACACTTAAGTATTTGTTATTGCAGTAAATGTGGGAGGAGCAATAGTGAGTGGTTGGAAAATGGGGAAAAGAAGTAGGCCTTAGGGAGATTAAAGGAGGGGCTTAATCACACCAATTAAGCATTGGAGTTAGTCAAGCACCATACATGGCCCATCACTGGTACTGCAACACACTTTTTTAGAAATCAGCGGTGACAGGAAATAACACTAATGCCACATAGAAGGAGGAAAATAAAAAAAAAATGCTTATAAAATGTCTTCATCAATTTTTATTTGCACTACTTTTTACTCACCAAAATGTTATATGTTATTTTTAATGAACTTCCATAAAATATATATTCCAACAAGACATGCAATACACCTGCTAATGCAGAGGGGAGCATCACCAGGTAAAGTTCATTACAACAACAACTAATTGCATGCTGGCATAAGATATACAAAATTAATTCAAACAAGAAAATAAATTATTTTGGTTCATTATGGGAATATCTTTGTAGCATTGCCCCTCATTTTGAGGAACAATTATTTATCAAAATCTTTGACAGTTACAGGGAAACTTTCCTCACCAGATAGTGTTTCCCCAAAGTGATCCTTGGCGTGGTGGCATAATACGGGAAGAAGCTTGATTCACCCAAAGCCAGCTCACAGGAGATCCTTCCCTATGTTAAAATAGTGATTGTACTCCATTTTCTGGCCATTGGCCCTTTTCAGGTGGTCAGGTCAGACAATGCAGCCATCTTGCAGATAAAGAAATCTCAAAGATTGCTGCGCATACTGAGATTAATCGCTAGCTTGTCGCCACGCCTAAATCACTGGTGGACAAGGAAAGTGTGTCACAGAACTTCTCTGCATTTTCCCACTTTCTTGTTGATTGCACCCACTTGCACTTTAGCCTCTCACTACAGGCGACACCTTTTCTTCAATAGACACCGCTGGCATTCCACCAACAAGCAAGCTGTCTCAGTTGCCAAAAGCTAGTTCACTGAAGCACATGCTGTCTTTCCTGGAAATAGACACATGTAGAAGTATTACAAAAATGTCAAAATCAAGTGGTAGAGATATAAATGCCATTAAGACTCAAATATAAAGTCATCACAGAATAGCCAAAAATCTGAAATCATTTTAAGTCCCAAATGAGCAGCAAAATCACGAAAGGGTCAGACAGCATCCCTTCTAAAACAGGAAAGTCTTCTCTAAAAATATAAAAATTCAGGCTCACCCCCAGATTCAAGGGGTTCTTATACACAATTCTTGCATAACAAATTAGCTAAAACTGCAGATTCATCATAGCATGATCAAATGTAACAACTCTAGTGTATCAGAAGTACATACATAAATGCCTCACAACATTAGCACTATCCCATTGTTGTGTAGTTCCTAGGACCCTCCAGGACCTGCGCGTTTTGGATGACCTAAACTGAGGGGTTGGTGTGAAGACAGACTCTGGACACCCCCACAGGGTGAGTCAGCCGTTAGACCAGCTAGCTCTACGGTGCCACTACCATCCCCCTGTATTCTACAGTGGTGTGTGTAGATCCTAGCAACCACCAAACATGACAACCCTGATTCCTCAGGTATCGTGGAAACAATACGGTATCTTTCGCTCAGTCACTCATGCATGCTTTTTCTCAGAACACACATAGAAAGACAATTGGAACGGTTTCAATAAAATATTTATTGGTCAAGCGTCAGTCTAGTGTGGAACATATTAGCTGCGACAATCAAAAGACAGGAGCACACAAATGTGATCGCTAGCACCAATATAGTAAATAGTAAATACATTTCTACCATAGTGCTAATAAAATGAATAAAAACAGATTACATAAAACAATAGCATTGGCGTACTCCTACGATGCGTAGCCTACCTACATGTAACTAGCTTAGATATGGAGGAGAAGCATGTGTATGTAAGTGCTAGTGTGATCCTGAATAGAACCTAATGGAGTCAAGAATTTCCCAGGGAAGTACTAACCCCTCACTTGATGTTTCTGAATGAAGGACCCCGTATCTGCGTTGAGGATGGCACCCTGCAAGGGTCTCTGCTTGTCGAAGGATCAGCCTGCAGAGTCTCAGTCCAGCCTGGAAGGAATTCTCCTCTGTCTTTCTATGGGGGAGTGAGGGTTTTTTATACTAAAGTGGTCACTACGGGGTTTTTCAAGAATTGATATGTTTTGGAAACATTCACTAATCCCTCATTAATCCTTTTCTAAACAAAATACTCATGCACAGCTGGCTGTTGGCCATGGATGGAAAAAAATGTTGACCCTTATACAGAATAAATCTGTTGTGCCTGAGGACATGTTTATGTACATCAGGTACAGAAATTAAGATAGGATGCCAAGAGCCCGTTGTCGAAAAGACAGAAGGAAGCTACTAGGTAAAAGGTCACCTATATAGAACCATTATGTCATGTGGATGGAACAAACTATATGTAATATTTATGTACACAATGGGACTATCCTAAAGAACATGACACCCACTCCTCATCAAAAGGTTAACAAGGTCAGCTAGGTAATGCTAAAATAAATGCTATAAAAAGGCATTATAAATTTGATATTTTTAAAACATACTAAATGCACTTAAAAAGTCTTAAAAATATTGTTCGTAAAAGCAGAAAACATCTTTCCCTAAAAGTGTTCTAAAAAAGGTCCTTTATATGTCCTTTATATATATATATGATTGCATAGTTTCTCTGAGCACCTTGAAAGTCACTACGCTCAGACAGAGCAGAAAGAAAAAAAAAAGGAATGATGGAACCTTCAATTTGGAAGATGTTTTTTAGAAACTTGCCAAATGTTCTTAGCACAGGAAAGGCCAGATTGTTTAAGAATCCTGCGCTGGAGACTCAACATCACTGAGCATGTCATCCGCAGGAGGCAGTCCTTCCAGTACCTCCAGTATGATATCAAGTGAACAGAGGTGATCATCTCTGGTTCCCATGGCAGCCGTCAGGGAAGAATTAGATGCCTGTGTGCCTGAAACTGATGCCTGTGTATCCGTGGTGGAGCCGATCTCTGTTCCAACAGGAGCTGAAGCATCCCGTGGAGGCTCAAGGAACGCCATCATTAACATGGGAATACGCTGTGGACAACTGTGCACGTGAGCCCGTAAAGGCGCCAGGAGCATGTCTATGTCCAGCGGTGTAACCGATGGAAGTGTCAGACAGAGGTCCAACATGCGTACAAATCCACAAAAGAGGCAGCAGAAGACTGGTAGAATGCAGTCAAGCCAGGCCGTTCTGAAAGACAAGAACCAATCTTCACTCAACTCTCGAAGCCGAGGTACACCCATGAAGAACACCAAGCGCTCATGACAACGTCGCTCTAGCAGTGTTCTCTCCATGTCTCAAGTGATGTTGGCATCCATTGCAAACCAATAGGATTAAAATCAGGATACTCTCTACTGAAAGCAGGACCAAAGGAAGCCCTCCAAAAATGCTTCCAAGTACGGAGAGTATAAATGATGGAATCACACCGAAAATGGTTTGAAAGGTGGTTAACAGGCCAGATCCAATGCTCTTAAATAAGTGCACTATCCCCCACGTATCAGACATGTTAAATGTACGATGGACCAATTCTCCGAAATGGAGCGGGAAGTTAGTACGGACCAGCACCTGTATCTCTGCCGAAGACCTTGCAACCTGGATATCAAAGATCTCTCGGGCTGAAGTTAAGGCCACGTTTTGCTGAAACAGCATGGCTTTCAGTCTGCTCAGAGAATCAAACCATTCAGTGAAGGCCACAGTGGTGCCTCCCTTACTGAGCGAGCCTGGGGGAAACAATACTTGCTTACAACAAACAACCCTGGAGTTGACGGTCACTAGATAAGCAATGGCAGGCGTCATACCACAGGAACCTTGGTCATTCAGCATTAAGTAACTCCCATTGGAAAGTAACTCAAAAGCTGGATGAATTACTGCAGCTGGGGACCCCCTTAGAAAGCAGGACAAGTTTGCTATGGACACATTACACACCCGAGCAAAAATATTTCATTGCACACTAAAGACCCACTTAATGCCTTACCGCAGTTCGAACCACTCAAGAAAACTTCCTTGTCCATGTTTCTGCACCTATATGTATAAGGTAACTCCCAGGTTTCTTGAATGTACCCTTCGCCCAATGCTTCATACCTGCCTAATGGGGACGGTACTGAAATTGGAATGTCGTGATTGGCAGCGTGATATAGCCATGGATTAACAATTCTGTAGACGGTGACTCTGCTACAGTAAAAGGTAATTTCTCCAGTTTTTCAATGAGCAGCATGGTGTACTTTGCATCTCTGCGTGCCATGGTCAATTGTCTGTCTGTCAGGTTGTAAGCTGAAAACAGATTTGTGTCTGTAATGTATCGCCATGGAACTTAAAAGCATAATAGCGCGTAACCGAGATTGCCCATGTTGTAAAATAGGCAAATCTTGTTCCATTATGTCGATAGCTGTGGACACAATGTTGCCCAGTGAATAAATGCGAGACGAGAGTGTGGTCATGCCGTTGTCTACAACTGCTAAGGCCTTTTCTAGGTTAATTCTACTTATTTCTCAAAGTCTCTCAGCATCTTCCTGTTGGGAGACCTTCCAAACCTCATTGTAGATGGTGTACAAAAATCGTTTCCTATGTGGTTTCTTGGGACCTAACAAGAAATCCCTAAGATCTATGTTGTCTGACACAAGGGATAAGTGTTGTTTCACCTGTGATAGTGCCGAGGTTTTTAGCCAATCTAGGAACAACTTCCCTACACTATAGGAAGTTACTACCCCTGGGTCATCTAAGTGTACATAGGGCGGGTCTGGCCTATGGATACTAAACCCTTCGGTGGTACCCTTGAATCTTGAGTTACACATATTCGTGTCTGTAGGCCAAACCAACCGACCTTTCCAATCGGAAATTGTATGTACCATGTGCCCCTTCACTTGTTATTGTGTTATTTGCGATACCCTTAACAGGTGTGGGTGAAGGGATGCTCGGTGTTTTTAGGCCTTTGAATTTTGCAAACCTGTAACAGGTAGTCTGTTGCACAGTTCTGTTCAGGAATATCATCTGTAATGGTGCTGAATAAAGCTCTGAATAAAGCCTCAGTTCCCTGCACCTGACACTCTCTGGTCCCCCAGATAGATTTTGTCTCTATGGTGTCTCTCCAGTGGGCGAAACCCTGTATAGACAGTTGAGGGATAAAAGGAGATGAATATATCAGTTTAGTATTCGTCAGCATAATCTTTTTCACTGTTGCATTGGTCTGAGCAAGTGTGTAGTAGAACGATTCTGGGTCTGATGTGTTGAACCCTGAAAAGTATGCATATTTCTGTGCGAATGTGGCAGAACTACCTTTTGGTGGTGTTGGGCAATGTTCCCATTGATGGTAAATGTTAGCAGTGCGTGGTACACTTGCTCTATGCAAAAATTGATGACCATAATGCTGATAACAAAACATGGTATCATAGTCAGTGGTATCTTCATACAATTCCCTGTAAGAAAATGCAGCAGACTGTTCTAACTCAGTAAGCATGGTATTTACAGTTTCAATGTCCCAATCATCAGAGAGTCTACTGGGGGTAATGAAATCATTGAAAGAAATTTTAAACAAATGTGGAACTTTTAAATGTTCAGTGGGGCCATATACATCATATGAAACTTTATCCCAAACTATACCATCAGGTACTGGAATTGCTGTAATGTTCACTAGGGACTAGTCTCTTTGTTCACGATGTGATGATGTATGTGTTTTCAGGACCAAGTTCACAGATTGCACTGCAGAGCGTTCTGGGAGATAATGTCCATTCAGAAGCAGGAAAAAGACAGTCACTGTGCCAATCCAAATTAAAATATATACTACCCATATTGCAAACCAAATATGCAGCCAAGGTGACACTAGGTAAGTCTTTTTGAGCAAACAATAGAATTGTAGAAGTTACTCTTTCTTTGAAATGGGTGGCGTTTGATTAGGTTCACTTGGATCCGAAGAAAAGTCATTGAAGTTGATGAAGTAGCCAGACACAGTTCAAACTATCTTTTGTAACTCCGCAGGTTTTGTAGAACTGGCAGGTGTGTCTTGAGAAGGCAAAATAATATAGACATCGTTTTTGGGCCGAATTGCAACTTGCATTGTTGTTTCTTCTTGATGTTTTTCAATCTCAGCAGGAATGATTTCTGCTCCATTATTTGGTACTCCTTTCACTTTGTGCAGCGGAGTCCTGAAAGGTTATTAGTCTTTCCATCTGAACTCCCTGTATAGTAGCAGGAGGAGGTCTGCGGCTACACAGGACCCCACGCGGCCGACTGTTGAGAATCGGCCACATGATGCAGTTTGATCAGATCAATGGAGAGAATCTTTTCTCTTTTTTATCAGCTATAGGCGACAGTAGTACTGTTCTTGTTCCCACTACCGCTAGGACAGGTACAGCTGTTCTGTATGATAGCCCAAACTCTCTTCTGTCCACAATCTTCTCCCGGACTAGGTCCCCTATCTTCGGGACCCAGGCAGGTCTTGCCGGAACTGGTTTCACTTCCCCAGTGGAGGTGCGTTTGACTTTCACATTGTTTTGCAATGCCAGGAATTGATTGAGTTCCTGTAAAACAGCCAAATGGTCATTCAGTTTAAATGGTTTTGCATCCGCCACTGTGCTGGCACAATCAAGATCAGGTACCAACATTCGTGTCCCAAACAGGATCTCATAAGGGGTACGACCTCCCAAGGATTTTCTTGGCATGTTGTTCAGTGCCCTCTAGACCCCGTAAAGGTGATTGATCCAAACACCACCCGCACCTAATACTCTAGCTGTTAAGGATTGCTTTAGGTCTCGGTTTTTCCTCTCCACTACCGCATTTCCATTGGGATGGTAGGGTGAGGAGTACTGCAAGGCCACACCCGACTTTCCATGCCTTCCTTGTAAGCTCGAGAGATAACTGCAGGGCCACGATCGGAATGTAACTTGCCAATTGCGTATGTCCCGATGAAGACTCTCAAATCCTTTATAACAGTTCGAGCGTCAGCCAAGCACTGGGGCCAAACCCATAGGAATCTAGAGCATGAATCCACTGCCACCAAGATATACTTGTAAGCCCCGTCTGAATTTAAGGGGCCGTAGTAGTCCAAATAGACACATGCGCGTTGTCTGTCTGAAATCAGTAATGGTGTTTGTGGTGGCCTGTGAACGGTGGAACCCTTCATCTGCCGGCAAATATCGCACTTCAGGACGTAGTCCTTTATTTGTTTTGTTAGCCCCGACCACCAGTAATTCTGCTTCAATAAAGAAATTGTTGCAGTTGCTCCTGCATTAGCAGATCCTAGACCCTCGTGTACAGCAAGTATTAAACCTAATCTGCGAACTTTGTTTGGTATTACTCTATCCCCCACTCCTGGAATTTGAGCATATGGTGTGTTGTGCGCATCTAACTTGTATGAGTACTTGAGTGGAAAGCCTTTTGGCAGAACTGCTGAGCCGCGGGTTTCCCCCTAGTTCGAATCTCATACATTATACATGAGGCTTCTTGGAAGCACAGCAGGACTAACATCTCCTGTATAATATCTCTGTATAAAGTTCAGGCCCGACGTCATTCTTTAGGCCGACACAGTAACACAGCAAGGTAGGACCCCTGGGGAGACCTATGGGTATATATACATCACATCTTGCTTAGAAGGACAGAGGAGACTGAGACTTCCTGGCTGACACACTGACCAGAGACGCTGAGGTTCCTGCATGCAGACACTCCAGCTTGCAGTGGTCTAACATCCCACATGGGGTGTCCAACTCGAGACCAGGACGAAGTCCCATATTCTCTCATTCTCAGGTAATGGGGTTGATTGATCCTAGAGGGATTCTTGGCATAACACCTAGACAGATGCTAGGTACATTTAGGTACATCGAGTTAGGAAGGCATTGTAGGAGTAAGCACTTTTTATCATGTGTTTTATGTACCTGTATATATTCATGATTTCTGCAAGACGGGAGAACTTTACCATCCCTTTACTTTCGTAGTACTTCTAATCATATATCTCTGCTACTGTCTAATGGTTGTTGCAGCTCATCTATTCTACACTAGAATAACAAATGTTCAATAAATACTTATTGAAAACGCCCAGCCTGTTTATTCTGTGTATCTCTCTGAGACAAACTAAGTGAGCACGAGTGACTGAGCGAAAGGTAGTATATTGTTTTCACGATCCTGAGGGATCAGGGTTGTTATGTTCTGAGGTTGCCAGAATCTATTCTCTCCTTGGTAAGAGGAGATTATAGTGGCGCTGTGAGCTAGCTGATACAGATAGGCTAACTTATCCGGTGGGGGTGCACGGAATCAGTCTGCCACCAATCTCACAGTTTATGTTATCCGAACACGCAGATCCTGTATAGGTTATATAGGAACTACACGACATGACGCCCAACGTTGGATGGGTACTTATTTAACAGTAGAATCTGAGTAGTTCAGTTGTTTTATTCTCAGAGACCCCTACTCACAAAACACAAGAGACGACTGCAGTGGGTGGGCACAAACTCCACCACAGCTGAGTAGGCTAAAAAATCCTATTTATTGGCTGCTGGTTAATCAAGCTTGAAGGACACAGTGTTCCTAAAATTGTGCAAGAACACCTTATCTTAGTTTCCTTGAAAATCTTCTTCCTCTAAAAAAAAATGATCGAAGAAGTTGAAGTTGCAAGAGGAGTTGTGCATAGTTTGCACCTCTCAGATGAAGAAGAAAATGCAGATGCAATTCAGATTGCAGAGAATTTGAGAAATACAGTCACCCTGAAACTAACCCTGGGTGTAGTTTGCGTAGTAGCACAACGCGTAGCTACACAAAGTACACTTAGAACTACACAAACTGCACAGTGCAAGTTAAGATAAAATAAGTATCTCTGTATTTATATGCTAAAATGCATATAGTAAATTAACAAGCAGTGAGAGAGGTGATGATTTTGGGATCCTCGCTAACCTAGGGAGAGAACCAA
Organism: Calotriton arnoldi; assembly: GCA_963921515.1. Lineage (NCBI taxonomy): Eukaryota > Metazoa > Chordata > Amphibia > Caudata > Salamandridae > Calotriton > Calotriton arnoldi. The sequence continues at coordinate 861,341 of CAWUFW010006457.1, forward strand.
GCAGATGCCTTGAAAACAAAAAGCACATCTTGTTAAACGATTCGGTGGTGGTCCCGACCTCTTAGGACCACCCCAAGCACAGTTATTGGCAAAAATACAATCCCAACCAAAGGCCCTGCAAAGCATTATGGGACGAGATTAGCAGTGGGCAGTGAATATTATAGTATCCAATATCAAAATAATTCTACAAAGAGCTGCAGTTCAACTAGTCGTTACTAGATGTCCCTCACGAGTCAAATGCAAAAGCATTGAAATTATTATTACATCAAGCTGCAGTTACACTAGTCGTTACTAGATGTCCCTCACAAGTCAAATGCAAAAGCTTCATGAAAGGGTTTCAATGCCTTTGTTTCCGGTCATGAAACCTGACAATTCATATTGTTTAGTTTTAGATTATAGACATTTAAATACTTGCACTAAGACATTTGCAGTCCAAAATGCACACAGTGCCGCATTAATGAATAACATTGTGCATAAAAAATATAAAACAACACTCGATATCTCAAATGAATTTTTCTGCAAAAATATAGCGCCTGAAAGCAGGTATCTAACAGCATTCTCAGCGCTAGGGTTCCAGCGTCAATTTTGTTGACTCCCCCAGGGGTATAAGAACAGCCCGGGTTTTTTTTTCGGCCAGAGTAACTGAGTTACTTCAGAATTTGGATGAAGAGGCATTGTCCTACGTGGATGATATTTATCTAACAGACGATGACCTAGAGGAGCACTTGAACTGAGTGAATACCATCATTTTGGGATTTGAGGGCTACAAATTCAACTTTAAAAAATCAAAAATTGCCCACCTCAGTGTCCTGTTTTTAGGATATGAGCTATCAAGTGAAGGGAAAATCCTGGCAGCCAATTTTTTTGAAAAATGCGTGCTGCTCCAACCTCCAAAATTATTAAAAAGCTTACAATCAATCCTGGGATTCCCGAATCTTGGCAGGACATACATTCTGGATTACGCAGAAAGAGTAAAACCTTTCTATGACTTAATAAAACCTGATTTTTCAGTAAAACAATGGACACAGGAACACACAGATACACTTCGTTCCTTACAAGCTGACATGATAGCATCCAAACACTTACAGACACGAGTAAACGTATGCAACCTGGTGACCCGTGTAGTTGCAGGGCAATCTGGGTACACCTATCTAACATATAATGAAGGTGAAAGGGTACCAATTGTATATAAATCGCATTTGTACACAAATGCTGAGATGCGCTTCGCATCTACAGAAAAGATTCTGACAGCAGTACAAACTGCTGTAGTGAGAGAAAGAGCACTGGCTCAGGGGAAACGAATAATAGTAGTGACTCCGGTTCCAGCATTAGAGGCTGCGACAAAGGCAAGCGTTCCTAACGCTAAGGCCTTATATTCGAGATGGATACAATGGGCTAATTCTCTCACTGCAACAGATGTGGAATACAGGTATGACCCAAATTTAAAAACACAAGCATTTCTGCAATATGAACAAGAATATCCTCTATCAAACAAAATAATGCCTCTAGATCACTATGAATATTTAATTTACACTGATGGATCTGCTCAAACGGCCATAGGAAGTAAGCAACAATATAGCGCGGCATGCACAATCATTATAGGTCGCATACGGGATAGAAAGTTCCACCCAAGTTGCACAAAAAAACAATCTCTAGGAGACTGCATGGCACAGCTGGCAGAGTTAAAAGCCTTGATACTGGCACTGGTGAATACGGATCGGGAATTCCCCACACTAATTGTGTGCGATTCAGTTTACTGTGTACAGTCATATAATGAATATTTGCAGTACTAGGTTCAAAATGGGTTCAAAGATGCAAAAGGTGGCACAATTAAGCATAAAATGCTATGGGAACAGGTAGTGGAGCTGAAAACTGAACTACCGAGAGCTCACATGATACATACACTGAGTCATCAGCGTGATGGCGTTCACATGTAAGGGAATTCATTGGCTGATGAAGCCACAAAGAGGGCTGTACGCACGGCTTCGGTAGCTGCAATCAGTTCTTCTAAAACGAGAATAGAAGGTGAGATTATGGTGGCTGTGATTGCTTCTCGCAAGAACAGCCGAGCAGTACCAAAAAGGTTTCCACTCAAATACTCCTACAAGTTAGATGCCAATAACATCCCATTTGCTCAGATTCCTGGAGTGGGGGATAGAGTAATTCCAAACATGGATCGTAGGTTAGGTTTAATTCTAGCAGCACACGAAGGGATAGGTTCTGCACTTGCAGGAGTTACGGCGACTGTTTCTTTACAGACTATAGACTATGTCTTGAAATGCGACATCTGTCAGCAAATGAAAGGTTCCACCGTAACACGTCCAGCACAGACACCATTATTAATATCTGACAAACCACTAGCGTATGTTTACTTGGACCACTGCGGCCCATTACAAAGAGATGGGGCTTACAGGTATATCATGGTTGCAGTGGATCCCTGCTCAAGATTCCTATAGGTGTGGCCCCAACGCTCGCCTGACGCTCGAACTGTTATAAAAGATTTGCGAGTCTTTATAGGGACATACTCAATTGGCACATTACATTCTGACCAGGGCCCTGCATTTAGCTCTCGGGCTTACAAGGAGGCCATGTGAGGATTGGGTGTAGCTTTGCGGTACTCCTCTCCGTACCATCCTGAGGGAAATTCTGTTGTGGAGAGAAAAAACTGAGACTTAAAGCAATCTTTAACGGCTAGAGTATTACGCACAGGTGAGAGTTGGGTAAAACATCTGTATGGAATGCAGCGAGCATTGAATAACATGCCAAGAAGTTCTCTAGGGGCGTCACTCCATATGAGGTCCTATTTGGGACAAGAATGTGGGTACCTGTTCTTGATTGTGAAGGCACAGTGGCGGATGAAAAGCCTTTTGACATCCATGATCGTTTGGCTGCTTTACAGGATCTAAATGAATCCAGGACATAACAAAGTAATGTCCATATGAAGCAGACCGCCACTGGGGAAGTCAAATCAGTCACAGCAAGACCTGTCTGGATCCCAAAAGTCGGGGATCTGGTCAGAGAGAAAATAGTGGACAAGAAAGAATGTGGGCCATTATACAGAAAGCCTGTACAGGTTCTAGCAGTTGAAGGAACAAGAACTGTACTTCTACCGCCTCTTGTCGGGAAAAAGAAGAAAAGATTTGTTTCAATCGACCTAAGAAAACCACACTATGTCGCCGATACTGAGTAGTAGGCCACATGGACTCCAAAGTAGGAGACGCCCTCGTCTCGCTACAATTCAAGAAGTTCAAATGGAAAGACTCATCATGTTCAAAGAGTCTCCTGCACAGAATAATGGACTATGCAATAATGCTATGGAACTCGTTCCCCTTGAACCTGAAGTTCAAATTCAGATCTAAAATGAAAGGCAAATTTCAATTCGACCAAATACAGATGTCTACATCAACATGCCTCAACAAGACCAAACTACGATTTCTACAAATCCTGATGCAATACCAATAATTGATTGAACTGCTTCTGGCTACTTTATAAACTTTGATACATTTTCTTTGGATCCGAGTGAACCAGAAAAGATGGCAGCCCACAAATCGTGCAAGCAGCAAGTTAAAGACTTTCTGAACTTTCTTAAAAAGACTTACCTGGTGTCACCTTGGGTAGAACTATGGGTAATCACCGGGATACTTTTCTTTCTTTTCTGGTTAGGCTTAGTAATAATTTTTAGCATGCTTGTTAATGGAAAATACCTTCGACAAAGCTCTGCAGCCCAAAAGGTGAATTTAATTTTAAAACCACACCAATCATCTCATTGAGAACAAAGAGACATGTCATCAGTGATCATTACAGCAGTTCCTATACCTGATGGTATAGTTTGGGACAAGGTTGATTTCGATATATTTGGACCGACTGAACTTTTAAGAATTCCTCATTTATTTAAAATATCGTTGAGTGATATCATTACCTCAAGTACATTTTCCGATGATTGGGATTTTGAGACTGTAAATAACATGTTGTCTGATTTGGAAAAATATGCTGCATTTTCTAATAGTGAAACATTGGAAAGCATAACAGATTTCGAAACAATGTATTGTTATCAACACTATGGTCATCACTGTCTGCATAAATATGCAAATCCTAGAACTATTCACTTACCACCAGTGGGAACATTGTCCAACACCACCGAAAGGCAGTTCAAAAACATTTACACAAAAGTTTCCATATTTTTCAGGGTTTAATATGTCTGACCCAGCCTCATATTACTATAGTGTTGCACCAGCATCAGCACAGAAAAATATGTTAACAAACACCAAACAGATTTACTCTGCTTCCTTTATTGCCCAGTTGTCTGAACAAGGTTTCGACTTATGGAAAGACACCATAGACTTAAAATAAGTCTGGGGTACTAGAGAATGGCAAGTTCAGGGAACGGCAGCTTTGTTTAGAGCATGCCTTATCCCTCAACAAATCATGTTTTTGAATGAGACAGTGCAACAGACGTCCTGCCTTGGACTAGTCAAGAACAAAGACTTGAACACACCTTGTCTGCCAACTCCTTCACACACTGAGGGTAACATAACATCACAGAAAGAGATTACGTTGAATGATATTATACAATACAACAGATCAGACCCCGATTGAAAGAAATGGTTGATTTGGCCCACAGACACGAATAGTTGTCAGGCAAGATTCATGGGTGAAACTGAAGGTGTCGCTATCCATAGGCCGGACCCACGTTAAGTACAGAGAGAACATCCAGGGGTAGTGACATCTTACAGTGTTGGGAAGTTGTGCCTTGATTGGCTAAAAACCTCAACACTCACAAAGGTGAAACAACACTTATCCTTACTGTCACAGGATGTGGATCTCAGGGATTTTTTACAAGGTCCCAGGAAGCCACGTCAGAAACATTTCTATTATGCTGTCCACAATGAAATTTGGAAAATACCCCAACAAGAGGCCGCAGAGAGATTACGTGAAATAGACCGTATAAATCTAGAAATATCTCTAGCAGTGGTAGACAGTGGGTTAACTACATTGACCTCCAGGATATATTCCTTAGGCAACATTGTATCTTCTGCGATAGACATACTAGAACAACTTTTGGCCATATTACAACACGGGCAATCTCAATTACGTTCTATTATGCTATTAAGCTGGACGCTGCAATCTTTGCGTTCAGGCTATGTGCCTTGGCGTTATATTAACAGTACGTCTCTGTTTTCTGAATACAATCTAACAGATAAACAGATAGAAATGGCACAAAGGGGAGCAAAATATACAATGCTGCGTATCAAAAAACTGGATAGATTAGCATTTACAGTGGCAGAATTACTGTCCACAGAATGGCTAATCCATGGCCACATAACTCTACCGGTCACTACTTTTCAGTTTCAGTATTGCCTTGAACAAAAGCAGGCAGGCAGATACGATGAGACGGGTAAGGAATACATTAAGGAATCGTGGGTATTACCATACAGATTTTGATACCGGAGTGGGGATCGAGAAGTGTTTCTAAGCGGTACAAACTGTGAAAACGCTTACAGTGGATCACTCATAAGCCAGGATATAATGTTGCTCGGGGCTTGTAATGGTTCTCTAGCGAACCTGTCCTGCCATTTGAGGGGTGCCCGCGTTCAGGCTACTTTCAAATGGGAGTTACTTGATGTTGAACAGTCAAGGCTGCTGCGGAATGCTCCCGGGCATCGCGTATCTGGTAACCGTGAGCTCCAGGGTTACTTGTTGTATTCAAGTATTGTTTCCACCAACACATACAGCCAGGGAGACGCTGTTATGGCCTTTTCTAAATGTTTCTTTAATAAGCAGAATGAAAGCCATGCTTTTACAGAAGTCTGTGCCCTTAACCTCCGCTAGAGAAACTTTTGATCTCCAGATCGCAAGGTCTTCGGCGCTTATTCATACAAACTGCCCTTTCCATTTCGCAGAAATGGTAAATCGTATCTTTAACATGTCTGATACGACAGGCATAGTCCACCTATTTAAAGACCATAGGTTCTGGACTTCTGAGCACCCTTCAGACGGTACTTGGAGTTATACCAAGCTTCATACACTCCGTATTCGAAAGCATCTTTGGAGGACTTCTGCTCATCCTGTTTCTAGTAGCAGGTATCCTGATTGTTTTATATTTGCTTCGCAATGGACGTCCCAGTCACCAAGGAGATGGAAAGAAAACTCCTGGAGCGTAAATACTGTGACCGCATGGTACAACATCTAGGCACAAGAGAACTAAGTGCATCTTGGTTCTTGTCATTTCGACCAGTCTGGATGGACTGCATCTTACCTGTCCTCCGATGCCTGTTTTGCTGAGAAAAATGCGTGTTAGACCTTTGTTTGACACTCCCATCATGTGCGCAACCTGATGTGAATGCTTTACTGGACCCGATAACGGCCCATGTTCTGCAGTGTCCTCAGCGTTTCCCGATGTTCATGGCGGAATTCCTTGAGCCCCCACAGGTAGTAACAGCACCTGTTGGGGTGGACACCGGCTCCTCCTCTGACACCCAAGCTTTGGACAGCACACAGGCTGGCCCAGCACTGGCTGCGGACAGTGTGGAACATCATCTGTGCTCAATTGACGTACTATGTGAGGTGCTACAGGGGCCGTCTACTGTGGAAGCAAGCAACGAAAATGTTGCGCCTACCAGCCAGGACACATAAACATTTGACTCATTTGGCTCGTCGTGTGCTGGAAGAAATTCGCCCTTTTTTAAAAACAAACTCGAATTTGGAACTCAAAACAAAAATTGACATTCCTTTCATTTATTGGGCATACATGGCTTTCTAATGCTTATAGTGCTCCGGACATTTTAGAGCTATGAGTTGCAAAAAAATCTTTTAAGACAGTTTTAAGTTTTTTGAAATTTTTTAGAAGTTTTAAATGTTTTAAGCTAAACAAATGTTTTCAAACTTTCTGCGTACCAATATCTAGTTAGGCTAGTAGTACGGTAATAAGTTACATATGTCATCCAGTCGTAAGAAGAGTGGGTGTTATATTCCATATAGGTACCCTATATAGGTGTAGGTACCATTGCAACCTCTCACCTATATTCTTCCCTACATTACATACATAACGGTTCTTAGGGACTGACCTTTTAACTAGATACGACACTGCATTCAGAACGCAGGTTTCCCCCTAGTTTGAATCTCATACATTATGCATGAGGCTTCTTGGAAGCACAGCAGGACTAACATCTCCTGTACAATATCTCTGTATAAAGTTCAGGCCCGGCATCATCCTTTAGGCTGACACAGTAACACAGCAAGGTAGGACCCCTGGGGAGACCTATGGGTATATATACATCACATCTTGCTTAGAAGAACAGAGGAGACTGAGACTTTCCCGCTGACACACTGACCAGAGACGCTGAGGTTCCTGCATGCAGACACTCCAGCTCGCAGTGGTCTAACATCCCACGCGGGGTGTCCAACTCGAGACCAGGACAAGGTCCCATATTCTCTCATTCTCAGGTAATGGGGTTGACTGGATCCTAAAGGGATCCTTGACATAACACCTACACAGATGCTAGGTACATTTAGGTACATCTAGTTAGGAAGGCATTGTAGGAGTACGCTCTTTTTATCATGTGTTTTATGTACCTGTATATATTAATGATTTGTGCAAGATGGGAGAAATTTACCATCCCTTTACTTTCGTAGTACTTCTAATCATATATCTCTGCTACTGTCTAATGGTTGTTGCAGCTCATCTATTCTACACTGGAATAACAACTGTTCAATAAATACTTATTGAAAACGCCCAGCCTGTTTATTTTATTCTGTGTATCTCTCTGAGACAAACTAAGTGAGCACGAGTGACTGAGCAAAAGGTAGTATATTGTTTCCACGATCCTGAGGGATCAGGGTTGTCATTTTCTTCGGTTGCCAGAATCTATTCTCTCCTTGGTAAGAGGAGATTATAGTGGGGCTGTGAGCTAGCTGATACAGATAGGCTAACGTATCCAGTGGGGGTGCACGGAATAAGACTGTCACCAATCCTACAGTTTATGTTATCCGAACGCGCAGATCCTGTATAGGTTATATAGGAACTACACGACAGTGTGAAAAACTTGAGTCCGTGGCAGGCATTCTTTCAGCTTTGCCACTTTTTCACATAACAATTTATGTTTTATGATTCCTCCTTTAGCGTCTTTAAACCCATTCTGGCCCCAGTAGTGAATATTCATTGTAAGATTGTACACAGTAGAACGAATCGCACACTATCAGTGTGGGGAATTCCCGATCCGTGTACTGTTGTGCAAGTATCAGGGCTTTCATTTTTGCCAGCTGCTCTGTACAATCTCCTAGAGATTGTGTAGTCGCATTGCTAGGTTGGAACTTGCCATCCCGCATACATCCCTTCACTATAGCACACGCAGCGCTATATTGCTGTTTACTTCCAATTACAGGCTGAGCAGATCCATCAGTGTAAATGATGTATTCGTACTGATCTAGAGGCAATATTTCATTTGGGAGAGGGTATTCTTGTTTGTACTGCAGAACTGCTTGTGTTCTAAGCCTGTAATCATATTTATAGTCTACGTCTGTTGCAGTGAGAGTATTAGCCCATTGTATTCATCGTGGATACAATGCCTTGACATTTGGAATGCTGGCTTTGGTTACCGCTTCTAAAGTCAGTATCTGGGGTTACAACGATGATGTGTTTCCCCTGTGCTAGTGCTCTTTCTCTCACTACAGCAGTCTGTACTGCCGTCAGTATTTTTTCTGTTGCTGCAAATCGATTTTCAGCATTTGTGTACAGGTGAGATTTATATGCAATTGGAACTGTCTCACCTCCATTGAACGTGATGTAAGTGTACCCTGATAACCCGGGGACGACCCGTATTACCAGGTTGCAAATGTTTTGAAGCTATCATGTCAGCTTGACCTGAACGTAAAATGTCAGTATGTGTTTGAGTCCACTTGTTTGCTGTTAAATCTGGTCTGATTAGGTCATAGAAAGATTTTACTCTTTCTGCGTAATCTTGAATGTATGTTCTGCCGAAATTTAAAAATCGTAAACCTTTCAGATTCTTTGGAGGCTGGATTCGCGCACATTTTTTCTAAAAAATTCGTGGCAAGGCTTTTGGCTTCACTTGACAGCTCATATCCCAAAAAAAGGGGGCTGAGAGGGGCAATTTTAGATTTTTTTAAGTTAAATTTGTAGCCCACATTGGGAAAACCAACAATTATGTTGTTCACCCTGCACAAGTGTCCAAGTAAATCTTCGTCCGTCAGATAAATATCATCTACGTAGGACACTGCCTCTTCATCATAAGTTTGTAATAGTTCTGACACTCTTGCTGAGAACAACGCAGGGCTGTTCTTATAGCCCTGAAGTAAACGACAACATTGACGCTGAGTGCCTAAAGCTGAAAATCCGGTCAAATATCGGCTTTCAGGAGCTATATTTTGGCAGAAGAATCCATTTGAGATATCTAGTGTTGTTTTATATTTCTTCCACACAATGTTATTCATTAATGCGGCACTGTGTGAGTTCTGAACTGCAAATGTCTTTGTGCATGTGTTCAAATGTCCGTAATCTAAAACCAAACGATATGTATTATCGGGTTTCATTAATGGAAACAAAGAGTTGTTCATTGATGATGTACAAGTTTCAATTACACCTTGGTATTCAAGTTGGTCTAAGATTTCTTTGACCTGTTTCTTTGCCTCATATTTAACAGGGTACTGTCTCTGTGGTACTGGAGTAGTTTTTAATAGTATTTCGTGGTGTTTCAACTTCACGTCCCACCCTACATGGTTGCGGTATAATGCCGGAGCTAGGGCTTATGCCCACTCCTGCGCATTTGAGTGTTTTAAGGAAACAGGAACGAGGTTAGAAAAAACAGGCAAAATTACGCTTTCACCTTTTGGGCAATCCATTTTAAATTAACAAGGCCAATCTTTTTCTGCTAACAGGATGTCATATCCATAAGTCAAATTTTCCCAAAAGAGACCTTAAATTTTACTTGAGATGTGCCCCTCTAATTGGAGATTAATTTTGTGTAGATGGAGTGGGACACTCACTCTTGTATCAGTTGTTTCCACCGTGATGTACTAATTCAGCACTGCTGTCACCAGAAATTCTTTCGGGTTCTGGCGAGCTATTGTTACTTCTGCCGCGCTGTCTAGCATCGTCAGAGCCCATTACCCGTTCAGAAGCTGAGTCCTCAGTAACCTGGGCATTTCTCATTTTTAAGCGGGCTCCTTTCTTCTTTTTGAATTGAGTCCTTGCTTTAGGTCGCTCTTCCTGTTTGATAATGAAATCTGAATTACGATGTGTCTCACTTTTCCCTTTGGTCGATCTTCAGTTTTTTGTTCTGACCGTCCTTGCCTCTCCAAGCTTTTTGATGAACCCTGAAAGGAACGAAAGGAACGTGTATCAGTATCCTGATACCTGTCAGGTTTCCTAATGTTATTACGATTCCCAAGGTTGTACTTCTTTTCAGAGGACTCCCGTTGGGGAGACCCACCCCTTGATCGTGAAGTGTTTCTGTTATTATTATTTTTTGATGTATTATTATCCCATTTCTTTTTAGAGCAATGGGTGCTTGCTTTGAGCCATCCTTGTCAGAATTACTCACCTTTTGTGGTTTTGCTGGTTTGGCTCCCAAACTATCTCTACCTAGTGAAGCATAGGTGTCTTCGATCATTTTTGGTAATGCACGCTCCTGATTTGCAGGAGTTGTTTCCCTTAGGCATTGGCGTGTAGCCATCGCTGCTGCTTCCCCTTGATGTTGCTCAGCATAATCACAAAGACTTGGTCAAAACTACCCATCAGCTTCATCCCCAAGTCCAGGGCAGGTCCTGCCTCGTACTCATTCTGTATTTGTTTTAATACTGCAGGAATAACTGGTGTGGTTGGTGTACTATGTATTTAATATAGACTGCAGCAAAGATTGTTTCCCATGTGGTAGAATCCTCCAGTGAGGGAACCATTCCCATTAGCAAGCAAATTGTTAACATTCTGTGTTTTTCCTGCGGACCCGTATGGGGAAATACTGTGCTATTTTTTGAGCGATCCAGAATGGTACTTGTTAGACCTAGTACCATTGGCGTGAGTCTCCCTTCCATTTTTTCACTGATTGCCTCCTCTGTTTTTGATATGTGTTGCTGGTATATATGCTTTGGTCACTGCCACTGCTATTCAGTGCCACAGTGCAAGTGCTCCCTATTGTAAATTGATGTATGGATTAGTGACTCAATGATTGGATTATTTGATTTACTTGTCAGACCCTAGTACAGTGCACCATGGGTGCCCAGGGCCTGTAAATCAAATGCTGCTGGTGGGCTTGCAGCACTGGTTGTGCCACCCACAGAAGCAGCTTGTAAAGTGTGTCTCAGGCCTGCCATTGCAGAGCCTGTCTGCAGTCTGTGACTGCCATGTTGACTTGGAAAGTGCACCCACTTGCCAGTCCCTAAACCTTCCCTTTTCTACATATCAGACACCCCTAAGGTATGTCCTAGGGCAGGGTGCATTGTATGTGAAAGGTAGGACATGCCCTGATGTGTGTGGCATGTCCTGATAGTGAACTACAGCCATTTTTGTTTTTCACTATTGCAAGGCTACCTGCTCCCATAGGCCAGAATGGGCAGTTTGATTATAACATCTTATACTCCTAACTGACCCACGGAACATGGTAGAAAAACGAATTTAGTATGCCTGAACTCAGAATGATAAAATACATCTTTTAGTGAAGTTGTTTTTAACATTCTGTGTTTGAAAATACCACTTTTAGAAAGTAGGTATTTTCTTGCCTAACCATCCAGCCTGCCTCTGCTAGCTTGTGTATTGTATGTCTGGTTTTGTGAGTGACAGGGGCTGGGGGACTCCAGGAGACAGGGTGAGTCAGCACTAGGCTGAATAGAGCTAACTGCATGAGGAGTGGTGGGAGGAGTAGCACCTGGGCCTGAATAGGGCTCTGGCTGCCTTCCACAATGCTGGCTCCACCTCCTGTGGTGTGTCTGATGACCCTGGCCCACACTGACAAAGGAAGAAGTTGTGCACTGACAGGATGCACCCAGAACTGGTTTGGACAAGGTACAGGACCCTCTGCCTTCAGAGGACAAAGGATTTACTGGTATAAATAGTGGGGCCCTGACCCCAAGACTTTAGATCACTTCTGGAACAACAAGACGAACCTTTGCCAAGGAGAAGAACCAAGGAAGCTGCAGGAGTTTGGACTGCCCCTCTGCCAGTGTGCTGTATGCTGGGTTGGCCGACAGTGGTCTTCATTGCCAAGGAAAGGGGAAGGAACTTTCAAAGAACTTTCATCATCTTGCAGAATATTTCTCCAAGGGCTTGAACTAGAGCTTGCCTCCTGCTGAAGTCTCAGGGCTACAAGACTTCACCACCAGCTCCCTCCTGAATTTCCTTGCTGGGGATTCTGTCTGCAGAAGCCTGCGTGTCACTGGGAGCTGGAAGCGCGACTCAACGAGAAGAAGCGTGTCGCTGTCGCAGCTGTTGCCGTCTCATCACCGGAGAAGCGTGTCGTCGCTGCAGAGGCCGACGCCGCATCACCAGAGAAGCATGTCTTCGTCGCAGCTGCCTGCCGTCGCATTACCGGAGAAGCGTGGCTTCGTCGCAACTGCCTGCCGTCGCATCACCGCGGAAGCATGTCGCCACCGCAAGGGTCGCCGTCGCATCACCAGAGAAGCGTGTCGCCGTCGCAGCTGCCTGCCATCACATCACCGGAGAGGCGTGTCGCAGGGCCTGTCGCGGCTCCAAAGGTACAGAGTTCGCCGCACGGCCATCGGGCGTGCACGCACCATCTTCACGTCGTCGCATCGCATCAAGGGCACACTCTCATCGCATCGCACATGATCGTCGCATCGCATTGAGGCGCCTGCTCGCCGCATCGCCCTCCCTGCGGACCTTTTGTTTGTTTTGCATTACGCATCCAAGGTACTTTTGTGAGAAACGTGTCGCATTGATCATCATCTTGAACTAAGTTACTTCTACCATCTTTAAGTCTATTTGGAGTACAGTATTGTGGATTTTTGTCGTTTGTGGTCTTGTGTTAAGTCTATATAAAGAATATTTATTTTTATAAAAACCTGTGTGGTGTCCATCTGTAGTGTTTTCACTGTATTACTGTATGTGTTCACAAATGCTTAACACACTGCCTCTGAGATAAGCCTGTCTGCTCGTGCCAAGCTACCAAGAGGGTGAGCAGGGGTTATCCAGTAGTGTAATCCCCCTTTCCCTGACTAGAAGCAAGGGTCCCTATTTGGTCAAAGGTGTATACCATTGGCAACTAAAGACCCCCAGTTCTAACATTGGTGGTCAGCGGTGAGGATTCTGGACTTGTATTTGTGACTCATATACAGTGATTGGTGTACACTACTAGTGAGTGCAGACCAAACGCAACAACATACTTTTTGGGTAGAATATTTTTCTCCTGGGACTGTTATTTTTTCTGAGAACTGCCAATTCTTACTACCATGAGCCGACCAGCATCTGTTGCATCTATGGATCTAGATTTTGAGGAAGAGAGGTTGGAAACCTACAATGTGAAACAGCTAAAGTGCTTTTGCAAAAAAATTACAATTGCTACCCCAGGCATTGCCAAAAAGAATAAATACCAAAAGGTGCTGAGGGGCTGTGTGGAAGCAAGAAACACCCCTGAACTGGTGGTGTAGCCAGTTGGGGATGCAGAGGGGCAGCTGAATATACCATTGATTCCAGCCAGGTAAGGGGTACCGTCCCCGCCTGGCAGTAGCGTCTCTTCCAAAGGACCGTCCCCAGGAGAGCTGGAAGACAGGGAAAGAGACAGGGTGCATAAGCTGGAGATGGCCAGGCTCAAAATGGAGGGTCAGAGGGACCTAGAGAATAGCAGGTTGTCCTTGGAGAGAGAGAGAATGAGGATGGAACATGAGAGAATGTTGAGGGAGTTAGAGCTCAAAGCAAAAGGCTTAGAAATCAATCCCTCTGGTGGCAGCGCCCCATCTGTGCCTGCAGAAAGCAGAGTCCATATCCCCAAGGATGTCATAAAGGAATTCCACAGACAGGAAGATACTGGGCAGTGGTTTGCAGCCTATGAGATAGCAATGTTGGCCCACCGGGTCCCTGAGAATGATTGGGGAGCGGGGTTGTGGGGCCGCTTTGTGAGTGAGGGGAGGGATACGTTGTTAGACCTACCCAGTGAGAATAGGATGTCTTATGCCCACATGAAGGAAGCCCTGATGACAAGATATGGTTTTACCCCAGAACTCTATAGACAGAGGTTCAGGAATTGTAAGAAGCTGGAGGCAACTACCTGGGTGGAGTATCAGTCTTTCTTTTGCAGAGCTATGGATGGTTCGGTGAAGGGTAGCAAAGTGGATACTTTTGAAGCGCTCCATGATTTGTTTGCATGGGAGCACTTGTCTGCTAATTGTTTTCCAGAGCTACGCCAGCACCTTATTGATAGCAAGTTAACTAACCCTAGGAAGCTTGCTGAGGAGGCGGACCGCTGGGTCAGCACCCAGGTCCACAAGGGTCACTTGGGAGACTTCGCCAAAGGTGGGCAGGGTCCCCAGCAGAAGAGTGGGGGGGAACAAGGGTACATAGAGGGAGTTCCAGAAAGGGCCCCAAAGTAATTCCCAAGGGAAGGGTTCCCAGCCTCCCCCTGAGAAAAAGCAAGAGGCCCCGACAGGCCCCTCTAAGTGCTTCACGTGTGGTCAAATGGGCCACCGTTGGTATGATGCACAGTGTCCCATGAGGGATTCCAAAGCTTCACCACGTGCACCATCCCCTCAGATGGCAAGTGTAGCCCTGGGGGGGAGGAGATGGGTGCCCAAGGTGGGTGGGGTCCCTCAGAAATGTCCCTTGTCTCGCTAGGAGACTTTGAGATGGTCCCTGAGACCCAGCTGCCTGATAACACTAAGAAGTACAGGCAGTGGGTTACCATCAATGGTCATAGGGTGGAAGCTCTCAGAGACACTGGGGCTAGTGTGACAGCTGTCAATTGCCGGCTGGTGTCCAGAGAGCAGGTTATCCCCCATGCATTCTTCCCTGTAGTTGCCGCGGACAACTCGCAGAACCAGTGTGAGGTGGCTCAAGTTCCCTTTGAGTGGGGGGTTCTCAGGTACTCTTCAAGTAGCTGTGAGGCCAGGCATGCCTGTTGATTGTCTGCTGGGCAATGATTTAGAGAGCTCCCCTTGGGCTAAGGTGGAGAGAAGGTCTCATCTGGAGATGTTGGGTCTGCCTGAGTGGGCGTGTGTGACCACTCGGTCTATGGCAGCCAGTAAGGGTGTTGAAGAGGTTCTGGAGCCTGAAAATATGGCCCAGACCCCTGCCTTAAACAGAAGAGGTAGGGGGTGCGGGAAACCAGCCCCCATAATTCCCACGGTCCAGGAGGAGGCAGACCTTGAGGGGGATGCCCTGGAACCTACAGGGGAACAAGTGGCCGAACTGGGGGACCTGCCTGAGCTGACCCATTGGCAGCAGGAAGGAGGCCCCTCCAGGGAGGAATTTTGTGAGGAGCAGAAGAAGTGCCCTTCTCTTGTGGGTTTGCGGCAACAGGCCACAAACCAGGCAGCAGGTGATCAGTCTGGATCACATTGGATCTACTGGGAGAACGACCTCCTGTATAGCGAGCCTAAGGTTGCTGAGCCTGGGTCAGCCCGTGTGCTGGTGGTACCCCAGCGCTTCAGAGCCTTCCTACTGGGTTTGGCTCATGATGTGCTTTTAGCTGGACATCTGGGGCAGAACAAGACCTTTGAAAGGCTTGTCACCCACTTTTATTGGCCCCAGATGCAGAAGAGTTCATACACTCATTGTAGGACTTGTCAAACTTGCCAGGCAAGTGGGAAAAGTGGAAGGAAGCACAAGGCTCCTCTCCAACTTTTCCCTGTAATCAGTACCCCCTTTGAACGGGTGGGCATTGACATTGTGGGGCCACTGGACCCCAAGACAGCCATGGGCAACAGGTTTATCCTGGTCTTGGTGGACCATGCTACCCGGAAGCCATCCCTCTCAGGACAGTGACGGCCCCCATGGTGGAACGTGAACTGATGGGGATTTTCTCCCATGTAGGGTTCCCCAGAGAGGTGGTGTCAGACTGTGATACAAACTTCATATCAAATTATATGAAGTCCCTGTGGCAGGAGTGCGGTGTTACCTATAAGTTCACCACTCTTTACCACCCCCAAGGTAATGGGCTGGTTGAGAGATTCAACCGGACCCTTAAAGGCATGATCATGGGTCTTGAGGAACCTATGAGGCGTAAGTGGGACGTCCTCTTGCCATGCCTGCTTTTTGCTTACCGTGAGGTGCCACAGAAGTCCTTAGGGTTCAGTCCCTTTGAACTGCTGTATGCTCACCCGGTAAGAGGACTTTTGAGTCTGGTCAAGGAAGGCTGGGAGCAATCTCCCAGGAAACCTCCCCAGGATGTATACAGTTACATGCTGGCCTTCAGGAACCAGACTAGGTGATTCAGACAACTCGCTCAGGTGAATCTGGAAGCCAGCCAGGAGGAAATGAAGCGGTGGTACGATCAGAATGCCACTCTGATTGAGCTTCAACCTGGGCAGAAAGTTTGGGTCATGGCCCCTGTAGAGCCCTGTGCCCTCCCGGACAGGTGGACCAGACGATTTGAGGTGGTGGAGTGCAAGAGTGATGTCACCTACCTGGTGAACTTGCGCTCTCCTAGGAACACTTTGTGGGTCCTGCATGTTAACCGCCTGAAGCCCCACTTAGAAAGGTCCGAAGTGGGCATGCTCCTAGCGACAGATGATGGAATGGAGGAGGAGACCGAGCCTCTTCCTGACCTCCTGTCTGCAACAGAGCAAGATGGGTCAGTGGATGGTGTCAGCCTCTCTGCCACACTGACCCCTGAGCAGCAGCAAGATTGTCGCCAATTGTTGGGACAATTCTCTGATTTGTTCTCCCTGGTTCCTGGTATCACTGAGTGGTGCGTCCATGACGTAGATACTGGGGACAGTCCTCCTGTGAAGCTCAAGGCTTACAGAGTGACTGACAGGGTCAGAGCTCACATCAAGGAGGAGGTCTACAAGATGTTTGTATTAGGGGTGATTGAGTCCTCTCACAGCCCTTGGGCCAGTCCAGTGGTCTTGGTCCCAAAAGCTGCCGTGCCTGGTGCCACACCCGAACTCTGGTTCTGTGTGGACTACCGAGGACTCAATTCAGTCACCAGGACTGACGCGCACCCCATCCCCAGAGCTGATGAGCTCATTGATCGGTTGGGGGCTGCCGGGTACCTCAGCACGTTTGATTTAACATCTGGGTACTGGCAGATCGCCTTAACTGATGGGGCCAAAGAGAGGTCAGTATTCTCCACACCAGAACACCAGATGGGCACTACCAATTCCGGGTTATGCCCTTTGGGATGAAGAATTCCCCTGCCACCTTTCAGAGGTTGGTCAACCAGGTGTTGGCTGGACTGGAGGATTTCAGTGCCGCCTACCTGGATGAGATTGCAGTGTTCAGCGCCAGTTGGGAGGAACATCTGTGCCACCTCTGGGAAGTGTTGATAGCACTGCGAAAGACAGGCCTCACGATCAAGGTGAGTAAGTGCCAGATCGGGCAGGGTTAATGGTGTACTTGGGGCACCAGGTAGGGAGCGGCCAGGTGGCGCCCCTACAACCCAAGATTGATACCATCCTGGCATGGGAACCCCCCAAGACCCAGACACCGTTGAGAGCCTTTTAAGGACTCACAGGGTACTACAGGAGGTTTGTCAAGGGGTATGGCAACATTGTTGCACCCTTGACTGAGCTGACTTCCAGGAAGCAGCCCAAGAAAGTGAACTGAACTGACACCTGTCAGAAGGCTTTTGATGCCCTGAAGACTGCCATGTGCACAGCACCCGTGCTTCAGACGGCCAACTTCTCAAAGGAAAGTATTGTCCAAACAGATGCTTCAGAGCATGGTGTGGGGGCTGTTCTATCACAGATTAATGAGGAGGGCCTAGACCAACCTGTAGCCTTCATCAGTAGGAGGTTACTTCCATAGGAACAGAGGTGGAGTGCAATTGAGCATGAGGCATTTCCATTGGTCTGGGCATTGAAGAAGTTGAGACCATACCAGTTTGGGACTCACTTCCGGGTTCAGACAGACCACAGGCCCCTCAGATGGTAGATGCAGATAAGGGGTCAGAATCCAAAGCTGTTGAGGTGGTCCATTTCCCTACAGGGGATGGGGTTCACGGTGGAACACAGCCCTGGTAACGAAACACGCCAATGCTGATGATCTGTCCAGATTTTTCCGCCTTAGTGAAGAGAACTCCCAAGGGGTTGGGTAGTCCTCCCCACATTTCAGCTGGAGGGGACACGTGTTAGACCTGGTACCATTGGCGTGAGTCTCTCTTCCATTTTTTCACTGATTGCCTCCTCTGTTTTTGATATGTGTTGCTGGTATAGATGCTTTGGGCACTGTGCCACTGCTATTCAGTGCCACGGTGCAAATGCTCCCTATTGTAAATTGATGTATGGAGTAGTGACTCCATGATTGGATTATTTGATTTACTTGTCAGACCCTAGCATAGTGCACCATGGGTGCCCAGGGCCTGTAAATAAAATGCTGCTGGTGGGCTTGCAGCACTGGTTGTGCCACCCACAGAAGCCACTTGTAAAGTGTGTCTCAGGCCTGCCATTGCAAAGCCTGTGTGCAGTCTGTGACTGTCATGTCGACTTGGCAAGTGCACCCACTTGCCAGTCCCTAAACCTTCCCTTTTCTAGATATCAGACACCCCTAAGGTAGGCCCTAGGGCAGGGTGCATTGTATGTGAAAGGTAGGACATGCCCTGATGTGTGTGGCATGTCCTGATAGTGAATTACAGCCATTTTCGTTTTTCACTATTGCAAGGCTACCTGCTTCCATAGGCCAGAATGGGCAGTTTGATTATAACATCTTATAATCCTAACTGACCCAGGGAACATGGTAGAAAAACGAATTTAGTATGCCTGAACTCAGAATGATAAAATACATCTTTTAGTGAAGTTGTTTTTAACATTCTGTGTTTGAAAATACCACTATTAGAAAGTAGGTATTTTCTTGCCTAACAATCCAGCCTGCCTCTGCTAGCTTGTGTATTGTATGTCTGGTTTTGTGAGTGACAGGGGCTGGGGGACTCCAGGAGACAGGGTGTCAGCACTAGGCTGAATAGACCTATCTGCATGAGGGGTGGTGGGAGGAGTAGCACCTGGGCCTGAATAGGGCTGTGCGTGCCTTCCACAATGCTGGCACCACCTCCTGTGGTGTGTCTCCAAGGGCTTGAACTAGAGCTTGCCTCCTGCTGAAGTCTCAGGGCTACAAGACTTCATCACCAGCTTCCTCCTGAATTCCCTTGCTGGGGATTCTGTCTGCCGAAGCCTGCGTGTCGCTGGGAGCTGGAAGCGCGACTCAGCGAGAAGAAGCGTGTCGCAGCTGTTGCCGTCGCATCGCCGGAGAAGCGTGTCGCCGCTGCAGAGGCTGACGCCGCATCACCAGAGAAGCATGTCTTCGTCGCAGCTCCCTGCCTTCGCATCACTGCAGAAGGGTGGCTTTGTCGCAACTGCCTGCCGTCGCATCACCGGGGAAGCGTGTCGCCACCGCAAGGGTCGCTGTCGCATCACCAGAGAAGCCTGTCGCTGTCGCAGTTGCCTGCCGTCGCATCACCGGAGAGGCGTGTCGCAGGGCCTGTCGCGGCTCCAAAGGTACAGAGTTCACCGCACAGCCGTTGGCGTGCACGCACCATCTTCATGTCATCGCATCAAGGGCACACTCTCATCGCATCGCACCGGATCGTCGCATCGAGGTGCCTGCTCGCCGCATTGCCCTCCCCGCGGACCCTTTGTTTGTTTTGCGTTACGCATCCAAGGTACTTTTGTGAGAAACGTGTCGCATTTATCATCATCTTGAACTAAGTTACTTCTACCATCTTTAAGTCTATTTGGAGTACAGTATTGTGGATTTTTGTTGTTTGTGGTCTTGTGTTAAGTCTATATAAAGAATACTTATTTTAAAAAACCTGTGTGGTGTCCATCTGTAGTGTTTTCACTGTATGACTGTATGTGTTCACAAATGCTTAACACACTGCCTCTGAGATAAGCCTGTCTGCTCGTGCCAAGCTACCAAGGGGGTGAGCAGGGGTTATCCAGTAGTGTAATCCCCGTTTCCCTGACTAGAAGCAAGGGTCCCTATTTGGTCAAAGTTGTATACCATTTCCAACTAGAGACCCCCAGTTCTAACAGTACTTGATCCCTCTTTGATGGGAACGCAACCATGACTGCTTTTAGTGTCTGTGGACTAATTACTGGTGTAGGTTGAGTCTGGAATATTCCTGGTGGTGCAGCTCTTGCAGGTTGTAATGTGAATGTTCGCATGACGAACTGGACAATGTGTCTGTGTAGCCTGACTACTTCTTTATAAAGTGTACGCACTTCCCCTACTGGGAGTGTGTCTATCTCAGGATGTGGAGTGTCAGCCGCTAAGACTGGTTATGACGCTCCTCCTATGCTGAGCGGACCGAGTCTTATGACTGAAGTTGTGTGCTTTAAGGCGCTTTTAAACCAGTTTCTATGTTGCTGGTAAGTTAACAGGACTTCAATGTCCTTGTATGGGATGTATTCTGTTGGTGGATCCACTTCAATGTATTCATGGAATAATTGTGTCTGTGGAATAGAATACCTCTGATCCAAACACCTCGTGTGCCTCAATCACAAAAGTAATATGGCCACCTGTTGCAGGTAATCCATGTTCTAACAATTTTAGAGTTACTGCCTGTCTGCAGTTTTCTGTAATGTTAAGAGCATTTGCTAATTCTTCTTCTTCCGAACCTCCACTGCTAGTCACAGGTTCATTCATTTTGAAAGGAGAAGAGGTTGGATTTAGCACAATATGGGAACCTTTAATCCTTACAAGCTTGTCTAAAACCTTTAGCCAATACACAGGGTGTACTTGCTTAGCTGAGGCGGATAGTTCTTCCCACTTCAGACGTCTCTAAAAAATGTGAGTAGGGTTGTCTGAGAAAGCATGACTGAACTACTCAGATTTTACTGTTAATATAAGAACCAAACCAACGTTGGCGGCGCCATGTCGGGTAGTTCTTAGGACCCCCCAGGACCTGCACATTTTGGATGACCTAAACTGAGGGCTTGTTGTGCAGACAGACTCTGGACACCCCCACTGAATGAGTCAGCTGTTAGACCAGCTAGCCCTATGGTGCCACTACCATCCCCCTGTATTCTACAGTGGTGTGTGTAGTTTCTGGCAACCACCGAACATGACAACCCTGAATCCTCAGGTATCGTGGAAACAATACGGTATCTTTCGCTCAGTCACTCGTGCTTGCTTTTTCTCAGAACACACATAGAAGGACGATTGGAATGGTTTCAATAAAATATTTATTGGTCAAGCGTCAGTCTAGTGTGGAACATATTAGAGGCGACAATCAAAAGACAGGAGCAGACAAATGTGATCGCTAGCACCAATATAGTAAATACATTTCTACCATAGTGCTAATAAAATGAAAAAAAACCCAGATTATATAAACAATTGCATTGGCGTACTCCTACGATGCTACGATGCGTAGCCTACCTACATGTACCTAGCCTAGATATGGAAGTGAAGCATGTGTATGTAAGTGCTAGTGTGATCCTGAATGGATACTAATGGAGCCAAGAATCCCCCAGGGAAGTACTAACCCCTCACCTGATGGTTCTGAATGAAGGACCCCGTCTCTGCGGTGAGGATGGCACCCCACAAGGGATGTCAGGTCTCTGCTTGTCGAAGGATCAGCCTGCATAGTCTCAGTCCAGCCTGGAAGGAATTCTCCTCTGCCTTTCTATGGGAGAGTGAAGATCTTTTATACTAAAGTGGTCACTCCGGGGTTTTTCGAGAATCAATATGTTTTGGAAACATTCACTAATCCCTCGTTAATTCTTTTCTAAACAAAATACTCATGCACAGCTGGCTGTTGGCCATGGATGGAAAAAAATGGTGACCCTTATACAGAATAAATCTGCTGTGCCTGAGGACATGTTTATGTACGTCAGGTACAGGGATTAAGATAGGATGCCAAGAGCCCGTTGTCGAAAAGATAGGAGGAAAGTACTAGATAAAAGGTGACCTATAAAGAACCGTTATTTCGTGTGGATGGGACAAACTATATGTAATTTGTATGTACACAATGAGAATATCCTAAAGGACATGACACCATAATAAGAAAGTACCCAGAATCTTCAATACCACTGTCGACCAGAGAACAAAATATGAAAAATATTATTAATATTAGTTCACGCAAATGAATACGGCTTGGTTGTCTAGCAGAACTACAGTGGAAAAGACCTTAAGTTTGTCATCATATCGAAAAGATTAAAAGTTTAATTAATAAGCCTTGTACTTATAACAGTGAGAAAAACATTACATCAGCTGCCTTCACCTATGCAGAGAAAAGACACACAATTGATGGACAGAATGCAAAACAAATCAAATCATTCACCCCCACTCAAGAGATCTGGGTTAAATCCATCATTCTTTTGCTCACCATGCCGCCCCAGTTTAGACCTGGCCATACGCAAATCAGTCTTGACCCTGTGCCTCATTGGAACAGTCCAGCCCGAACTGCGAAATCCAGGTCCTCCCTGGACCGGAAACAAGCATCCTAGGACCGGTTTCGGGGTTTCATCCCTCATCAGCCAGGATAGCTTGAATCTAGTGGCACAGTGAGCCAGGGACCCACGTCTGGGCATACCCAGTGCACTTAGGGCGAGGAAGCAAAGACACACAATTGATGGACGGAATGCAGAACAAATTGAAACATTCACCCCCAGTCAAGAGATCTGGGTTAAATCCATCATTCTTTTGCTCACCATGCCACCCCAGTTTAGACCTGGCCATATGCAAATCAGTCTTGACCCTGTACCTCAAGGGAACAATCCAGCCCAAACTGCCAAGCCAGGTCCTCCCTGGACCGGAAACAAGCATCCTAGGACTGGTTTCAGGGTTTCACCCCTCATCAGCCTGGATAGCTTCAAACTGGAATGGCATGGAGAGCAAAAAGACAATGTATTTAGGCCCAGATCTCTGTACTGTGGTGAATGTATGACATTGTTCTGCATTCTGTCCACCAATTGTTCTTTTTGCATTTGTCACCCCGAGTGGGATGGGTATGCCCAGATATGGGTCCCGTGCTCTCCATGCAACTGGAGTCAATCTGTTATCAGCTATCCTGGCTGAGGAGGGGTGAAACCCCGAAACCGGTCCTAGGATGTTTGTTTCCAGTCCAGGAAGGACCTGGCCTGGCAGTTTGGGCTGGACTGTTTCTATCGGGGGCAGGGTCAAGATTGATTTGCATATGGCTGGGTTCAAACTGGAATGGCGTGGGGAGCAAAAAAACGATGGATTGAGGCCCAGATCTCTGTACTGGGGGGAATGGATGACATTGTTTTGCATTCTGTCCATCAATTGTTCTTTTGGTTTTGTCACCCTGAGTGGGACAGGTATGCCCAGACGTGGGTCCCGTGCTCTCCAGCCACTGGAGTCAAGCTAACCTGGCCGATGAGGGGTGAAACCCCAAAACCGATCCTAGGATGCTTGTTTCCAGTCCTGAAAGGACCTGGCCTGGTAGGTAGGGCTTGACTGTTCCCCTTGGGGCAGGGTCAAGACTGATTTGCGAATGGCTGGGTACAAACTGGAATGGCATGGGAAACAAAACAATGATGGATTTAGGCCCAGATCTATGTACTGGGGTGAATGTATGACATTGTTCTGCATTCTGTCCATCAATTGTTCTTTTTGCATTTGTCACCCAGAGTGGGACGGGTATGCCCAGGCATGGGTCCTGTGCTCTCCATGACACTGGAGTCAAGCTATCCTGGCTGATGAGGGGTGAAACCCCGAAACCGGTCCTAGGATTCTTGTTTCCAGTCCAGGAAGGACCTGGCCTGGCAGTTCGGGTTGGACTGTTCCCATTGGTGCAGGGTCAAGACTGATTTGCATACGGCTGGGTTCAAACTGGAATGGCATGGGGAGCAAAAAAACAATGGATTTAGACCCAGAGCTCTGTACTGGGGTGAATGTATGACATTGTTCTGCATTCACCTTTTCAGAGAGAGGATGTGCAGGGGCAACTGATGGGTGGAGATGAATACAGGAATGAATGACAGAAGCAGCATCCAAAATGGAATTTTCATCAAAACATGGCATGAAAAATTCATGTTAATTAACACACTCCTAAACCTTATATCAAACTTGTTTCAACTACAATCATAGTAATCCACGATTTGTGCATTGGATCCAACACAAAAATCATTAATACTCATTACTAATTTTTGCAGAAACATATAAATTTTAAAAACATTGCCACACTTACTTCCAGCAAGCACATTGATGGCTTGCTGGAAGTAAGTTCCAACATGTGCATTTTGGCGACAGCATCTCAAACATATTCTTTTATTACCAGGTCTGGGCCGAGAATTCAGGAACTTAGCGCCCTGCGTGTAACGTGGATTGCCCGCTAAATTCCACCATCTGGCAAATAGCAGATTTTTTTTTTTTGCCACAAGCAAGACTTCTTTTGGTGCGCATTGGCGAGCGCTACTAGACTTGTCGGTCGCTAGCAAGCGTGTGCAAGACTTTGGCGGCTACTAGCGCTGTGTCCAACTGCGACAGAGTCTTTTTCATGATATTAGCGAACACGAGCACCCACGGCTGCATCTGAAGTAGCAGTCAATTCTACTCAAAAAGACGTTTTTGAGTTAACTTTCTACTTGAACAGACTGCTTAAGTTGTTTTATGATGCGAGAAGTCTTTTTTATTTTACTTTTTTTTCAACAAGAAGGAAGTCCCCCAGCGACTCCAACTTCCTCTCCTTGTCTAGCATGCTCCTCCCAGTGCTTTGTCCAGATCCTGGATTTTGGTTTTGGGGCTGGTAGGATCACTATCTTTGTCTCCTTCATATGTAGCATTGGATTTAAGATCTTTGTTTTCTCCATGTTTGTTAAATTTGCAATAATAATTTATTTTTACTAGGTGGCCATGTCTGCCAACGGGCCATTCAGCTAGTAGGTCTAGGCCAGTACTAGTCATGGGTGCATGAAACAACTGTTTCTGTGGTATATGTTGTTTTAAAACATCATGTAGGACTGGGATGGCATTGGATTAAATGAAAAATGTCTTTTATACTGGCGCACATGGCCGACGGACAAGTTGGCTGCCTAAGTTTGGGAGCTCTTCATGTTGACAAACAAACAGAGCCGATCGGAGCCGTCCCTGACAAGCGGTCATTTTGAGCATCAGAAGACAGGGTGAGCCTTCCATTATGCTGGACCAATACTTTTGATCTTTTTTTAGGCTAAAATTAGGTCTCTTTCTTTTTCCTCTCAGCGGCTGACATTTTTTAATTTTTTCAGCTTATGCCTGAGGAAATTATCCTTTCTGCTGCATTTTTAACTATGCTTTTCCAGGAGGTCTATTGACTTAAACCGTTAAATACATGGATTCCTACTGATGCTGTGCATGCTTTTAACTTCCCTGCTGTATTTTGCATTGTTTATTTGTGCTTCTTCACGCTGAGGTGATTTTTTCCACTCAATATTTCTGCAACGCTCTACTTTATTCCAGTGCTAGAAAGTGGGGTGCTATTTCTCGACCAGTCCCTTGTTTCTACAATATTTAGGAAGGCTTCCCTGCGCACTTTATAGGCTGACTGAAGAAACTCAAGACATCACCTCTTCACGCAGCTTCCTCTTCACAGAAACTATTGATATTCTTAAAATCTGCCAGCTGTCCATCAAGGTGTAATTCATCTACAACTAATATGTCATCCTCATCTTCTGCTAAAATTGGTCTGGCTATGACCTCGTCTACTCACAAGAGAGTCAAACAGGACCCTCCCTTTCCTAGGAAATCCTCTTGTCCTATTTCTCTTGATTTGGTGCTTGAGAAAATCTGTGCGCTCCGTCCGTTCGTGGAAGAAATCAATATGCGCATTCAGAACTTGGATGACAAAGGCTTACCTTCCTCAACATGCTTAAATGTTCAGAGAGCTCACTTTCGTCATCCTCGTCACCCAAACCCAGAGGAGTCATTATCTGATTTACTTAAAGTCCACAATGCAGCGAAATCCAAAAGGCAACTTTTATGGCAGGGAAATAAAATTTTCATCTGACAGAATGTCTCAAGAGCTACAGCTGCCAGGCGGAAAGAGTTCCTGGATCTTTGTCCTTAATTACGTTCTTTGGGTGCCCGTTTTGGTCTATTCCACCCTTGTTTCTTCAAAGTAACATTTCAGAATAAAACATCTTCCTTCACTGCTCCTGCACACCTGCGAAGATTTCTTAGTCTGCGCACTTCCAGCTCCATCGATAATTCTGCTTCCTCATTGAGATGACTGTTTTTGTGTTTTATGGTTCCTCCTGCATATTATCTTAGCTCTTAGCGTTATTT
This sequence comes from Calotriton arnoldi, assembly GCA_963921515.1. Classification (NCBI taxonomy): domain Eukaryota; kingdom Metazoa; phylum Chordata; class Amphibia; order Caudata; family Salamandridae; genus Calotriton; species Calotriton arnoldi. Next base: position 887,688 of record CAWUFW010006457.1, read on the forward strand.
TCCAATTGCAGTCTCATGCTCATTCTTTTATGATTGTTTTGTTTTTTGCTGTTACTGACTAACCTTCTTCTTTTTTTCAGGTTCCTTCAAGTCATATCCAGTCATTTGCCTTGCTTGTGTGCCATTCTTCTGTGAACGCATTTGCTGTGCCGTCTTTACCCCGTTCTGTGGTCGACTCTTCCCCTGTGTTCATCATCATCAGGTATGTTTCTACAGTCGTCATTGCTTGACATGTACTGTCTATCCTTTTTGATCTTTTCCTTTCTCCTTCGCTTTTCTTCCCTCTGATCTCTCCTTTCTCTCATTTATTTCTGTCTTCTTTATCGATTTCTTATTGTTTGTTGTATTTTCTATCTTAAAGACTTGACTATGTGTATATATTTCTGCTTGTTCCATTCAGAGTTATTTCTTGGAACGTTAAAGGAGTAATTAATCCTACAAAGAGGCAGATAATTCTATCTCATTTGGCTAAATATTCTCCTGGCCTCATTCTGCTCCAAGAAACTCATCTTTCTGAACTTGAGGCTTTAAAACTTAAACGTGGTTGGGTGGGTTTTGTTTAAGGCTCTCCTTCCTTAAATAAGAAAAATGGCGTTATTCTTCTGTCACAAGAACTTAAAATTGGTAACTGTTTCTCACGAATTTAACACTGCAGGCAGATGGCTTTTTGTTAAGTTAATTGTTAATGATACCCCCTTAACTATTTGTAATATTTATGGCCCCACCCAGGTTGATAATTCCTTTTGGCCTAATATTTCCAAAAAGTGTGTGCAATATGCTGATTACTTTTCTATTTTGGGTGGTGACTGTAATCAAGTAATGGACCCCTCAATCCTCAGTTAAATATATATCCCAAACAATGCCCAAACAATTTCATTCCTTTATATCTCAGCGTCTTTTGGTGGACTCGTGGAGAATATCAATCCTTGTAGTAGAGATTTGTTTGTTTCTAGCCACCTCATGGTTCCCTTTCTAGATAGGATTACATCTTTGTTTCTAAATTCCTTTTCCAAAATCTCATTGGTTCCTCTATTGAACCAATTGTGATTTCTGATCATGCCCCTGTCATTACGGATTTTGATTTGCTCCCGGTGCATTCCAAATCTAATATGTGGAGGTTCAATAACTCCCTGTTACTCAACGCTACTTTCTCTTCTTCGTTTTTGGCTTTTTCTGAAGAATTTTTTAGAATTCATGCAGATCCGACTAGCTTTCCGCAGTTACTTTGGGATACTTTTAAAGCTTCTGCCCAAGGTCAAAAATATTGATTTTGTATCTCAGAAAAATAAATCTCTTGTTAAACAGCATCAGTTCCTTTTATTCAATATTAAACGTTTAGAACATCAATATTACTCTTCATCTACTACACCTAATTTGCAAGAGGTTATTCATGCAAAACTACAGTTTAATAAGATCTCCACAGATAAGGCCTCCTCAATTTTACTCCACAGTAGAACTCGTTATTACGGTGGCCCTAATAAAATGCATAAGCTTTTAGCTAATTATTGAATATTCGTAAGCAAGATCACATGTTAGATTCAGTAAAACATTATATAGGGCTTCCTGTCCTCTAAGATTCTGAGTTCCTTGGGGAATTTGTTAAATATTATCATTCTCTTTACACACCTGAATCTCCACCCTTCCCTTCTCAGCTAGAGACTTATCCACAGATATCTAGAAATTTCCTTAGCAAACATAGAGACTTCTCATTCTTAGAGGTTGACTTTTTCTTATAAGAGATTCTTCGTGCTCTTCAATCTCTTAAGAAGAACAAATCCCTTGGCCCAGATGGCTTCACAGTCAAGTTTTTCTTCACTCCTCTAATCTTCTTCTCCCTAGATTATTACAACGTTTTAAATTTTTCTCTGCATTTGGTTCCACTGGGGGCTCCTTCCAGGAGGCTACTATTTGTCTTATCCATAAGGAAGGTAAAGACTCAGCTTTTTGTAAAAACTACAGGCCTAGTTTGTTAGCCAACATATTATAACATCTTTGCCAAATTACTAGCTTTACGCCTTGAACCCTTCCTACCTTCTATGATTGGTAAAGAACAGTCAACATTTATTAAAGGCAGATTTACGTCTGATAATTCTAGATTATATTTCAATGTTTTAAATAAGGCCTCTCCTCTTTCATATGCTTCTGGCAGCAATTTCTATTGATGCTGAGAAAGCATTTGATCACATAGACTGGTCCTTCTTACTTAAATCCCTAGCCTGGCATGGGTTAGGTCCCAATTTTATTTCATTCATTTCTTTACTATATCAATACCCCATGGCATCGGTTTTAAACAATTGGAGGATCTTCAATAATTTTTCGTTAGGTTGTGGTGTTCGTCAGAGTTGTCCTTTATACCCTCTTTTATTTATACTTGCTTTGGAACCTTTCCTGTGCCGTATCAGAAATAAAGCTGAAATCAATGGGTTTCAATATGGAGGTGATCATTTAATTTCAGCTCATGCTGATGACATACTTCTTTTCATTTCCACTCTTGAGCAGTCTGTTCCAGCTCTTCTTCAGGAAATTGATACCTTTTCCTCGGTTTCTGCATACAAGAATAATTCTTATAAAACTGAAATCATGCCTCCTACTGAGTTTAATTTCAGACATTCTTTCACTGCCACAGTGTTTCACTGGAATACTTCCAAAATTAAAGATTTGGGCATCTGGTTCGCCCCATCCATTAATGATTCAGTTATGGCGAATGTCCATGATTATCTACATAAAGTTAACAAACTTCTTTCCACTGAATTCCCCTCTTTCTCTCCTGGTGGGGTCGTATGGATTCTATCAAAATGATGATTTCACCCATAATACTGTATACCCTTTCAATGATCCCAATTAATATTCCTGCCACATTTTTAAAAAAAATTAGACTTAGTAAAGCTAAACAAGAAGGTGGAGTCAATTTCCCTGTCTTCCAGTTATATCATAAGGCTTTTTTTCTCCGACAAGTCTCTAGATGGCTTTCTTTGTCACAAACCTTGTTTATCCCTTTATGGTTGGATATTGAACATTCTTTTCTTGTTCCTTTTCTTCCCTGTGAAGTTCTATCTTTCTCAGCTAAGCCTTCCTTAATTTCTTCTAATCTTTTTAAACACACTTGTACAATCCTAAAACCTATTTATCAATCGCAGTTTGTGACTCGTGATTTCTTCCGACAGTCTCCTATCTGGTATAACAATCTTATTACTATTAACAACAAACCGCTATTTTGGAAAGCCCGGAGGCAAAAGGTATTATTTGGGTCAAAGATTTATTTTCTAATATTGATCCTCTCACCTTTTCACAATTTCAGTACTTATTTAGGTACCCTCATTCCTTTTTACCTAAATATCACCTTATCATAAATATTCTTCCTGATGTTCTTCATTCATTAAAAGTGCTTCACCTTCTTCCTCATAACAATCCCATCTTTGTTCAATTCTTACTTCTGTCCCTTATGTTTTACCTATATACAGACCTATTTGCTCTTTCTCGTACGTCAGATCCAAAACTAAGTTATAAGGGCAATAGAAATTGGATTTGGGATGTACCTGGACTCTTCCATTTTGGAATAAGATTTGGAATACACTATACAAAACTTCCAGAACAGCTTCTACTTCTCAGTCTTTATTCTTTCTCTACCAAAGGTTATATCTTACTTCTTCCTCATGAACTAGATTCTCCATGGGCTCCTCTCCTAAATGTTGGTCCTGTAGCCACCAAATTGGTGACTTTATGCAATTGCTTTTCCATTGTCCCCCTACAGCTCCTTTCTGGGAAAAAGTTTGGTCTCAGTTGTATTTAATGTTTCACTTAAGTTGCCTTACTCCCCAGATAGTCTTTTTGGGTAGTCTTTCTGAGGATATGCACTCGCCACATAGTAATTTACGGTTGTTAGATCTTATGCTAGCTATTGCTTTTCGGAAAATCTCTATCAACTGGAAATGTTCATCAAATATTTCTTATAAAGCCTGGTGGAATAATGTATGTCATTATCATAGATTCAACACTGCCTTTCCCTCTCTTTATTGTCCGTCTGTTAATAGAGATGTTTATTGGCTACCTTTGACTTCTTTTTCAAATGTTGTAGCTCATAAATCTCCTACTTGTACTTCATCATAAAACCTTAAACCGCCATGATTACTCTCTTTCTCTGCCATATGCACTAATTTGCTAATCCTTGTTCGGTTTGTTATATTATACTGTTTCACTGGTTTCTTTTCAGGTAATGTTCTACCCTGCTGTTAACTTGGTCTTCCTTTATGCATTCCTATCCTTTCCTTTCCCTTTTTTTCCCATTATATTTTAAATTGATAAACAGCTTCAATTCTTTATGATATTTTGTTGATTTCATTCCTACAGTATAAACAATTTCCTAGATACTGTTTCTGTTATGTTAATACCTTTTCTCAATAAAGCTGCTTTCCCATTAGTCAGGTCACAGAATCATTTCAATACACAGTTGCAGTATCTGGGGTAATGTCACAACCAATTCTAAGTGGTTTGCTACAAGAAGTTCTTTCTACAATGATGAGACACATCAACAGATTCATATACTTAACACAAAATGAACATTTTGCCAATGTGAAGGGAGATTAGTATGCTTTGGGTCAACTACCACATGTAGTTAGAGCAACTCAAGCAACACATATTTGCTTGGTGGCAAAGTTCAACAGAAAACAAGTTTCATGCAATCTTAAGAAAATCCATTCAATCACTGTGCAAGTTGTCTCAGTACAAGATATTTACACCCAAAGTTTGTGTGTGTCATCCATAAGATCAACCCATGTTTCCCTTGTACTTCGCAAAAGCAGCATATAACTGCAAATGTCACAACTTTGAAATGTCCAAATGAAGATGACTTTGTGACGGATCCTAAAATAGATCAAAATATAAAGAATCATTTACTTACATTACACAATAGACACACTACAAATGAGTACTTTTGAGGGCACATGTTCTAAGAACAATCAAATATAGGCAATCTAAATGAACCTAGTAGTCAGTGTGTCAACACTTTTATCAGTAATCATCTTTAGCCTGGATTACATCAACTTGCTCTTTCTGAAAAATGTCTAGAACAGACTGTTATCCTCAGGAGATTAAAAGTTGGTTTAACCTTAATGTCACAATAAGTACTTTTATACTTACACTCAGGTGAAGAAATTGTCAATAACATCTTGATGTAAGTTATTCTTTCCTCTTCATCACTATCATCTTCATTTGCCATTTCACAATCCTCACCCAGTGGCTCTTCATGCTCCATCCTCTGTGATGTACTTGATGTTCTGTGGTAGGGCTATGTTGTGCAACATGCAGCAGGCCATGGTGATTTGGCACACTTTATTGGTTGACTAGAGGAGGGCTCCACCACTCTTACAAAACACAAAAGATGCCAAGGGGAATTAACAAGGCAATACAGAATCTCCCGTTTTCAATTTTTTTCCGGCTAGATGCGTCTATGTCCCCTACTCAAAGTGGCAATTCCAAGAATTGGACAAAGTGAGCTCACTCATGTAATGTGACATGCTTCATCATAAGGCACCTCGTCCTACCCTGGTAAGATAGTACTACCAAAGCAGACTCAACCTCGGATTGAGCTATCCCGAGGGAGTTCTTAGATATTACTTTTTTTTTCTGGATAGCTTTGGTCCAGTTACTATCTAAAAGTACCTCAGTAGCTCCCACAAAAGTATCCTTTATTGCCATGGCATCCTGGGTACAATTAAAAATACCTCTAGGTAATTTTTGGGTATGAATATGGATCATACGTTCCTGGCCTACTCCTTGGTCTAACTCGTTACTCTTTAGACTAAAATGGTCTTGGGCAATCGACAGGGTAAATCACGGACTCCCTTTTTCCCTAACACCTTGTGAGGGTAAGGGGTTTATTAATAAAAACAGAGAGGCCTACCACTCTGATAAGAAACATCTGTAATTTGTTGCCTTAAATGGAGACAAAAGAGGTCAATATTATGATAACCTTGCTCATGTCAAGCTTATCCAAAGTTTAAAGAACTAACCACCACATACTTCTCCACCCATTGTGGTGTGGCACTCAGTAATAGCGGCTTTTTTATAAAAACAAGAAAAACATGCCTTTATATGTTTTTCAAATTTCCAACCTTATCAGAACCAGTGAAAATTGTATACTCATATGAGTGAACAAAGACACACATGCTCTCAGTGTACTAGACACATGCAATAACAAAACAAAACAACAACAATGTACGGGAGACACACTTCTGTCTCTATGTATCTCTAATTACTGGTGGCGTTTTGCTTCATGATCTGTTGTGGGGGAGCACCTCCTGCCGTCACATACTATGCATATAACATGAGTGAAAAGAAAAAGAATATGTTGACAAACATGTATCTCGACATCAAGAACAACAGTGTTCTTGTAACCTGCACAGGACAAGACTCTCAAGGTTTTTATAAGGGATTACAGAAATGAAGGAACCTTACTTTGTCAAGGAGAAATGCCCACTCTGATCCTACTGGTCCCCTGCCAACAGCCGTCTGGTAGGACGAGGCAGATGTTGTTAAGCAGTTTCTTTATTCACAAAAAATGCACATTTCGCTGCCCTAAATATGCACTGAAGGTCTGATAACTCCCCCCACCATGCTCAATGTACACTCCAGTCACCAGCATAAGCCAGTTCCCATTTGCAGGAGACTGTTTTACAAGAACTAGACCCCGCTGATATCAGGTTGCAGGCTGTCACAGAGTCCCATCATCTTTTTTTATCGTACTTAACCAAATCGTCATCTTACACCCTGAGTGTCATAATGTCTGCTTCCAAATACCCACACAATGTCACACCAAAAAACTGGCAGAATAACATTGTGAAGGTACCCGGGAGATCTCCTATGTATTAAACGATAGAAAAGGGCTGAAAAAAAACATCAATCCCACTACTTTTCATTGCATAAAGAGAGTGTACCATAATACATAATCCCCTGAAGAGTACTGGTAAAGCCCAGCTGCCTATTCGGGTATCTGGCTGAACTGTTATTCGCTCAAAAGGACCAGGAGATGTTATCTGCAGTATGTTTTCTATCTCTGAAATGCCTCTGGAGTTTAGTTCAGATTAGTTTATTTATTTATTTTAGTTTATTTTAGTTTATTTTTCGATGGCATATCATTCAATGATATCTGCAGTATGTTTTCTGTCTCTGAAATGCCTCAGGAGTTTAGTGTTAACCCTCATGCATCTTACCGTGCTTCTATGCTCTATGATTCTATGATTCTTGTTCTTTTCTTCCTTGTTGTTATCCCCACATATATTAGTTTACAAGAACATTTTAGGACATATATGACACAACTTATGTTATAGTTTGTAAGACTTTTTAGTACCCCGGGGGTCGTCATACCCAGGTTCACAGAGGTGCATTTCTCAGTGAATTGGCAAACACCACACCTGCCACATGGTTGGTGGCCTGTAGGTGTGGGCATTTCCCATAATGATCTTTGCAACTCCACCGGGACTTTCTTTGGACGTGGATATATTAGCATGTCCCTCAGACTTTGGCTGCTTTTAAATGAAAACATAGTTTTTTCAATCTTCAATCCACCTTCAGTTCTTCTTCACCACTTTTGTGGGTGAAAGGTAGTAACACAAATGGGTCTTGAATCCCACAGTTTTTTGTATGAGCCCAATAAAGCCTCTCTATTGTTATTCTTGGCTTGTTTCATTGCCTGTTTTTTCCAGGTAATTTTTGTCTTTCAATTTGTTACTCAAAATGTCAGCACGCTCTTTGTATTTTGTCATTTCTGTGCAGTTCCGGAGAAGCCTGAGGAACTGTCCAATCAGGAGTCCTTCCCTCAAAGATCGAGGGTGAAATCTTTCAAACCATTGAAGATTGTTCTTAACCATCGGTTTATAGCACACTTTCCGTTTTCAAATCTCCTTCCGCCGGATGCATCCTTAGATCCAAAAATGGCTTCTCCATGCTATTCATTTCCATCATGAACCTCTGGAAAGGATTCACATTGTTGATCCAAAGGATGAATGCATGTGCCTCCCTGGTACCTCTCCAGACTGCCAGGATATCATCAATATATCTTTTCCATGCTTTATATGGCTCAGGTATGGATTATCATCATCATAGATGCATGAGGCTTCGAAACTATGGACGTACAAACATGCCAGACTAGGAGCACAGGTGCTCGCCATGGAAGCACCATAAGTCTCAAATAACATGTACCTTCATATTCAAATAAGTTCTCAGTGAGAACCATATGGGCACAATCTAAGATTAAATCTGCCGGTGTCAGTTCATTCTCTTGCTTGCGTTCTAGGATTTGTTCTATTACTTCCAGCTTGGATTCCTGTGGTATACTGGTATATAAAGACTCCACATCTAGAGTTGGCAAGATGTCTGTTTCATGATCAAAGGTTACATTCTTCAATTTGTCCGGATTTTTTTGGTATCTTTTAAGTAGGCAGGCATCCTTTTCAACAGAGGTTTCAGAAAGTAATCAACACAAAAATGAGCCTATTCCTGATACTATCAGGTGTCCCGGTGGAGGCTATTTCTTTTCATGCACCCTCAGCAGAATATAAAAATATGGTGTTCAGGGCCCTTTTTCAATGAAAAAGATGCTACCCCCATTATCCAGCCCATATCTAGACCATTTCTTTTAGCAGAAATTGGATTTTATCCATAATCTCTGGAGTAGGGTCCTTCCTTAGTTTCTTGTAGTGTAGGGAGTTGCTTACAAGCTTTAGGCTAGTGGAGAGGTGTGGTACAGCGGCCAGGCCAGCTGACTTTGGAGCACAGGGCTCATGATTCGATCCCCGGCTCCGGCGGCAGCTCAGCTCAGCACCATGTGACTCTGGGCAATAGCTCACTTAGGGGCCTATTAGCAATAACTGGCGATAATTATCGCTAAGCGCAGTTAGCGCTAGGATAATTATCACCGGCTATCGCAGGTTTCTATCGCGGAAATAGACGCTTATCTCCAAAGCGATAGAAACCCTGGAGAACAGTGTGAATATCGCTTGAAAACAAGCGATATTCGCACTGTGACCAGTGTTAGATTGGTGATAGGGCGAGGGGGATTTAGCCATGTAATCCACCTCCCATTGGATTACATGGCTAAGTCAGGTTTGGACCAGGTGTTAACAAACAAGCGCTAAACGTGTTTAGCGCTGGTTCGTTAATCTCCTCCCCTGCCTCGCTAATAGGCGATAGCGACCTTAGCGACTGTTTCCAGTCGCTTTTAGGTTGGGAACGCCTACTTTGCATGCCATTAGCGATAAATATCGCTGGCATGCAAAGCGGCACCCAACCCGGTCGCTATCGCCTAAAAGCTGTCGCTAACAGCAGTTAGCGACAGCTTGCTAATAGGGCGATTGAATTATCGCCACTTTAGCGGGAAAAAGTCCAGCTAAAGCGGCGATGATCACGTTGATAATATGCCCCAAAATTTCCATGACGGCCCCCAGCACCTTGAGACCCGTAAGGGTGAGTAGTTCGCGCTTTACAAATACGGAGTTACATTTTACATTTTCCTTTTTTTTTTTTTTAGGCTTTCGATCTGGTACATCTCTTTTGGCATCACTACTGTGCCTCCACCCTTGTCTGCAGGTTTTATAATACTGTTGTATCTTGTTTTAGCTCATTGAGAGCAACCTGTTCCACCCTACTGAAACTATTATACACCCTATGTTTGGCCTGTGATAGGGAGTTTATTCCCATATTCACTGCCTGCTCAAAAGTTCCTACTTTTAGGTGTTGCTGCTGTATGGTATAGGTAAATGAGGACCTCTTATGGATGACCAGTGTTCTCATCCTTTTCCTCTTCACTGTTCTCTGTCTCTTGAGTTGAAAAGAAAACTTGTTTATGGAGGAATTCCATCATTTCTATTCTTAGTGGGAAAAAGACATCTCTCGGTGTGGGGACGAAACCCAGGGCCTGTTTCTGGGTTTCTGTCAGTCCTTTAATGCTTAAGTTGATCACACTGTCTGTTGTTACTTGCTTGTTCCCGTTTGCGGTTCCCTGTTGTTCATCCTCTGTTCTTGTTCTGGATTGTTCCAGGATACTCTTCGGTCCCTGTTCTTCCCTCTGACCCTCCTTTGGCCTCCTTCTAAAAAAGATGGTTGTGGCATTGGTTGCACCAGGGGCCTGATTGTACCGGGTACTGGGGGAGGCCACCCTCCTTCTGGAGTATAACAAGCTACTTGGTTTTAGGGCACTCTTGATGACCAAATCTGCCTGTAATTTTACTTCATCAACCTCTCCTGTAGTTGTTATCCCAATATCTGTCAGACAATTTATTAGAATAGTTCTCATTGAACCGCCAAATCAACGCTGTTTTGACCTTCTGCTTCCATATACTCCGCCTGCTTCATAAGATCTTCAAGGGGATTCCCACCATGTCCAGGAAAACAGTCACCCATGCACTTGTCAGCAGCAGACTCAACTATGGCAATACACTCTATGCCCGCACCACCCAGAAACTGCTAAAGAAACTGCTGAACATCCTCCAACAGACTCATCCTGAACAACCCATGCCACAGCGACCTCACCGGCCACCTGAGAGACCTTCACTAGCTACCTATCAACAAAAGCATTACCTTCAAGCTCTTCACGTACACCTACAAATCCCTCCACAATGCTGGCCCTGCATACCTCAACCACCGCTTCTCCTTCTACACTCCCACCAGACATCTCCGCTCTGCCCAACTGTCCTTGGTCACCATCCTACGGATCTACAAGACCACAGATGGAGGAAGATCCTTCTCCTACCTCCCTATGAAGACCTGGAACTCCTTGCCTTTGCACCTAAGGCAATCACCATTGCTGCCGCAATTCAGGAAGGACCTCAAGACCTGGCTCTTTGACTGAACCACAGATCCACCCTCCCCCCCACTCAGCACTTTGAGACCCTTACAAGTGAGTAGTCGCGCTTTATAAGAAACCTGATCGATTAATTGATTGAAGAGTTGCTGCTTTCCTCTGATGTAAAGAAGGAATTGCTCTCCCTCCTCACATAATCCTCTCTAGAATATGGATATACCTTTTCGTGGGAGAATTTTGCTAGGTCTTTTTGAAACTTGCTGATCTTGGTTTGAGTGAGGAAATCGTTATACTCCGCTAGACCTTTGTTGACCTCCTCTAACTTTTTCTTAAAGACCATAAGCGTGAGTTGTGTTTTTAAAGCATTCTCCTGTGTCTTAATTTGGATAACCTGGATATCCAAGAGTCTCTTGGCTGTTTTAATGATCTTAATGATTAAAACTAGCCAATCTTGCATACATTTTCAGGCCTAGTCTTTTCTGAATTCCCAATCCTCCAGAAAGATTCTAGGTTCATTTGTGACAATCAGACCTTGTGGTGCTGCATTTCCCCTGAGGTATTTCAACATTAATGCCCCGTGTAACATAGTTTTTATCTGGGTTCTTTTCATGTCAGACAATGAGTCCCAATCGCTCATTTGTGTTAGGTTTGTGCTAAATTTGCATCTCCCTTCAAGGAGGGTGCCGCTATAATGGATAAAACACCATCATCATAAAAAAAAAGGCCCTCCATTCATGTCCCAAACTTTGGGATCAAGTTTCCACCAGTCTTAACTAGATAGCGAAATCTGGCCTTTAGGAGCCCAAAAGGCTGCTCCACTGGCCTCCATGTTCTTCCATGGGCCTCATTGAAGCAGACTTCCCACTGGCATTCTTGGATTCCTCAGCGGTGCTAACAACCAGGGTCGGTTGGGAAAAGCTGAGTCTCCTATATGGAAAATGAAAAACAAGCCAAAATATGTAACACAATTTCATATTATTCAACTTGAAATTACCCAAACAATATTGTGACAGATTGTTCTTACCAACAAACCAGGCCCTCTCAGGCCCAAATTGTTACATTTACTGGGGTATGCTGCTATTCTGTAGTGCACAGAAATCATGGGTTGATCCAGGGAAATGCGAACTTGTGATGTACAAATCAGGTAAGCAGACAACTAGCACGTTGAATGAATGGAAGTTCTTACGATTCTGGTAAACTTGTTCCATGGGGGTGTGGTGGCACAAATGCAACATGTGTGCCATCAATTGCCCCAAACACATGTGGTAGGAGACCCAAATTATAAAAACCTCCCTTCACATTTGCAAACTCCTCATGTCGTGGAAACTGGATGAAGCTGTTGATGTTTTTCATCATTGAAGAAAGAACTTCTTGTAGCACACCACTGAAAGTTGGCTGTGACATTCCACCAGATACTGCCACAATGTAATGGATTGATCCTGTTGCCACAAAATGAAGTACTGCCATGAGTTTGACCATTGGTGTAATAGATGTGGGATTTTTATTGTGATGGAGAAGATCTGGCTCCAGCTGATGACATAAATCCAATGGGGCTTATTTACAAGCCCCTTGCAACTCCGGTGCGTCAGTTTTTGTGACGCACAGGTGGTGCATTTTGCTGCCACATATTTACCAATTCACAAAAAGTCACCCTGCGTGGCTTTTCCTGTCCTTGTGAATACGTACCCTTTACACGCAGTTCTTTGCGTGAAAGGGGCATTCCGTGGGTGTTGCTGTGGATGTTCCCACGCAATACTCATGGTACCTGACACTTTACCAGATTTATGAGAAATCGTAAACCTGGGAATGCGACTGAATGCTACGCCTCCCAAGGGGAGGCGTAGGAAGGCACGACCAGGACAAATGTCTTCAATCCTCCTCGTTTTTTTCCTCTTTCTATGATGGCTGCATTCTGCAGCACACATAGAACAAGGAAATCACCTCTTGTGATTGTTTATGAGCAGGAAGGTATGCCTTCCTGCACATAAACGATCATTTAAAAAAATGACGTTTTTCAACTTCTATGTGTGCTGTATTAAGAAGCACACATAGAAGTTCCAAAATCACATTCCAGATTGTTTATGTGCAGGAAGGGACACCTTCCTACCCAAAAACAATAATTTCTCTCAATGAAGGCACTCTTGCACTATGGCGCAAGGGTGCCAGTGTCAGTGCATGGCAGCAAATTGTGCACCAGCGTAGGGGATGGCAAAGGGATCTGTTATATCTTTGTAGATATGATGCATCCTTGTGCTTCAGAATTAACGCAGCGTTGTACAGCCAAATGGCTTGCGGCCCCACGCTGCATTAATTCCTTAAAAATGAGGCCCAGTATAGTTTGCCTATTCAATCTGAATTTTTTGATAATATCCTGTTTTTCTATGGTGGTAAGATCTGGAAATGGTCAGAACACTTGAGGCTATTGTCTCCTCACTGACCCCGGGTTCATATGTCTGCATTGAAAATGTGTCAGCATTTGAAAACATTTTCAAACTTTTGTTGATAAATAACACAAAAGTTATGTTTTGCCATATATATGTGATTTCTTGTTTTAAAAACAAGAATGTGTAAATAATACAATTTGAATGTATTATTTACACATTTTTTATTTTTTGTAACCAAAATACCTTCAGGGGAAGTGTAAACAATACCGCACAACTATTGCATTTGACCACAGGAATGCACTACATGTAAATGCTGATTTTTAAAACAATGAGTAACATTAGCATTTTGTATATGAAAACAAACTAGCCACCATTATGAGTGATGGTGGCACACCAAACATTCACAAACACACTATTTGACCATTTAAAATGTTGGGCATCTGACCTTGCCCTCTGGACATTTGAAATGTGATGGCCACAGCGGAAGTTGACATGTGTGACAGCAATGTAAGAAAGTCAATGGCTGTGTCTGTCTCTGTTGACAATTGCGCTTTTCTTGTACATTTACACAGCATTTAAAAAAAAGCTCACTTGCCTCCTAAAACTGCAGCCAACAAGACCTCCTCAACTGTTGCTGCTGTTTCTGAGCTCTGGGAGCCATGATGCCAGGAAGAGCAGGTGACAGGACTCCAGCCTTCTCGCCAGATGATCTGAAGTTGCTGGCAATCGAGGTCCTGTCCCTGTACATCCAGATCTATTACTTACCAGAGGATCAGGTACATGTTTAAAATGTATTTATAAATCTGTCTGTTTTTTTTAAATATAGACTAGAATGTCCCTTTGAGTTTCTGAGTGAAGTGTAGTGATTGGAGTCAAGTGTCATTTATTTGTTACATTACATAGAACAATGATGGTGTGAATTTTTAAGCACTTCATGATTAGAGGAAACAACAACATTTGAATGTATTGTGTGTTTTACATCCTACATTTTATTTGGTGTGTTTTTTGAGATTTTCTCTATGTATATGTATGAATTTCATGTGAAATGTAGACATTTTACATCATGTAAAATTATAAAACACATTAGTTTTTATTTACAACTGTACATATATATATAATATTGTACATACCAAATAAAAATAATTTTTGCTATGTGTGTTATCCCACAAATAACTCAGCCTAGATCAGGTGTCTCCACCTTCAGAGTAGCTCACAGCCCTGAGTTCATTTTTAAATGAGCACATGGTCATATTTTCATTTCAAAGTTAATGGAAGGCTGTGTTCTCTTGGTATCATGATCACCAGGCTGCAGATAGCATGGCCTGACAATGAACAGTGCTCAGTCATATTTGTGGGCCAGGCTGGGGCTGAGTCACTGAGGTGAACAACTGAGGTATTTGACTCTTTGAAAAAATTCCTTGTCAGCTAAAAATTGGTGTTGTGAACAAAATGATCCTTCCGAATACTTTTAAATGGACGATAAATCAAATGAAGAGTTTATTACTGAGTTAACATTTCCTTTTTTTCTCCCATTTCAAAGTGTTGCATTTACAAACAGCAGGCCACTTACTCCCAGTGAGCAGTATGCACTGTACCACAAATATATAGGAAAACGCAGCCTTTTTTTTACACAAGAGAAATTTTAAGTGCAGAAAAATGTTCCATGATATGAAGTGTTTGGTAGAATATACATCTGTGCTTTTAATTTCTCCAAATTAAAAAGAACATACAATGGTATGTTTGTGTCATTCAGGTATGTCCTGGGCTGCAAGTACAAAGGACACAGGCTCTCAGTCATCCGTACAAATATATCGATTCATACGCACTCATGTTCATACATCCCCAAAACCCATGCTCTCACTGACACACATGGCTGCTCTTTCATAGTGCCCTCAGTCATAGTATTTGGTTCAAACCATAGTATCTGGCTCTATGGATATTAAGCTTCAAGTCACTGGAGCTGGGCGTGGGGTTGGCTGGTTACAATGCGCAAGTTGTTTAGCCTTCAGTATTTCACAATGATAGTCACTGATCAGAAGTAGCTCTCATTACAGAAAATGTTGGAGCTCCCTGGCCTAGATGTTGTCGCTGGCCTCGATTAGCGAATTTAGAAAATTACAAGGGATAAGGGTAGTGAACAGGTTACAGCAAAAGTATTACTTATTCTTTATTTTGGCAGAATGAAAAAATATATACTGAAGTAACTTTTGACTAATGCTTGTGATTGATGTATTAAAAGTGTGTTACATCAATACAGGCAAACAAAAAGTCGCAAAACAAATCTTTTTTTCTTTCATTTCTTGTCACTATATAGGTCAACACTCTTTAGAAAAAGACCATTTGGAAGGCCGTGGCCAAAATGGTGCAGACTCTGGGGGTCTACATGTGGTGCAGCATTTATTGTTGGACGTGGTGTGAGGACCTACGACGCTGGACCAAGAAGTCATCCGAAGACCAGCTCTTGCAGCCCTCCCAATGTGGGAAGTGCGTGCGCCGCACTCTGACCCCCCCCCCCTTAATGGCCCGTGTACTTGCAATGGCCTACCAGAGATTGATGAGCAGTTGAGAGCCCAACAGCAGATTTAAGGGGGTAAGTTCTAGTTTGAGTTTAACATGTTAAATAACTAGTTTTTGTTACAACAACACATTTTGCACATCAACATTAAGGTTGACACATGCACAACACACAACAAGAGTTCTTGAAGGTGTAAGTTTTCCACAAGGTGTATGATGATGTGTTTTGTATATGTTTTTGGGAAAAAGATACCACCTGATTTCTCTTCACTACCAAAGGACTGGTTTCAGCAGACACATGCCTGCCTAAAGAACAAATATACATCAGGCTGTTTGATGTTATAAGAGACAGTTGTATGAAATGGGCCACTAGTCTTTGTTGTTTCAGGTGTGATGCTCCTTCTCTATTATGAATGATGTAAGGTTAGCCCTATTATGGGTGATATAGCATAAAATGCACTTTTGATACAGTGGATGTTCTAAACATCACATTGGTAAGTTGGTTTTGTACATAAGCAAGAGTGAGCAAGTGAGCCAAAATGACCAGTAACATCAGATTAAATGGCTACATTTTAGATTCACAACACATCCAAGCTGTGTTTTGATTACAAAATACTGTTTTATTCATGCTAAAAGAGACACATTTGCATGATGTCTTACTCCTTCTCAAATCAGTGTTTTTTGGAAAATAATTGTGATAGGCATACAATTGTGGGAAAAACACAGATAGGAATGTGTGCACATTGGTGTCACAGTAACACGTACACATTGGTGACACAGTAACACGTACCCAAAACTATTTTTCAATGTCCTTTCTTATGTCCAGATGATAAATCAATAATGGAGAATATTTGGATACTTTAACCCCTTGCGTGCGCGGCCGATTTTCGCCCTGTGCGGGGCGTTTCATTGAGTGGGCGGGTTCATGACGAGCTCAGCTCGTCATGCGCACACGAGCACTGCGCAGCATGACGAGCTGAGCTCGTCATGAGCATGGAAGGGGTTAAGGGACTTTTGCACATGGAATGTTCCATCACAAATAAGTTGGTGTATCCCATCTGGAAAACTCAAAATCAGGCCCAACTCATGACTCATTAGAAAAATTTAGAAATGCATCAAGGTGTAATATGTTGCATATTGTGAATTGTATTTGAATCTTTGATATAAAAATGATATATGAATCAATGTATGTAATATTTACTGTGAGGTTGTATCAATTTGTGCCTAAAGTGAAAGCCAGCAATTTGTGTACAAGATTTTCACAATGGTAAAACAAACTTGAAATAACTTGAGATATTTAGAAGTCAAATGGGAAAATGTTTCTGCTCTGTACTAAAGTGGATTAGAAATGTATCAAGCCCTACGTAGTTACTTATGCTGGAGAAGTAATTTGACAATCCAAAAAAACATATTTCTTAATTTCTTCTACAGCAGAGGTATATATATAGAATAGGACACGTTACAATGCAAACATTTACAACGCATGCTTTTACAACGCGGTTTTTACATCACAACATCCATTACAATGCATGATTTTACAACGCATGCCATCACAACGCATTTTTAGAAACTACATTTACAACGCATTCCATTACAAGGTATACCATTACAACACAGACCATTGCAATGCATAATACTTTTAGGGCAACAGCAGGGTAAGTGTTGGATAGTGTAGGTGTAAAAATTACTATTCCCACTCCAGTGAGTGCAACAGTAGGGTAAGTGTTGGATAGTGTAGGGGTAAAAATTACTATTCCCACTCCAGTGAGTGCAACAGTAGGGTAAGTGTTGGATAGTGTAAGGGTAAAAATTACTATCCCCACTCTAGTGAGTGCAACAGTAGGGTAAGTGTTGGATGGTGTATGGGTAAAAATTACTATTCCCCATTGCTTACCTTATAATGCGTTGTAATGGCATGCGTTGTAATGGCATGCGTTGTAGTGACATGCGTTGTATTGTCATGTGTTGTAGTGACATGCGTTGTAATGGCATGCGATGTAAAGGCAGTTGCTTTGTAACAACCTTGTTGTAAAGGTAGTGCGTTGTAATGGATGTTTCCCATATATATAGTGTGTGATACATCGATAAGCTACTTCAGAACTGAATCCATACCATTTTATTTTACATTTGAAATATACTTTAGTTACTTGAAGTAAGTGTTGCCATTGTGAAATGTCCAAACAAAAGAAACAACTTTTCAGTTGCAGTATTTGTTGACATACATTGATTCATATATTACTTTTTGTGAATGAAAATAATTCAGCTTTCTTGGCGTTGTACACACACTGTACAAAGGTATTTTTGATTTATATACTTTTTGATGATGTAAGTTCACTATTCTAAACAACAAAGCCCAACCATTCAGGGTTGTTAAACAGTGCCTGGAGAGAATTAAAAATGGATAAGAGACAAGATCATAAATGATATAGGAGCTATCATGGGAAATTACAAAACTGCGACCAAATGGTTTCTGCAGATGTTCCCTACACGCATGCAAAATTGATAATAAAGAACCAAAGTTTGAGAGCCTTGAAGCACGTGGAATCTTAAAACTTGGAAAAGGTTTTGTGATAAAAGTTCACGATCAGTTCTATTTATACAGATAGAAAAAAGTATTGGAAGTGTCTTTTCAGCTCTTTTCAGCATCATGAGGAACAGGCAAAGGAGAAATTGGCCATCCGAGGCCTCCACAAACGAACAGTCCCTAGCGGTAGTGGGCCCTACAGCAACTATTTCACCTGCATCCTTGTCTGCCACCCAGAGTTCCATCTCCACCCTCCTGCTTGCTCCCCCCAGTTAGCCAAACCCGCCCCCCCAATAGGGCTGGGGTCTCACTCCCTGCAGGTACCTTACCCCCTGCCCCTTTCCCCCCAGGCTGCACTAAGTGAGGAGGCTATTGGCCTCCTAAGCTGCATCTCTGTACGCCAGACTGCACTCCTAAAAGCCATCGAGGGCCTTGGTTGCCACATCCAACAAATACTTGGAAGTCATTCATAGTGCTATGCCTGGCCTGCAGAAATCATTTACAGGACTAGCCTCCTCACTGACCGCAGCCTCCCAACCAGCCTGATCTTGCGCCCCAACTCGGTCCACTTCCCCATCCCAATTCACAGCCCTGTCCCAAGCACACACACTCCTTTGCATGCATCCACTCCAACAGACACAAGCTGCACACCCAAACATAAACACAAATACACCAAGAAATACAAGCACGCACCCAAATAACATACAGACACAACACCTACCACAACCACCACCACACCCACAACCACCACACTCACCACAACCAGCTCCACCACCACAACAATCACCATACCCACAACCACCACTACAACCACCACCCCCACCCCTACCACAACCACCAACACTCCCACAAGCACCAACACACCCATCGCCCACACAACCACCTCAGTGATGTCACCCCTCTGGCATATTGACCTGGTGATTGGTCCTTCGGAATTCCAAAATAATTTTAAGTCCAACATTTTCAGAGATTTCAGAATGAGCTGCACTGGGCACCACTAAGGGTTACAGGACCTCAGGGACAGAATTTAGGGGGAAGAACTCACCTTGGCAGAAGCCACCTACACAGTCCAGTACTTCCTGCTGTAACTGGTCATGGGTAACTCCAGCAAAAAGGCCTGTTGCATCTTTTGATGTCCCTGTAGCCACACAGGAGGTCAATTAACTGACCCTTGGAGTTCACTTCTTAGTCCTGGTAGCAAGTTGGAGCTTGTAATTAATCGATAATTTAAATAAATCACTACACATCCAATCCCAATCTCCCAATTACCAAAAAAATGAAAAAATGGATGAAATAATATATTATAAATCAATAATTGAATTTTGCTAATTGTTTTTAAAATAGCAAATAAATAAAAACTACATATAAATTTTGCTTAATTAAACACTAACCCCTATTACGCAAATGTTTTTAAAATTAACAATATTTAAAAATAAAACACTATCAAATTACACCCTCTTTAAACCCAACTTCAAATAATAAGATTGTAAAAAAATATAGATATATATTTTAACATGTATTCATATAAATAAAAACAAATAGCATACCTAGGATGTTATTTTGTGTAATTATATTTTTGTATACTATATTTTAAATATAGTATTATTTCCAACCATAAAAAGTATATACGTAACCTCATTACTCTGTCCCATGATAGATTTGCACTGGCAACATCTTAACAATAGAATGGTAATTTTTTGAAGTCATTGTGCAGGTGCCATGACTTTGCTGGCAAGTCTAATGACTATCTATTTCTGAGGCACACTTTTTTTATTATTACGTGCTTGTAAGAAAAGAATACATTTATGCACAATAGATCACATAAAACACGTGTCACAAACAATAAATAATTTTTAAATTAAAAACAATGCAAAACAATGCCATCAAAACTTTTTGGAATGTCATTACATTAAGCTCTTCCACAGCTCAGCAAGTTTTACACTGGTCTCTATCCTAGCAGGAAGCAAACTTTCTCACAAACTTTTTTGTGAATTTTTTCTAACCACTCTGAAAATTAGAGAATAAGTTGCATTTTCCACCTTTGCATTATAATGGATCTGGCTACTAACACTGAAATCTAAATAAATGTGGTCCTTTACCTTTATTAGCCAGTGATCTGTGATGCATATTCTAGTAATACTATTTGAGGATCTCTTGGAATCTGGATACTGAGATTGAGTTCACAGTACTTTAAAATGTTGTTCCAGAACTTGCAGAAGACAAGACCATGCAATTTGAAACTAGTTTCCTATTTCCCTTGAAGCACATGTAATGCATTGTGGGTTAATACTTGTAATAATCTATTGTACAAAATAAATTAGCCATTTGACATACAACTTCATTTTACTATAGTGCTTCACTATCTGGGGAAACAGTCAATTGTCCATATAGTTACGGACAGTAATGAGTCAAGTCAAGTCAAAAATAAGTTTATTATGACCATTGGTCTTTAAACTACATAAAATACCATAAAACAGCTAAAAATACAATAAGTTAAAATTCTATAAAAGAACCATAAAACAGGATTAGGGGACTATTACAAATTCATTATTTCTTTGTCTCATTAAAACTTGTTTTCCTAGTTTCAATTTAATTTGTTAAACCAATTCCATACTCAAATTGTGAGCACGATCCAGATGCGTAAAGGTCCAACATTTAGTGACTACTTTAAACAACTAAAATTGTCCAATTAGACTCTATTTGTCACTCCCTGGTACACTCTTTCATTTCCTATTCCATAAGGAACCTCTTTGCGGCTTGGATAAAATTCGCCAATGCAATTGCAATGTCAAGGAACTGCATATCAATAAGGAGCTCAATTGCTTGCATCCTTGACCTTGTACCATATTTTAAAAAACTGGCCGGAAAAACAGTTGACGCAGAGTTAACACTTTTTGACAATCCATTAAAATATGTACACAGGTACATTTTATGCCCATCCCGCATGTACATTTACCATCACTGTCCATTAATATACTTTTTATTTTCTCATTTGCACGTGCGGGATTAATGCCTACTCTCACCTTTAACAATTCCATTCTCAACCATTGATTTGGTAAGGTGTCTAGATAGGGGTACCAGTTATCATTTCTCCAGCTATTTAACATAAAATGCACAGACTCTTTTTGTTTCAGATAATCCATATCAATTTGTCTAGACTTTTCCTTCCCCAAGGATTTTAGAATACTCTTCCGTTCTTCAATAAGTAGCGACACAGGGTCAATTTTCACCTTTAAATTGTCACAGATGGAGTGGAGTTTCTTTCTTGTTGCTTTTGCCCACTTTAATTCGCTCTGTTGAATCTCCCTCATACACCAGCATGACACTTTCTCCTCTTCCTCTGACCCTAGCCGTTTCCAAAATCTACATACATTTACTTGAACCTGTATGTTCCATGCTAACAAGTCTAGTTCTAACCTAATGGGCTGTATCATTGGTGAGCTGGGCAATGACAACAGGGTTTTTAAACATTTCCCTTCCTCACTGTCCCAGGAGCATTTCCCCCCTAAACACAAAATTTCTGCTCCATATTGCATTTGAGGAGGGATCATTGCATTGAAGGCCTTCAACATGGGTCTGTGCGACATAGCTCCATAATTACTGTTAAATTTTTTCAACCCACAAACTGAAGCTAAGCCTTTTGTTTTCTGGGCCTGGAGGTGCATGCCCCAATTTAAAGATTTATCAAACCATATTCCCAGGTATTTGTATTCATTAACAACTTCTAATTTTGTTTGCCCCAGGAACCAATTGCATTTTTGATCTCTCTTTCCAAAGCACAATATTTTTGTTTATTTACTGTTAGGTATTTGGATGTACAGTATGTATCAAATACATTTAACTTCCTTTGCAGATCTAGTTCTGTTTGATCAAGAATAACTAGATCATCTGCATACAGTAAGCAGGACAAATGCTTGCCATTTACCTTTGGGCTCGCACCTCTTTCAGTCATTAAAAAGGAAGGCAGATCAGCAAGGAAAATTGAAAAAAGGAGAGGTGCCAATACGCATCCCTGTCTTAGGCCGTTATTGATTGCTATCTCTTGTGTCAAACCCCCTATTGTGTCTTTAATAACCTGAACCCAATTCTCACTATGCAGCTCTTGGATGACTACTAGGAGTTCTTCAGGAATATTATATCTTTTTAGCGTCTCCCATAGGCGTTCTCTACTAGATCAAATGCAGCCCGGAAGTCAACAAAACAGCAGCATAATTTACCTTGCTGTTCTACCGACTTCCGAGCTAAAGCCCACAAGGCAAAACAATGATCGAGGGTTGAGTGCCCCTCCTTAAACCCTCCTTGTTCCACAGGGACAATCGCATGTAACTCAACCCAATCCTTCAGTTTGCCCAAAATTATTTTGGAGAACACTTTCACACCCGTATCTAGCAGATTGATTAATCTATAATTCGTTGGGTCCTTTCTGTCCCCTTTTTTGTGCAGAGGCCTGATTACCGCTCCCCTCCATGATTTTGGGATAGTACCTGAGACTAGTACGGCGGTAAACATCTTAGAGGAAAATTGGGCCCACCAGTTTAGCTCTGTTTTAATTATAACTGTGGGTAAGTTATCTGGCCCTGCAGCACGGGTTAGATTTAACTTCCTAATGGTGTCCTTCACATTTTCAATGGAGCATAAGGGAATTAGTTATTTTGCTGCCCGCCACATAGGGATTCTTTCCTCACTTAATTTTGGCACATTGCTAGCCATAGATAATTGGCTTAGGTGCTCCTCCCAGGATGCCTCATCAACTACACAGCTCAAGGTTCCCAGGGATCGACCCGATGCGTCTTGGATCAGCTTCCAGAACCCTTTAATATTTTTTGTTTCTATAGTTTCCAATAGGTAGTCCCAGCATTTTTCTTTAAAGCTCCTTTACTTGGATCTCACTAACATTTTGTATTCTTTCCTCAAATTTAACAAATGATTAAAACCCTCCTGATCATGCCTTAACCTCATACTTCTTTCTTCTCTCCTCAGTATCCTTTTTTTTCCCTACATACAGAATCAAACCAGCCCATTGCTTTCTACCCCAGCCTTGCGAAATTTTACCGCCCTTTTCCTTCTTCTTTAGATTGACTCTGAGGCATTGTACTACCTGAATGATTTTTCTTCAAACCATGGGACCCTCTGATTCCATGCTACCTCAGAGGATAGATTTTGTTGAAAACTAACTAATTTTGTTATATATTCATCAGTTAGTTTTGTGGACAAACGTTTTGGGTAATCCATTGGTTGCGGTAGAACTCTTTCCCAGACTCTTGGGGGACCTCTCACTATTTCACAATAAAGTGGGTGATGGTCGCTTTCTTTGCGCTTGATTACCTTAAACTTTTTTACCAAGGCGAAGTTCCATGCGTGTACAAAGAATTAATCTATGGGACACAATTGATTGCCTCTTCTAAATGTTTGCATTGCAGGTCTATCAAATTCTAATCTCCCATTTAAACTAATTAGCCCCTGTGACCCTAAAAATTTCCCTAGAGCTTCATCTTGCCTATTCATATTACAACTGAGAAAATGAGCCGGCATTATCTCATATGCTTTTAGAATTTCCTTCAGCCAAGGATCTAATTTTTCGGGGTTTAGCTTATGATTAAAGTCTCCTGTGATAATTAGCAAATCCTTGCCATATTTATCACTCAGGGATTTCATCTCATCTTTAAAAAGCCCCATTTCTCTTGCATATTCTTCTTGGGTACCCCACTGTATATATGTGTTTACCACAATCACCTGTTCGTTTAACCTTCCAGGGCCTTGTAAGGATACCTCACTGACCAATATCCGTTTACAAGAAGTATTTATCAGAATCACCTTATTTACTGTTCTTGTAGAAATAAGAGTCATAATCCCTCCTGATGGACGTCCAAATCTTGTTTTACTGGCGGCTTTACAAATCTGGGTACAGCCTTCAACTACGAGGGTACTGTCGCATAGCCAAGTTTCCTACAGACAAACAATGTCTGCCTGCCGTGAAACATTTTTTACACAATCAATCTTTATTTGCTCTTTAAAACCATTGATGTTCCACAAAATTATTCTTAGGCTATGCGACGACCCACTTCCCTAATCTATTTCGCTGAGGTGGCCAGACTCATTTAATGCCCACCAGGGTGGGTTTAAATCGCTATCCTCTATGCTCCAGTTTCCCCAGTTCTTACCGGGCTCTTGATTTTCAACAACTATTTTGATCTTTTCTCTTATCCCACAAGCCCCTGCAATCAATCTTGCCTGTCTTTTCCCCAAGCCTGCATGGCAATTCAAGAAGACACTATCTGGCTGTTTTACACTTTCTAATTCGGCCTCTGTGATTAGTCTTATTCCTTCCTTTAATATTTCTTTTTCAGCATTTACTATTGCAGTTTTAATCATCCCCGAATATACTTCGACCTTTGTCAATTCCTTGCCTTTGCTACTTGGTGAAAATCCTACCTGCCTCAAATCCTTTGATTCAATTTCACGCAGACTTGGGCATTTTGAGAAGGAAAATAAAAGTTGAGATCGATTTAAAGGAATAATTTTCCTCAACTTTTTCCTCCCCTTCGCTGTATCCAGGGGTTCAAAGTATAACCACTTTTTTCACTTGACTCTATTACTTCAGGTCCCCCATTCTTTTTTTCGCACGTAGCTCTTTTTACATTTGGAATGTTTGACTTAAAGCCCCCTTTCCCTGAAATCTTCGGGTGCATTTTCTCCTCCCGTAAATTTACCCTTTTTTCAGTAATGAGTCCCAAATTCAATTTGCTCTTTAAAATCTTCTCAATTACATTAAACAGGACAAGCCAGTGATTTTGGGCAGGGATCTTAATGCACATTTCAAACCTTATAAGCAGTGTGGTATCCCTGAAATTTTGGCACCCCCTGTGAGTAAGTGTCCAAAGGTGGCAAAACAACTTTTCTATCTCACTTTGGAGTATGGGATACGAGCGGCCAATAGACGCGAACTGCCTAGCCAATCCCACCTTCAAAAAGGGCAGTTCTTTAAGCTACTTTGATCATATTTTTTAGGATCTCAGATTATGGTCGTAGTTAAGTTGTATTCTGCCCAGACAGCGACCACAATGCCCTCCCTGACCTTGGATTTAGTATTGGAGATATTATCCCCTTCTCCTGATAGTGAAGTAGACCCTTACCCTGCTCCCCTGGCCCTTACCAATAATCAAAGAAACATTAAATAGGCAGAAATAATTTTTGATAGCATTAGGCTAGGCAGAATTTACCAGGCTTTTGCTGATTTCTTTGGTTGTTATGACTCAGTTGCCTCTCTACACAGTAATTTTGTAATCACTCATATGGAGTTTTTTGCCGCGCTAAGACCAATTTGTTTGTTGCAGTCCCAAGGTAAATCTAACTTGAATTAATCCTACCCGTGGTTCAACAGGGAGTGCAGAAAGGGCAATATGGGGCTGCTTAGGCTGCTAGAAGAGGTACGCAAATTGAAAAAATTTAATTGAATGAGTACACCTTGATGACTAGTAAGAAAGAGTGGGAAGAAGCCCAATAGGCAGAGCTTTAAGAGTCCCTAAAAAAGAAAGATACCCAAACATTTTGGAAAATTATTGCAACAGGAAGCAGAACAATCATCTTCCAACCTGATTCTTCCATTTACAAAGAGTGTGATATATCTAAATTTATTATTGCGAGTGATACTGACCAAGAAGACCAGTACCCTCTAAGCTGGCACATGGTTGAAAACATACCTTCCGCATGCACTTTTTCTTTAAAAGAGACTGAGACTGCTCGTCACCTAGTCAAACAGGGGAAAGCTCTAGGGCCTGATTGTATCCCAGGAGTTCTGTTTCTTTCAGAACCACAGGTGAACCTAAGCACTCTTACAAATGTTGTTGTTAGGTAAAGAGAACTGCTTGAGAAGTGGCATGGGGAAATAATTGTCCATATCCACAAGAAGGGCACAAGAGATAAACCAGAAAATTATAGGTCAATTAGTCTCATAGATGCTCCCCAAAAGATATTTGCTAGGTACATTTGGACTCCAAGCATGGATGGAAGAGCATCAGAATTTATCTGCTATCCAGGCCAGATTTTGAGAGAAGACTAGCACCCTCGATCAGGTGTTTCAATTTTCAGTCATTTGCTGGAAGTACATCATTCTCAGAAAAGATCATCTCTACGTGATCTTCATGGATTTGACACCCACTTTTGTTTTAGTTCCCAGGAAAGGCCTGTGGGATGTTCTCAAACAATATAATATCCCTGAAGACCTCTCAACAATTTTAATCAAATTGCACACAGGCACTTTTGCTCAAGGAGGGTGGAATAACCAAAGTAACCTCACTAACAGAGTTCCCATAGACCGTGGGGTTAGGCAAGGGTGTGTATTGGCCTCTACCCTATTCAGCTTATATAAAATGGCCTGGTGGAATGGCTGAATAGGTGCCAACATGATGCTCCCAAATTAGCGGACGTCAGCATTCCTGTGCTGATGTTTGTTGATGACACCTTACTTATATCATGTACTCCCATGGGTCTCCAATTTTAATGGGTGAATTTAAAAA
Source organism: Calotriton arnoldi (assembly GCA_963921515.1). Classification (NCBI taxonomy): domain Eukaryota; kingdom Metazoa; phylum Chordata; class Amphibia; order Caudata; family Salamandridae; genus Calotriton; species Calotriton arnoldi. The sequence goes on from CAWUFW010006457.1 coordinate 914,421, forward strand.
ATTCTGCAAAATGAGAGGTCTCGAAATAAATGCAGGGAAAAAACTATTATGACCTTAAACCCTTACCATGCATCTAAATGTAGGATGAAGGTGGATGGTATTACAATTGAGCAGGTCAGGAGTTTTGAATATTTAGGGCCCGATTCTGATGCGGGTTGGAAAAGCTTCCCGACCGATGGCCTGATTCTGATGCGGTTAGGAATGCCTCCTAACTGCATTTGCTCCTTCCAAATCGGATCGAGAACGTGTCTTCCTGACCGAGGGCCCAATTCTGATGCGGTTAGGAACAAATGTTCCCATTGAAGTCAATGGGAGTTCAACCAAATCGTATCTGGAAACATCCGGATGCATCCTACTCTGCCGGTTGGACTTTCCCGATCCGAGTGGGTCGGAAACCATTTCCCAACCGATTCGGTCGGGAAGCTTTTCCAACCCGCATCAGAATCGGGCCCTTAGTTGTGAGACTATCAGACAAATTGTTGTGGAAGTCTCAACTTGAAAAAAGCTGATCTCTGCTGCAACATAGATCGCCAGTCATTTAAAAAAAAGTATAGATGTACTTCTACTATGGCACTGTCCCTGGTATTAGAGGTAACTAGGGGAGTTGCACATGGTGGGCCTCTGTACAGGGCTGAAATTTGGGGTCTTTGTGATATGAGCCCCCTAGTCTGTACAGAAAATAAATTCCTAAGGTCTCAACTCAACTTACCAAGTAGTACTTCGATGATACCATTGTGATGGGACCTGGATTTACAGAGGGCTGATCACATTTTTTAAGGATTATAAAATATTGGATCGGAGTCTAATCCACCCCTGAAATGATGCGAAATAGTTGATTGCACTAGACATGAATGGCTCCATGCCTTGATTAAAGGTGTTTGCTAAAGGTGTTTGTTGATCTTTGTTGTAGTCTGCATATACTTGAAAAGTTGTGAAAACCTAGAGAATGTGAGCAGTAACATGGTTGTTCAGATTAAGTGGATCTACTGGGAGGATATTGTAACTGAAACCTGGTGGGGTGCTTGACTGGAGAGTATGATAGACAGGTTTTTAGCCCAAAAATGCCTTTTAGACTATGCCTTTTAGAGTATGAGCCCTACATGGATAAGATTAGCCCCCATAACACCAAAACATGAAACTTTCACTTTAGACTGGTACCCTTCCTTTTAACTCATTGGCTGCAAAATGCAAAGGTGTAAATGGTCGAGTGGTCCTTTCTGCCCTTCAGTCAAAGAAACTGAGACTCACTTTTTATTTTTTTGACCAAAATACCTTTTACCTCACTCAAAGTGGATTATCCTGATATGTCGCCTTTTGTGATTTAATCATTGCTCTGTGGCACTATGCATTTTTTGATCTGACACACATGAGCAAAAAGTGTTTGCTTTGTTGAGATATCTAAATTGGGCCTGGTATTTAAGGACAAGTTGCTCCATTAGTAGCTAGCAGATTGATGAATTTTACTGACATGGAGCATGAGGCCATCATTTGTGTAGCCTCCATTTTCTGTGAATTTTGATGTTTCTTGTTCCCAGTTATTGTCATTTTTAAATTCATACAGTATCAATTGCACTTGGCCATTGGATTTTGTTTTGCAAGCTAGGTTTTATCAGAGCTCACATTTTTTTCTTTTATACATGACGGCATCTAACACAATAGTGTAATATGTTTTTTAAGTGTTGGCTAGGTTTTTTTTTATTAACTTTCCATTTTCTGGAATGTATTGCGACTCATTGTATGAATTGGCTATGGCACGTGGCACTTAAGATAGACCCTCAAATTGGTTTTGCATCTTATGGACAATAATAAACATTTGAGAATTTTAAATTGTTCTTACTCAACCATTATGGTGCTATGATTTATTGTGGATTTATTTATGGACATGTTATACATGTGATCATGTCAATGTTGTTTTATGGTTATCTAATTGTAAAAGTTATACCACAATTAGTCCTTGATCTTTTTCCAAATATCTGAGGTCATGGTGGTTTGTGCCAAGAATCCATCTCAGATCAGGGTATCTTCAGGGGTTAGGCCTACAGAAGGATATTCTCAGCCAGTTAGGACATTGTTTTGTAGGGGTCCCAATAAATTACATAATTGACACAAATATACATAGGTTTGGAGGCTTTGGAGAACAGAGAGATGGAAACTAGTATGGCTGGGGCTGTGAAGCTCAGGCATTGAGGGTCAGCTAGTGATTTCCTTTTCACGTTCTGAGAGGCAGTGGGTAGTTAAAAGATTAGGAAGCATGTAGTACTGGTGCTTGCTAACATCTTTTGTTGGACAATATCCGCTTTAAGCCCAGAGTGCACCGTTTGGTGTTCCCAAACATTTGTAGTGTGTTCCCTCTGTAGTTAGCTCCCTTTTAGGCAGGCCACTACAGGTTCTTCTTTTTCCCTGTGTACCCCTGCAAGCCCATGATACTTTCCAGATGGCATTCTTCCATCGTCTGGTGCTCACTTACAAAAACTTCCATGACTGACTCTCTGCTTGACCGATGCTCTCTACTCCTTTGGTTCTCTGCTGTATGCTGCTAGAAGGGGGTCTAATTATAGAGCTTCTCTTACTAAGTTCCAGAAGGACCACATTGAGTAGGAGCTTTGGACGGATTCTTGATTTTGTAATGTGTTGTGTGATTTCATTATGCAAACCCGGAGGTCTCTCAAGTGCTTGTAAGTTTCAGACAAGAGCTGAGCCGTCTAAACCATCAAGACCGTATCTGTTATTTCAGTGACCGCTTTTTACCATGGCTAGCACTGTGTTCAGGTGTGTTACTTCTCACACTGAAAATCCTCAATCTTAGTGAGAGAGGCGTATTCTCAACTCTCCTGAGAAACCACAACCAGTCTTCAATTTGGGATAATTTTCACAGTGCAGCACACATGCAAATATACAAATGTCGTGAGAAAAGAACACTTATCTCAAACTTACTTTAAGTCTACCAAGAGGAGGCATTTAGGCCCAAAGCTGTACATACCGTTTTAGTAGATAAGACATTGAATCAAAATCTATGGGTGGTTGCATGGGAATGCTCATCTACCGCCCATGACACCCACTGAAAATGCTACTTTGTTTTACTTTAGGTTACTTTACAACTCAAATCAGAAAATGTTTTGGAAAGTAAATCCCAAGATCTCACTTTGTTCTGGGTTTGCATCAGTTTTAAAATAGTAGGCATATTTTAGATTCCGAATTTAATTATATGACCACAAAAACAATTCATACAGTATCCTATTAGCGGTTCCATGAGTGATCAGATTTTCTGTTCATCATTTAATATAAAATTGGATAATTTAGTGAAACCACAGCTCTCCCACCTAGATACCTCACTTTTTATGAGAAAATGGTGATCATTCACTATAAGATCCTATAACCCAGTTGTGAAACTGAGATACGGAATAGAAAACAATGTACAAATTGTACAGTTTTTGGTGAGTTAGATAGTTTTTAAAAATATTGCTCAAACTAAAATAGCTGGCCATAGTTTCCCCATCTTAGATTTTAGGAGAGAGAAGCACTGTGAGATGGTCTGCATAGGTTGTTATATTGCCTTTGGGGTCATTGTCGACATTGCTGAATTAGCATAAGCTCTGCTGCCATGATGCTGCTTTTGCGCACGATACTACATGACTTTATTTCGTAAGGCTCTGTTTGTGCCTTTCACATGAGAACTGTCTGCTTTATGCGTTCTCTGCCTGTTCCTGGAGTTTAGTCTGAACACAATGTGCAAGGTCGATAAACAATGCCCCTTGTTATTCTGTTCTGGTCAGTCCCTAGCACCTAGACAAAACATGCTAACACAGCTGCACTGCTGGAAACTCGTGCTTTGATATTACGGGGATGCATGTTTTTCACACACACAATTGGAGAGGGACCTTTCCAGGGAGAAGAGCTATGCTGCTCCTATGATGTAAAACTTCCATCTAGGCACTAAGGTATGGGGTCTGCTGACAAAGCCCAGAGATCTTCCTTTATATAATAAACTTCACCTTACCAAGGGGAGGGTAGTTAAGCCTTATAGACCTTTTTCCACTGTCTGTATATGATGACATCCCCCTTTAAATTCTATGGAATTGTAACAATGCTAACTGTTTTAGGTTTATGCATTTCGCTGCTGGTAGTGGCTCGTATACTGCATTATAGAGCACGATAGTTAAAATAAACATTTTGAACTATAACAGGGACTCTGACAATTCTTATTGTGGACAAGTACGAGTGAGTGAGCGAAAGGGTATGTCTTGCTACTGCGATTCCTGAGAGAGTCGGGAGTGTTGTGTTCTTGGTTGTCTAATCATTTGTTGCTTCATGATTGTGTAGGAGAACGAATGAGACACTATAGCTAGTCGGTTATGGAATTTTGGGTACTAAGGTGGTAGGAAGGTACAACCTCTATACACCGAGGTCCTGTTTTCTTGGGCATAGTTCTGTGTATGTGCAGAATCCCCACAACATGGCGCCACCAACGTTTGATCTGGTTCTTATCTGCGAGACTCCTGAGTAGTGCTTGTGCTTGTCCACAAACCCCTCACTTCTGTTTCCGGAGACGGTTGTGACAGTGTAGCCTCCTGTATTGTGATATTTTATAGGTTTTTCAAGCTTGAATTTTAAAAGGTCTTTCTTTTTATTTTCAACCCGTTATTGCGCTGACACACATAGGTTGTTATTTTCTACTATTGATTATGGTGGTTGACATTACACCTCCTAACTGCGCACCTGTCACGGCTTATTTGACTCAATATGGAGTCCCTGCTGATGGTGTTGTGCTTATTTTTGTTGTGGAAGCGGATGCAGCTCACTGCTTCATGGTGTTTTATTCTTGGGTCACCTTTCCGGCAGTCGATGGGACAGATCATTTGTTTCATGAATATACTGCCACGGCCCTTCCTCAGAATTATCAGCCTTATAGATCTCTTGAAGTTCTGCTAGCGGCTTGGCAACATGCAATATGGTTTAATGGCGCCCTTCCTCACCCAATGACACCGGTCCATTTAGGCCCTTTATCGATAGATGGGGCCACGTGGCCCGTTTTGGCTGGGTATATCCCACACCCAAATTATGTAAATGCTACAATCGCAGAGCTACGCTTATTGCAAACTTTGTTAATACGTGTACATAGAGCTGGTATTCAGTTAATGTTGCGCAACTTCCAGGTGGGACCACCTGGCATTGCTGAGCAACCACTGGGACCTGGTGATGTAATCATCAGTCCCGTCATGATTAATTCAGTGATGGGCAAGCGTCCCCAAAATAAAGATGAACTTCCTTATTGGCTTGCTGACAAATTTGAAAACTTGAAGCTGTTTTTCCAAACACGACACCTGTGGAGAAACACAGGATCCTGACCATGAGTTTGCCTAAAGGCCTAGTTCCTGAATTAGCTGATTGTAACACTTGGGGTAGAGTGTTTGAAGCGGTATATTCAATTTGCTTTGGCACTCCCTCAATGACTGTTCTCCCTTCCGTGATAAAACGTGTACAGGATGAACATGGGGCCAAGGCGGCCCTGGATTTGGGAATAAGACTGGTGGGAGTGTTCGATATTGTTTGCGATATGATCCTTGCTAATGTTAAGGGTGATGCAGTGAGCTTGCAAGTGGCTCAACGCTTGGAGGCTGTGGCAGACGCAGACAAACTGCGCGAATTGCCAAAGATTATTGCCAAAGCTTATAAAACCTTAGGGCGCAATAGTCTGGGAATTAAGCCTTTTTACTCAAACGCAAACTCAAGCTCAGCTTCCACAAGGAGCCCAGACTGATAAGGATGGGCGCCAGTTCTTTCCTAAACAGCACTGGAGAAATAAAATATAGGGGCAGCAACAACAGAAGCAGGGTTCGCCTGCTGGTTCACCGACACCTGAATCTTCTGAGTGTACTTATGACTTGCGCGACCGCGTGAAAATTAAGACTCCTGATAGATTTTAAGTCCTTGATCAGCGTTCTCCTCATTCTTTACAGGACATATCGGACTCTCAAGTTGGTGGTGGGGAACGTCAAGATCGTGGCAAAGGTCAGACCACACAACAAGACGGGATCAACCTCGACAGTTTGACGTTAAAGACAATCAAGAGGATCTGCCTCGTTTTTGACCCCCGTATCAGAAGAAAAAAGTTGCTGCTTTCACAGCGAAGTATGCCTCAAATGGTGAAAAGACGGCTTCTAGATTGGACATGGGCGGTGACTCTGCTCGACAGCACAGCGGAGGTTACCATAGTGCGGGAGGCACTGCATCCTTGTCTGGAGGCGAGAACAACTGATACATTTATTAAAGTGGAGACGGCAGATACACGAGTTGCCCCCCTGGATAGACTCTATGAAATTGTCTTCCAAATTTAAGGTGATAAACAGTGTACAATCACGGCTGTTTTCTGGGAAAATCTCACCTCCTCATACGACATCTTGTTGGCAGAGGTAGATTGGCCTCCACCATTTGTGCTAGCCACTTCTAGAGGGGAGGACGTGATACTTCGGAGTTTTTCGCGTTACGTCCCTAAGGAACATGCAAAGGCTTACGCATCCAAGTGGGCTTTGGCCCTTGCTCCGGTGGTGTACCGTAATCAGGTGGGCTGGGATAGAGATTCTCCGGCACATGACGTACCATTACGGTCTATGCCACAGCCGCAATATCCAATCAGACGAGAGGCTAAGGCTCCCGTTTGTGAGATTCTAACCCAGTTGGAGTATCAAGGTGTGATTGAATCCTGTGTATCACCGATGAATAATCCTCTTTTTCCGGTATCAAAACCTGATGGTTCATATCGCATTGTATTAGATTATCAAAATCTGAACAGTCATTGTCGTACATTTGCTGTACAGAACACACACAGCTCTGCGCTTGTGAACAGCATTATATGTAAAAATACAAAACTACACTGGATATATCCAATGGTTTTTACAGTCATAACTTGGCTCCTGAGAGCCGTGACTTGACAGCATTTACCGCCGTAGGAAATCAGAAAAAATTTACGCGATTGCCTGTGGGGTATGTAGGAAATTAGGATCTGCTTCTTATGGTTACCCCCACTTTTTGCTTGATGCTTCACTGTTTTTGACTAGTCTGACTGGGATCCTGCTAATCAGGACCCCAGTCTATCTGCTTTCTCCCTTAAATTGTCATACATGTACTTTGGTACACTCCAGATTGGATACTGGGGTACCCTTATCAGTCCCTAGTATATGGTACCCATGTACCCAGGGTATAGGTACCCCAGAGGCCTCCCATGGGCTGAAGCATGTATTATGCCACCCATGAGAGGCCATGCAAAATGGAACTCCAGGTCTGCTACAGCAGCCTGTGTAAGATGGTGCTTGCACCACTTACTTTAGATATAGGTTCACTATATCCATAGGCCACTACACTTAAAACTTATAAGCCAGCCCTATAGCAGGCCTTATCAATCCTGAAGGCAGGGTGCTGGGTTTTTAGTGAGAGGGTGCCCTTGCATGAGCAGGGCCTCTCTGCAGCCTTTGGAGACCATTCTCCCTGGTTGTCTGTGACTCAGCCGGCCATATAGGTAGAGGTGCATTATAACCTCGCGGTAAATGCGATCTCGAAAACGGCTGCATAGAAACATATCGTGTTTGGTATCAAACACCTTGGAATCATACCGCCACACCGGTAACCGGTGTGGAAGGTATGATTCCACCTTCCGAAGCGAGCTTCGTGGGGTTACTGGTCTATCCGGTGCCAGCCGACCAGAGACACACTTCTGCCCTCCTGCTGCTGAGCCAAGGCTCGAGCAGGGGAAGGCAGCACAATAGGCATCCTGTCACAGGGAGGTGTGACCACCTCCCAGACAGGATTTAGTGTATTGGGGCTGGGTGGGTGCACTCTGAGAGTGCCTAAAAGTCTGCACCCGGGGCACATTTGGTGTCCCTTTGCATAGTCCAGCTCAAACCAGTTCTGGGAGCCATTGGCTCCTGCTCTGGCATGAAACTGGACAAAGGACATGGGTGTAACCACCCCTCTGTCCTGACCCTTCCCTAGGAGGGTCTCCCAAATCTGTCCAACCCTCTCCCGTGGGTACATAAGGGCTTACCTGGCTGTAAGACTTTAGATTTTATGTGGACAAGATTCTACAAGAAGAAACCACTGACATTCGACTGTCTGGACACTGGACTTCGCTGGACTTCGACTGGGCCTGACTTCGTTTCCCTCTCCGTCCAAAGCTTTGTCTGTGCCCTTGCTCTGTACAAGCTCCGTCCAGGGCCTTTGGTGCACTAAGGACAACTGAAGGATCTCCCTTGGAGTGAAGGAGTCACTCCCCTGCCCTAGCAGGCACCTTAATGCAACTGACCGGTCTGCTGCTTCAGAGCTCCTGGGACTCTGAAGATTTCAGCAACACAGGAGGTGGGTTTCTGAAAGTCGCTGAGGTCGATTTGTACTCTCAGCAAGATTGAGGCCAGTATCCCTTGTGGGGACTGCATAACCCGAACCCTGTGCACTGCGTCCATTTGCAGTCGCATACGCTTGTTGGCAATTCCCGAGCTTGTGCATTGAACTCCGTGTAGTCCTGACCCTGAGCAGTATTTGCACCAAAGAACTCCGGCCTCCTCACACTGAGTGCTCCATGGGCTGGTACTTTGCAATCTTGCCCGAGGTCCCCTTGCGATTCCTGGTGCTACGGCTCGTGGATCTCTCTGAGGGTAATCTTGATTTCTATTGGGCTTTCCTGGTTGCTCCAGATGTGCCCTGACTCCCATTGCTTGGTGAGTTGCGTGGACCTTGCTGGTCCACACCGTAACCTGTTTGACCTTCCTTCGTGAGTTGCTTTTGCCAAGGCTTGTTGGTGATCCAGCCGGACACCGACCCCTCAGCACTCGACATCCTTTGTGGGACAGCTCACCTCCTGCTCCTGGTTGTCCTCGACATCTCCTGGTCCTTGTGGCTGCAGAGTCAAGCATCCCTTCTTCGCACCTGAAGCACCGACATCGCTGGGCATTCGTCTACTGAGCCCCTGGTCACTCTACAGTGACCCAGACTCTGTCCCCTCTGCTCTCAGGTTCCTTCCTTCCTGAATCCAGACTTGGATTCCACTGGACCCTTTTCACCTTCACGGCAGCAGTACTTCTTCACAGTCCTCCATTGAGAACGACGGCAGTTTCCGATGCCACTTCAGACCTATGCACCCGGCTCCTCTTGGATAGGTAACTCGGGTACTACAGTATCCATGGGTGGGGTAGCTCTTCAAACTCTTAAGTTCCAAAGGGTTCGCTCGAAGTCCTCCTAGAAGGGTCCTTAAACTTTAAAAGTGTAACCGAGACTTCCCCATAGAATTGTACGCAGCCCGCGGTCGTGTTCACATACTGCACCCGTCCTCCGTGGGTTCCCTATCTACTCACCTTGGGTAGTTCCTTGGGGTCCCAATGATTCTACATGCTCCAGACCTTGTCTTGATCTCAGTTGTGACTGTTATGCCACTATTTTAGTATATGGTTTGGTCTCCCCCCTGGAGCCCACTGTGTATTGTGCTACTTACAACTGTTCTATTGATCTCGTATTGTGTGCTTTGTGTTCTATCCTCATGTAGAGGATAGTAGAGAGTGTTATATTAATAAATATATATTTTTATATAACTACGGTGTGGTTTTCCTTTCATTTAGTCAATATAGGAGGTGATATTCTGGTAAAACAAGCTGCTTTATATTCCTTCAAGATTAAGCCTGAAGGCTGCTCTCCACAGCTACCACTAGGATAGCTTTCTAAAGGTTATCTTTGACCTCATACATCATAAGGGTCGTTTGGACTGGTGCAAGGTGCCCACTCTAATTAGTGGACAGCATATACCAGGCCAACTTCTCACAGTGTATACGAATAGTCCGGGGGTTTTGCTGCACGTGTTGGGTCTTTGCTGCACAGCATTGATCCAGATACGTTCTCGTACGTGGGTGATATTTATCTGACGGACGATGAACTGATGCTGCATCTTATCCGAGTCGATTGAATCATTCTGTTGTTTACCTTCTATGGATACAAATTCAATTTTGCAAAATCACACATCGCTTGTTTTGCGGTGCTCTTTTTGGGCTACGAGCTCAATAATGAAGATAGGGGGTTAGTCCCCCACTTTCTGGAGAAGTGTGCACAATTGCAACCTCCGTCTACACTGAAGAAACTTCAGTCTTTGCAGGGTTTTTTGAATTTTGGGAGGACTTACATCCCCGATTATGCCCAGGGTATCAAACCGCTCTATGCATTGAAACAACCAACATATTCTTCTGCCAGCTGGCTTCCAGAACATAGCACTATTCTGCAATCCTTGCAATCAGATCTGCTTGCGACTAACTTCTTGTTGACGCGTGATAATACCACGAACCTGATAATACGTATAGTACCGGGGACGGTGGGTTTCACTTTCTTGACGTTCAATGAGGGAGACATAGTCCCTATTGCATACAAATCACATTTGTACACATCGGTTGAAATACGATTTTCGAATGTTGAAAAGGTTTTGACAGCGGTCCAAATGGCGATTCTGAAAGAATTCTTGCTGGCGCAGGGAAAACACATTCTTATGGTCACGCCTCTCCCTGCTTTAGAAGCGGTGACTAAGGCAAGTGTACCCAACTCTAAGGCATTACATCCACGCTGGATACAATGGGCTACTTCTTTGACATCGGTTGATGTCACGTTTATCTTTGATCCTGCTCTTCAGACACAGGAGTTTTACAGTATGAACATGTTCACCCTCCTCCGTTGTCGTTGCTTCCTTTGGATGAGTACAAATTTATCATTTATACGAATGGCTCAGCTCAACCGGCCATCGGTTCCAAACACGCTTATTCAGCGGCTTGCGTTATTGTGGCTGGTTCAATTGTGAATGTAGAATTTAAGTCTTCCATAGTGCATACTCAGGCACTTGGGAACTGTACAGCGCAAATGGCGGAGCTGCGTGCTCTTGTTCTAGCTCTCGAGTTTGCTGATCCTAATGTGAATACTCTTATTGTATGCAATTCTTACTACTGTGTTCAGTCTTTTAATGACAACTTGTTCTTTTGGTCTCAAAATGACTATAGAGACTCTAAAGGTAGCGCAATAAAGAATAAAATGCTGTGGGTTCGAGTGGCGGAACTTAAAGAACGTCTGCCACTCACACAGGTGAGGCAGCCAAATCTGCAGTAGCCAAGTGTTCTGTTACAGCAGTAACAAGGTTCATGACTAAGATAGATAATGACATTTTGGCAGCTGTAGCTGCTACGAAGGATGGAACTGCTTATCCGCAGGGCTTCCCTTTGAAGTATTCTTATCATTTATCTCCCGAACAAGTTCCTTATGCTACAATTCCATCAGTGGGGGATCAGCTGATTCCCAACATGGACCGCATACTTGCTTTGATCATTGCCGCACACAAAGGCATGGCTTCTGCGCATGCCGGAGTGTCTGCGACGGCTCTATTTTACAGCAATGATATTGGTGGCGTGGTTTATATAAACAGACCCGTAATTCTGTACTTTCGTGTGACATCTGTCAGCAAATTAAACCGTCTACGGTCTCACGCCCACCATAAACGCAGCTATGTATTTTCAATCAGCCATTTGGCTGTGTATATCTTGATCACTGTGGTCCATTGTCTTCTGATGCTGCATATAAATACATTTTTGTTACAGTTGATTCGTGCACTAGATTCCTTTGGGTCTGGCCACAACCAGTGCTGACACTCAAAATGTCATTAGAGATTTGCGTGTCTTTGTCGGGATGTTTGCCTGTGGCACCTTCCATTCTGACCAAGGTCCAGCGTTCGCCTCTAAGGTGTACAAGGACGCAATGAAGTCGATGGGGGTGCTGGTGCAGTTTTTGTATCCATACAGGCCTGAGGGCAATTCTATAGTGGACCGAATGAACCGTGACTTAAAGCAATCTTTGACAGCTAGGGTTTTAGGTACTGGCAGGAACTGGCTGGCCCATTTGTATGGAGTTCAACGTGCACTCAATAATCTCCCTAGAAGATCTCTTGCTGGGCGTACCCCATACGAAATGCTCTTTGGCATTAAAATGTTTGTGCTGGAACCTTGATGGTCTAGACGTTGTGGCGGCTGCCGCAACCTTTGACGTAGATAATAATTCCACTATGTTACAGGACCTACAAAAGACCTGTGACAGCTATGCAACTGAACATTTGCCCTCTTCCAATGATACAGCACCGCTGATTCCGGTCGCCGGCTGGCTTCCTAAGATTGGAGATCTGGTACAAGAAAAGCTGGACAACAAAAAAGAATTTGGTCCCTCATATCGTACACCGGTTCCAGTACTTGGATAGAAGGGTACTCGCACAGTAATTCTATCACCTTTGCCTGGTCGCAAAGACAACAGATATATTTCAGTGGACAATGTCAAACTACATTGTCTGGCCGATTCTAAATAGTGTCACTCCTGCAGTCTCATGCAATGCTATCTCTTTGAATCCGGTGAATTCATCCTCTTCGACTAATGCCCGTATCGCTGTGGGTGAGATGGAAACTACTATTGACCTTTTGCCTGTTCTGCCTCCATCCTCTTCCAACACAGAAGTCGAGAATACTTACCCTGCGGATGAGTCCCACAGTGAAGTGCCGAACAGTCCTCGACAACATCAAGCTGATGCTGCCCTACCACCTTTAAGGAACATGGGTGCAAGCAGTTATTTTGGGGACCGTGCAAGCTTCTCTTATGACTCTTCCTCCTAGTCTTCCACCGACAAAAATAGGTGTTTTCATCTCTTGGTTGAAAAAGACTTACCTGGTACCACCCTGGACCTACATCTGGTTGGTACTTATCAAGATTTTCCTCTTCATGTTGATTTGTGACAGTATTTTTCTTGCTCATCAATGGTCATTATTTGCCAGAACGCTCTGCTGTGAAGTTGGTTGATGGAATTCTGGCCCCTCATACATTGTCCCATATCATGAAACGTGATCAAACTCTTGTGAACATTTCAGCTTTCCCGGTTGCAGATGGCATCGTTTGGGATGAAGTAGCATTCGAAATTCACGGCCCGAAGGAAGTCCTAAAGATACCATACGTGTTTCGTGTTTCTTTAGGAGATGTGGTAACACCGGACATACATTCCGATGATTGGGATGTACAAGCAGTACATTCATTATTTTCTGATTTGAAGTATTATTCTGCTTTTGATGCTGAAGATTTATATTTAAATTCTGCCAATTATGCTAATCTATTCTGTTATCAACACTATGGGCATAATTTCTTACACAAGACAAACATGTTAAGACCTGTTTTTAATTACACGCAATGGGAACATTGTCCAACTCCCGTACAGGGGAGTTTTAAAACCCTTAGGAATAAGTTCACCTATTTCACAGATTATGACACGTCCAATCCAGAATCCCATTTATTTAAAGTACAGTTGTCATCTCAATCCAAATTTATTCTAACCCACACTAAATCAATCTATTCCAATTCCTTTAGAACTGAATTGGCCACACAGGGTTATGATCACTGGAGAGATACTATTGATTTGAAATCAATTTGGGGCACTAAGGCTTGGCAGGTTCAGGGAACTGAAGCTTTGCATCGTGTCTGCCTAATCCCGACTCAAATGTTATTTTTAAATGATACAGTATGCCAAAGTACTTGCTTTGGCCTGGCAACTGCCAAAAATGTAAATATTCCGTCCATTCCGTCATTGGTGGAGTACGACAATTGGTGCACACACAAATTATACGATAGATGTATTACAAACTCTGTTCCGAAATGACACTTTCAATGTCTCTGAAGTTGACCCGTCCGAATGGTTGGTGTGGCAAACCACTTCAAATGCATGTCAACTGCATTTTTATAATGTAACGCCTGGCTTCACACAGACTAGACCTAGATCCTCGTTTTCCACATTCACATTCGGTCACCACATACTCGGTGGGTAAATTGTACCAACAATGGTTGGAAAACTCCACTTTGTCGTCAGTAAAACAACACTTGTCACTCTAGTCGAGCGATATCAATTTGGCTGATTTTATCTTAGGACCTAGGATTCCTAGAACAAAGAGGTTTATCTATGCAGCTTACAATGAAGTAAGGAAACTTTCGCAGATTGAGGCAGCACTTCGACTGCGCCAAATTGACAAAACAAATTTAGAAAAAGTCCTTGCAGTGGTCGACAATAGTATTAATACACTGTCTTCACGCATTTATACCTTGGATAATATTGTTTCATCTGTTATTGATATTGTTCAGAATGATGTATCTGTGTTATATCATGGTCAAAATCAATTACGATCAGTGATGCAGTTTGCATGGACGTTACAGACTCTAAAAATGGGTAAAGTCCCTTGGGGTTATTTGAATGCTTATGCTTTGTTTTTACCATTTAATCTAACTGATAAACAGAGATTTTTGTCCATGAAAGATGCTACATACACGCTATTACACATTGAACAATTAGAACACTTGCCATTCTCTGTGGCGGAGACAGATTCAGCTGTATTGTTAATTCATGGGGTTATCTCTCTCCCATTTTCGCGGTTTCAGTTTAAATCTTGCATGAAGCATTTCCCAATTGGCAGTTTTGAACCCCTGGGTAGTGCATTTCTCCATGAATTATGGTCCCTACCTTTCACTTACAGATGTCAACGGGAGGATAAGGAAGTTTTCCTAACAGGGGAGGACTGCGATTCCACAATAGGACATTCCCTAGTTTGTAAACACGATAAGTTACACAGCGATTGTAATGTGTCCACGCCTAATCTTGCTTGTTTTTTTAAAGGAACTCCCGTCCCAGCAATAATTCCCGCTTTTATATTGCTTACTAACGGCAGTTATCTTATTTTGAATAACCACGACTGCTGTGGTTTACGGGCAGGAATCCCATATATAGTAACAGTTTCACAACGTGTTACTTGTTGTAGCAATTTGCTTTTTCCGCCCCCACATGGGAAAGTAGATAGCTCCATTTGGCCTTCCATTCCAACTTTGAAAACAGATTTCAACACATTAAGCAGACTCAAAGCGCTATTGTTTTAACAAGAAGTGGCTCTCACTTCGGCTCGAGAGACCTTCGAATTGCAAGTGGCTAGAACATCTAGCGAGATTCAGTCACTTCTGACCACGAACCTCCCACTTCACTTTGGGGAGCTTATACATCAAATATTCAATGCGTCTGATACCAAAGGCCTTGCTCATTTTTTTAAGCTTGTCGGATCCAGCCTTGTGACCTCTTTTCAGACGATATTTGGAGAAAAACCGGCTTTTATTCATTCTATTTTTTCTAGCGTCTTCGAAGGGTTCCCTTTATTACTGGCGTTAGCTGGTGGAATCCTGATTCTTCTGCTCCTGCTACGCAATGGCTGCTCATCTTGTGGTAATGCACAGACCAGGGCCAATTGCAACTGTACCGTGACCAAATGCAACAACTTTTTGGATGCTTGCCATTAGCAACGCTTAGCGTGAGTTATGGACTAACTTTTCGCTTTGCCTACTTCACTTGCCTACTTCACTTGCGTGCAGCCTGTGTTCTACTGTCAGCGGTGCCCCTACTATTGGGCTTTGGATTTATGCCTCTCCAATACGTCATGTCCAGATCCGGATTATGACCAGTTAATGGGTCTGTTAGAAATGGGATTTCCGGTTGGCTAGGGCTTGAGCCTAAGCCAGGCAGAAACCACCACTCTAGTCAGGGCAAGGGAGTTACACGCTGAAGATAACCCCTGCTCACCCCCTTGGTTGCTTTGCATGAGCAGTCAGGCTTATCCCAGAGGCAATGTGTAAAGCGTTTGCGCAACACACACAGCAGCAACACACTAGGCACCCAACAAAAGAAACTCCAGACAAGGTTATATAAAAATAGCCTTTGTATTATTATTCAAACACATTAGATCATAATCACACAATATACACTGTACCAACTGGCACTAGGCAATATTTACAGGGGATTATATACACACAACAGGGCCAATCAGGCCACTGTCAGAACCGTTTAGAAAGCACTAGTAACACATATGGAACACGACCAGTAACTACTGGTAAAATACTGTACTCAGCATTATATCACCTTAGCAACATAAACCCATAATGCATAAATCACATTAGATCCCAAACCTCATTAGCAGAAACATATTACGCATTAGGCATCACATTGGGTATAGGAATAAACCACATAAGCCTAAGGACCATGGGCATAAATCACATTACGCATCATTCACATTGAGTATAAACATATTAGGCAGGAACTCAGTAGTTCACCCAAATAACACTACTACAAGGTGCATACATCACCTTAAGGCCTTGCGCCCTTTCACCATCACAGATAAAGTGCACACAGCACCTTAGCATAAACCATGACCCCAGGCTGACTGGCCTTTCACTGGGGCTCAGATTCCCTATGTCCCGCAAAGTCAGGGTGTAGCTGCAAAAGTAGCAGAAGCAAAGTGCGCAATGCGCTGCGGCAGGGGAGGGTATCTCAGTCCTTTCTCATGGAAGAGAAAATGCCCCCGTGATGTGGCTACCCGCTTTCTCTCGCGGTGCAGCTGTGGCCAATTAGCCCAGGCACCACTGTGATCTGGGGCGGCCCCTATCCGGGACTCCTAAATATCAACTTGCCCCATACGTTGCAGCTGCCTGCAACTGCGGTGCAGCTGTGAAAAACAACCAAAATGCACCCAGCAAGGGTGTTGCTGCTTGTCACCCAGGCCGAAATGATCAGAGGCTCAGCCCCACTCACAGGGGACTCCTGCGGTCTCACTGCAGCAGGGGGAAAGGCACCGGCAATGTGCCTGGGGAGATCCTCCTGCCCCGGGACCACTGCTGACTTCTTCGGTCTCTCTGCCGGAGCCCGCAAGGCTCCGGACGGTCTGGGCTGCACATGGGGCTCTCCTCTCCAACACGGGAGCCCTGCGTGCGTCGCGCTGCCTCCTCTTTGGCCCTGCCCACAACCAGGCAAGGCAGCATGGCTTCCGGGTAACTTGGGGAGGCAGCGGCTCTCTCTCCTTCGTCTCGGGCCATGGCAGTGATCTCCTTGCGGCGAAGTGCGGGGTGGGATCCCACCATTCTAAACAAGCACACAACCGGGGTGGGCACCTGCCAGAAAAGCGGCAATGCGGGGTGGGCACCCGCTTTTCAAAAACGCATGAGAGCGTGGTGGGCTCCCGCTCTGATCGGCAAAATACGGGGGAATCCCCACATCGGGATTCCCTCTAAATAGGTTGCAGCTCTAAATAGGTTGCCCCAGCACTCTCCCATCCTGGGAGAGATATTTTAGCGCACACAGGGCGCTCAGGTCAAAAGTTCCAGGGGGCAAAGGCTGGGCCCAGGCAGGCAGCACACCAGGCCCTCCAGCAGGGAGGCAGTTCTTAGTGGCGGTTCCTCCTGGGGCCCAGCAGCAGCAAGTCGCCTGGAAGCCCAAAATTGCAACATTTTCATGGGGTCACAGTTCCAATATTTATACCAATATTCTTTTTGTCTGCCCTGGCACAGGGCTTGGGGGGACCAGCCTAGACTGGTTCTGGGGGGTTTTGGAGCACTTTGCTGACAAGGCTCCTTTTCCCCTTTGTCAGATGGGGGCTCGTCATCAGACACACCACTGGTGGGCGGAGCCAGCATTCACATAGGCAGGCACAGACCTATTCAGGGTCAGGGGACTACTCCTCCCACTACTCCAAATGCAGATGCCCTACTCAGCCTAGCGCTGACTCACCCTGCCCTCCCTGGAGCCACACACACCTCACCAGCCCCTGTCACTCCAAAGCCAGACATGCAATCCACATCAGGCAGGCAGACACATAGCACACAGAAATGCCAACTTCTAAAAGTGGCATTTCTAAAATAGTTATAATAAATCAGCGCACACCATTGAGTAGCATTTATTATCACTATTCCAAACATACCAAACGTGACCACGCTGCTCCTCTCATATCAGGAATTACCACTGAAACACTTATCCGGGAATCCCCAATGCATTCCTATGGGAGGGCAGCCTCACAGTAGTGAAAAACCAAAATGGCTGTTTGTCACTACCAGGACATGTCACACACTTAAGGAACATGTCCTATCTTTTACCTACAATGCACCCTGCTCATAGGGCTAGCTAGGGCCTACCTTAGGGGTGACTGACATGCAGTAAAAGAGGGGTCACAGACATGGCACACACTTTAGGTGCCACATCACAGCGGCAATAACACTGCGCGCACAGGCCCTGCAATGGTAGAGGCCTGAGATAGGTTTGAAAGGCTACTTTGGTGGGTGGCTCAATCAGCGCTGCAAGCCCACCAGTAGCATTTAATTTACCAACCCCGGGTATATGAGATACCACTTTACAAGGGACTGACCAATCTTACCATATTTACCACAGAGAGCACATGCACTTTACACTGAACAGCAGTGCTAAAGTGCCCAGAGTCCTAAAACCACCAACACCATGTCAGAAAAAAGGCTAGGAGGAAGGCAAAAAGTTTAGGGATGACCCTGCAAAAAGGTCCAAGTCCAACAGGGTCCCTTAGTGGCCCATGAGCAGGCCTGTTCTGGGGATGGCCGTATCATGCGTGCGGCTGCACTTGGAGTCTTGGCTGAATGGAATATCTGTGCGGCTGAGCAGAACCTCTTGCGACTGAGTTTTATCGAATATCATGCAAGTTGCCCGGAAATGCTCGTGGAAGCATCAGATTACAGCACGTCTGTTCCTTTGGCCTACTTGATTGGATAGCATCCCTTTTTTCTAGTAACGATAGAGATGAACTTTTGGAACGAATTGCATTCTTAATTTCACATACTTTGATGGATTTGACACCTCCATGTTAATCAAATTTTCCGTGCAAAGAAAAATATATATATATATTTTTTATTTTTCAAATTTGTTTTTTTCACGAGCTACTGAACTCTGCTTACCTTTTAACTCTGTTTTGGTCTTTTGTCTAAATACTATGACCTTACCAAGGGGAGGGTGTTATATGGCCGTTAGGGTCATTGTCGACATTGCTAAGTTAGCATGAGCTCTGCTGCCATGATGCTGCTTTTGCACACAATTCTACATGACGTTATTTTGTAAGACTCTGTTTGTGCCTTTCACATGAGAACTGTCTGCTTTCTGCATTCTCTGTCTGTTCCTGGAGTTTAGTCTGAACACGATGTGCGAGGTTGATAAACAATGCCCCTTGTTATTCTGTTCTGGTCAGTCCCTAGCACCTAGACAAAACATGCTAACACAGCTGCACTGCTGGAAACTCATGCTTTGATATTACGGGGATGCATGTTGTTCACACACACACTTGGAAAGGGACCTTTCCAGGGAGAAGAGCTATGCTGTTCCTATGATGTAAAACTTCCATCTAGGCACTAAGGTATGGGGTCTGCTGACAAAGCCCAGAGATTTTCCTTTATATAATAAACTTCACCTTACCAAGGGGAGGGTGGTTAGGCCTTATAGACCTTTTTCCACTGTTTGTATATGATGACATCCCCCTTTATATTCTATGGAATTGTAACAATGCTAACTGTTTTAGGTTTATGCATTTCGCTGCTGGTAGTGGCTCGTATACTACATTACAGAGCACGATAGTTAAACTAAACATTTTGAACTATAACAGGGACTCTGACAATTCTTATTGTGGACAAGTACGAGTGAGTGACCGAAAGGGTATGTCTTGCTACCTCGATTCCTGAGAGAGTCGGGAGTGTTGTGTTCTGGGTTGTCTAATCATTTGTAGGTTCATGATTATGTAGGAGAACGAATGAGACACTATAGATAGTCGGTTTTGGGATTTTGGGTACTAAGGTGGTAGCAAGGTACAACCCCTATACACTGAGGTCCTGTTTTCCTGCGCATAGTTCTGTGTATGTGCAGAATCCCCGTAACAAGAGAAAGTAGAAACTGTAGGGTAACCCCTGGGAAATTTTACCCCATTGGTTAGGCAGTGGCCAGGATTAACTCCCACACACTAGATAGTGCCAGGCATCCCCAGGCACCCTATTCAGAATTATTACCTGTGGAAGAACAGAAGACCGCTGGGCCTTCTGTCTGTCACCTGAGAGTACCACTGAAGCATTGGACCTTCTCTTTTGTTTACACCGAGGACAAAGAAGTGGACTCCGGGGGTCAGTTAGCTGACCTCCAGTGAGCTACAGGGCTACAAAAAACTGCAAGAGGCCTGTTTTCAGAAGTTCCCTGCTGACCAGTAGCAACTGGACCTGGCCTGGCCCTGCTGGTGGCCTCTGCTGGAGTGAGTCATTTTTTTTATAAACAAATGTTATTGACTTTTGCACATCCAGCAGCATAGACATTATAGCATACTTGGTCAGTGTGGATCCAGAGACATTCCCCTGTACATTCACATATCTAATCCGTGGCAGTGCCATAATCATCACAGTGAAACAATGAAACTATCCCCCCACAACCCCCCATGAGTCAGCACTACAGAGTATGGTCTGGCATACGTTTTGGGGTGCAAGAGACATGTCTACATGACACACAAGATAATGTGAAGCATTTATAAGTAGGCCTGCCTTCTCCATATTCACTTAGAAGTCAACGTTGCAGATCTAGGTTGCAGGGGATTTCACCCCTCAGGGGGACCCCGCAAGTGACCTCATGGGTGTGTCCGGTCCAGGATTGGCTAAACTGTCTGCCATAATTCCCCAGACTCGGGCTACCTCCAAATCACCTATCACCTTCTGGCGTCTTCTCAGTAATATACGCCCCTCGCATCCTGTCCACTTTACCTTTTCCCTTCTCCTCATGTGCAGGCGGGGACCCACAGGTGTCTTCCAATTCCTCACGATTGTCCGTATGGCAAGCATAATAGCCAGGTCCTGGAACTTGCTTGTGACTTTAGTCTTAGATGTGTGAGGGAACCAACCCAGTAAGCAGTGTCTCGGGGTGTGTGGGTTCTCCCTCTTGAGATTCTCCTTGACCACATGCAATACCTCCTCCCAAAACGCTTGTAGCACAGGGTATGTCCAGAACATATGAAGTATGTGCGCTCCACATTCCCTGCATCTGAGACAGGCCATGTCAGCTACCTGAAAGTATCTACCTATGCGTTGAGGGTTAAATATGATCTATGTAGGACATAGTAATAATATGCTTAAAGCGCGCATTTCTGGAAACCTTGGGTGTTCTGTCTAATATCATGCCGCAGTCCCTTGCAGCAAAAGGAATGCCAAAATCATCCTCCCACTGAGAGTGCAATTTTTCCTTCGGTCGTTGTTGATCTGCCCTGTACAAATAAGAGACTGCCTTGATAGTACCTGCAGAAAGCGCCATATAGTAACAGCTCTGTTGTGGTAGAGACTCAGCAGTCCCATTGTGCCAGTATTTACATAGTGCTGACGTAAGTGCTCTATGTAATAAAAAATGCCCCCTAGGTAAGGGAACTCTGATTGGAATTCCTCAAATTGGAGCAGTTCAGTATCCCTATAAAGGTCCCCCACCTTCGTCGCTCCCGCCTCAATCCAAAGATCAAGGTCTCACCAGCTGCCGCCATGCGTGGGTGCTCTCAGCATTGCTATAGGGAATTATGGGGAATATGGAATCTTAATTCACATTTTCTGCAATCCTCTACTCCAGCATTTAGCCTGCACTTTGAATTCTCGTGGTTTTTTTATGGCCGATCTTTGTATTCTAAGAAACATCCTGGTCTGGATTCCACCACAGCATTATCCCCTGCACCAACCACTGCAGCTTGGCTGCGATGTAATAAGTCTCAAAGTCAGGGACTGCCAGTCTATCCGCCGTCATTGGGTGACACATTGTTGTCAGCGCCACTCTCCACCGTCCTGGCCCCCAGAGAAACTTAATAAGCAGAGAGTCCAATTCTTTAAAGAAAGTCTTCGGAACCCATACAGGAAGCGTGCAAAAATAGTAGAAAAGCCATGGGAGGGACATCATTTTCAGGAACGCCACTCTGCCAATCACTGAGAGTGGTAGGGTCCGCCAGAAGGCAATGGATGCCCTCTGTGACCGGAGGACTCGCCCCAGGTTCCTTTCAAAAATAATGGTCCCGTCATAACAAAAATTGGTCCAGTCATGACAAATCCTAATCCCAAGGTAGGGCAGGCACCGTGATTCTTATTGCAGCAGGTCGAACCCAGTTGGGAGCTGTCCAGCCTGCGCCACAGGGAAGAGCCTGGACTTTTGCCAGCTTACTCTCAGGCCAAACTCCCCCAGCATCAATGGAGCACCTTCAAAATCATCCTCTCCTTCATTCAAGTAGAGGAGTAGATCGCCAGCATTTAACGCAATATAATGTTGAGTACGCCCTATGCTCAATCCCCTGTAGAATTGTTCTGATCTGGCTGCAGCCGCTATTGGCTTTATGGCAAGAGCAAATAACAGTGGGGAGAAAGGGCATCCCTGTTGTGTACTCCGTCCCACCAAATGGCCCTCCCAGTGCGCACTCTAACAGTGGGTCTAGTATATAGCAACCGAGTCCACTCGATAAAGTATTCACCCAGCCCATGCATGTCATAACTTCATATAGGTAGTTCCACTCCAGGCTATTGAATGCTTTCTCTATGTCAACCGCAAATACTCCTGCCCCTCCACAGTTGTCCTGTTCTGCCTCCCTGATCGCCAATAGCCGGTGGATGTTTCCTGCCGTAGAACGGCCTTGGATAAATCCTGGCAGATCTGCATGGATCAGCTTTGCCATGAGGGGCAGAAGCCGGGTGGCCATAATCTTACTCAGGATTTTGTAGTTTATGTTTAGCATCGATAGTGGGCAGCATGCCGATCGATCGTGAGACGGCTTACCTGGTTTCAGGATGGGAACTATCATCGCCTCTCTAGTAGTGATTGGCAAAAAGCCAGCCGCCTTAGCTGCTGCATATAGGCTCGCCATTTGTGGCGTTAACTCAGCAAAATTTGTGACGTAAAACTCTCCCAGGAACCCGTCCGTACCGGGGGTCTTATTGCCGGCCATATGCTTGATGGCAGAGGCAATTTCCTGCGGAGTGATGTCTCCCCCAAGCTCTCTCACATCCCCTCTGTGATCCATGGCAGTGGCAATGCCCCCAGATACATCCACATCTCCCCAGTGCTCTGTGTGGAGGCGCTAGTATACAGAGTTGAATAATATCGGCTGAATATGTCATTTATCCCCTCTTGCGAGAACGTTCTGGCACCTTTCTCATCCACTATCTCCGCTATCGTCAAGCTACTTCTATCTGGATCGGCCAGCCAGGCCATGAAAGAGCCAGACTTATCCCTCTTGAGTGTGTTCTATCAGTGTATTGTCGGTAGTCAAAGCATCAGAGCCATTATAACTGTACCACTACAGCCTCCGTAGCCACTAGAAGCTCAGGTTGCAGCTCAGGATGGCCCGGTTGTCAAATCTCCACCTCCCACAAGTGCTCCAAAGCAGATATATTTTTGCCCAACAGTGTATGTCTAATACCTTCTGACTCAGATAAACAATACCCTTGCATCACTCCCTTAAAGGCATCCCATTCTACCTGGACGGAAGAAACCGTATCTGCATTATCAGCAAAATAGTGAAGTATCTTGGTCCTAATCATTTCACAAAAACCTGGTCCTCCAAGGACTCTGGATTAAGCCACCATGTAGGGATGAAGGATCGGGGCTGGGCCCAGCGCAGTCGCAACAGGAGGGGATTATGATCTGATACAGTGCGGGAGAGGTACTCCACCTCTGACACTAATCCATGTATGTGAGGGGTACAGAGAAAGAGGTCAAGATGCACATGTACTTCGTGGAGCCCTGAGAAGAAGGAACAGTCTCGCTCCAGCAGGTATAGCCGTCCCCAGGAGTCAATAAGCCCCCACTGTTGTTGCTAGTGTCTGAATGCCCTAGCTGTGCGGACAGTTTGAGAATCGCACAGGGGAGGGTGCAACCGGTCCAACTGAATGTCCCCTCCCATTAGTGTCACAGCAGTCAGAAACAGAGCCAGTTGCCTCGAAAAATTCATAAAGAACACACTCTGGTCTTTATTTGTGGCATACACATTCACTATAGTTACATCCCAACCCTATATTCGCCCTTGAACCACCACATATCTACCTTCAGGATCTACCAGCATATTTACCAATTGGAAGGGGACCCCTGCCCAAATCCAAATGAGGACCCCCCTAGGATGCGCAGAATATGTAATATATTAGGCCTGGCCTCTCCACTGCTGTCGATTATGTCTCCTGTAGGAGAGCTATGTGGACATCTCTCCTGTTCAAGTAGGAAAATACTTTAAAGCGTTTCGTCATTGATTGCAGTTGACCTGTCACAGTTGTCATTTGAAGGAGATACCATTGCACGAGGCCTTCAGCAGATCCCTGCACCATCCCTTCATCATGCACAGGTTAAACATAGTTTTCTGTAATGTACGACTCATCAAACCCCAACATGCAACTCAAAACCCGGTGAACCAACTCCCCCACCCCAGGACAAGCAAAGTAATACCACCCATCCAAAAAGTGAAAGAAACCAGTGCTAGACGTGGAAGGTCTCCAACGGTGCTCAGTAGTGAGGGGGGTGGTTCATGAGCCCTCTCAGCTAGCAAAACCCCATCCCAGCTTATTTCACGACAGTCATGGCAGTCCAATATACAAGTCCCCCTGTACATTACATGTTCATGAGGTGCCTCAGATGCTAGCACCCGCAGTTACCGGGGTCACCTTAGGCATCTCCAGCCTCGAGCCCCCGATGTGTCAGACTTATGGTCACAGTCAGAGTCGTGGATGGGATGGCTTTGCTCTGGAGACTCTGAGCTCACCTGCCTCCCACTCATCTTGGCTACGGCTTCCATCACACTTCATCGATCGAGTCGTGCCTCGGATTGCAAAGGGGCAAGAGAGCTTCGTCACAACCGCCTGCGGCGTAGTCCAGTGTGGTGCCCATGTCACTGTTCCTCACTCCTGTCAGCTCCTAGTCCTCGTTGGTCTTCGAGTCATTCACAGACTTCCTGCGGGGAATGGAAACATTGTGTCAAGACTATTTCGCATGGAAACGCACTGCATATTTGAATTTCAAGTGCCATCATTTCTTTTTGGCTTCCTGGTATGACACTCCTTGCCTCTGGACAGCTCTGGAGAATTCCAGAAAAATACGCACCACAACATTATCGACCCGGAGCTCCTCCCTTTGCCGTGCCTGTGTCAGGATATAATCGCAGACCTTATAATGCAGCAATCGTGCCACAACTGGTCTTGGAGGGACGCCAGGCTGAGGAGGTTTCCATGGAATCTGGTGCGCTCTCTCAAGTGCAAAGAATGCAGAGAGGCCCTCAGAAGTGACGTCCATGTGCAACCAGTTCTCGGGTAACTCATCATGTTGGCGCCCTCGATCTTCTCAGGCAGCCCTACCACTCGGAAATTGTTGCGCGGGAGCGGTTTTCAGCATCCTCCACTCTGATTTCAAATGTTCTTACTTTAGCCTCTACTACCTTCAATTGTTCCTGCATCACCGTCATGGCAAGAGGGAGCTCTCCTATGGCACTCTTGTTTGTGGTAACTCGCTCCGCAAGGCACTTATGGTCGTCTCGCAGAATGCCCAAGTCTGAGCCAATAGCATTGATCTTAAATTCTAATGCCTCACGGAGGCCATTATGACCTGGAGTAAGTGCTGCAGTGTGGGGTCCCCAGCAGGCAGCCCAGGCGGGGGCGCATCCTCCGCTCCACTCAGGAAAGCAGCCACTGTCTCTGGATACTGCTCCTATCTACGAGTGGACTTGTCCATATTTCTCTGCAAGGTGCCAGGAGTCCCCGATTCCTCTTGCGTCTGCTCCTGGTCAGTACTTGTGCCTGTGAGCAGGAGGAGGCCCGGGTCATGCCCGGCCCTCTCCGCAAGATGTCATCTAACAGGCAGAGCAATCTTTTTACCCAGTGAACAATGAGCCATTCAGGGTGTAGGCACAGTGTCCAGGGCCAGGAAGAGCCCAAGTTCACTGTCAGGCCGGTCGAGGTCCCTCTTCCTCGAGGCATGGCCTCCTCTAAAGTATTCCCCAGGTAAGTCCACAGTATGGTCAATACTAGACAAGTGTGCAGTCGGCTCACTCACTGCTCCCCGTCGATGGTGAGCTCTCCCACATTCGGCTTGGTGGATTTCTAGGAAGGCATCTAAGGCTGCCTGCATCAGCACGATCAAAGATCAGAGCCCTACTGTTCTGTTATGAGGACTACTCTCAGCAGACCGCTCGTCTCCTAGATCCCGGTCTCTCTCCTAGGGCGAGCCCCGAATCCTGGGCATGTTCCCCTACTCAAGGCGCAGGTCTCAGCCCTCATCCTCCTCACCTGCTACCTCTCAATGCGAGGCAGATCGCCCCCGAGCCCCAGAAGGTTGGCATCGGTAGGTACAGAAAAGGGGAGGATTCAGCGCTCTTGGGCACTCAAAGGATCCAGGATAGCATGCATGGCTTATTAGGCCCCTACATTGCTGTGCCCTCAGTTGGCCTGCGCCACACCGCCTGGGACTTGCTGCATCTCTTGTTCCAGAGCTCCCCAGGGTCAGTTCCTCACATCATACACCTCAAGCCAAGGGAGCCCATCAGGATATGCCCTCCCAGGCATGCCAGGACTGCATCAGTCGTCTTTACCCTCTTCCAGGTAAGGGCTGCGGTTCCGCTGTGCTCACAGTTGGCCCCCGACGTGCGGCCCAAGACTCACAGCAACCGCACTCCCTAGGGCCTCCCAGGGTCGTTTCACTACCCTGCAGACTTCAGTCACAGGAATCACGGCTAGGTGAGAAGTGTTATCCTGAGTCGGTTAGACTGTTATAACTCTCTGCTACTGGGTGCTCCAAACTCTTTGATAAAGAAGCTTCAAAGAATCCAGATAATAGCTGCTAAGTTAGCTCTAAAGAGACAGTGTAGGTCATCTGCCTCTTTGTCCCTTAAATTGCAAAACACACAAGAAGATGGACGGAATGTTGAACAATGGCAAACATTCACCCCAGTCACAGATCTGGGTTTAATCCATCGTTATTTTGCTTCACCACGCCACCCCAGTTCAAACATGGCCATATGCAAATCAGTCTTGACCCTGTGCCTCATGGGAACAGTCCAGACCGAACTGCCAAGCCATGTCTTCCCTGGACCGGAATCAAGCATCCTAGGACCGGTTTCAAGCATTCAGCCCTCATCAGCCAGGATAGCCTGACTCCAGTGGCGCAGTGAGCACGGGACCCACGTCTGGGCATACCCTTCCCACTTGGGGCAAATTGCAAAACACACAAGATGATGGACGGAATGTTGCACAATGGCAAACATTCATCCCCAGTCACAGATCTGGGTTTAATCCATCGTTATTTTGCTTCACCACGCCACCCCAGTTCAGACATGGCCATATGCAAATCAGTCTTGACTCTGTGCCTCATGGGAACAGTCCAGACCGAACTGCCAAGCCATGTCTTCCCTGGACCAGAATCAAGCATCCTAGGATCGGTTTCAGGCATTCAGCCCTCATCAGCCAGGATAGACTGACTCCAGTGGCACAGTGAGCACGGGACCCATGTCTGGGCATACCCTTCCCACTTTGGGTCGAATTGCAAAACACACAAGATGATGGACGGAATGTTGCACAATGGCAAATATTCACCCCCAGTCACAGATCTGGGTTTAATCCATCAGCCAGGCTAGCTTGAATCCAGTGGTGTAGTGAGCACGGGACCCACGTCTGGGCATACCCTTCCCACTGTGACTGGGGGTGAATGTTTGCATTGTCCAGCATTCCGTCCATCAATTGTTTCTTTTGCATTTGTCGCCCTAAGTGGGAAGGGTATGCCCAGACGTGGGTCCCGTGCTCACTACACCACTGGATTCAAGCTAGCTTGGCTGAAGAAGGGTGATGCCCTGAAACCGGTCCTAGGATGCTTGTTTCCGGTCCAGGGAGGACCTGGCTTGGCAGTTCGGGCTGGACTGTTCCCACAAGAAACAGGGTCAAGACTGATTTGCATATGGTTGGGTCCAAACTGGGGTGATGTGGTGAGCAAAAGAATGATGGATTTAACCCAGATCCTTGTGACTGGGGGTGAATGTTTGCATTGTCCAGCATTCCGTCCATCAATTGTTTCTTTTGCATTTGTCGCCCTTAGTGGGAAGGGTATGCCCAGACGTGGGTCCCGTGCTCACTACACCACTGGATTCAAGCTAGCCTGGCTGAAGAAGGGTGATGCCCTGAAACCGGTCCTAGGATGCTTGTTTCCGGTCCAGGGAGGACCTGGCTTGGCAGTTCGGGCTGGACTGTTCCCACAAGGAACAGGGTCAAGACTGATTTGCATATGGCTGGGTCCAAACTGGGGTGGTGTGGTGAGCAAAAGAATGATGGATTTAACCCAGATCCTTGTGACTGGGGGTGAATGTTTGCATTGTCCAGCATACCGTCCATCAATTGTTTCTTTTGCATTTGTCGCCCTAAGTGGGAAGGGTATGCCCAGACGTGGGTCCCGTGCTCACTACACCACTGGATTCAAGCTAGCCTGGCTGAAGAAGGGTGATGCCCTGAAACCGGTCCTAGGATGCTTGTTTCCGGTCCAGGGAGGACCTGGCTTGGCAGTTCGGGCTGGACTGTTCCCACAAGGAACAGGGTCAAGACTGATTTGCATATGGCTGGGTCCAAACTGGGGTGGTGTGGTGAGCAAAAGAATGATGGATTTAACCCAGATCCTTGTGACTGGGGGTGAATGTTTGCATTGTCCAGCATTCCGTTCATCAATTGTTTATTTTGCATTTGTCGCCCTAAGTGGGAAGGGTATGCCCAGACGTGGGTCCCGTGCTCACTACACCACTGGATTCAAGCTAGCCTGGCTGAAGAAGGGTGATGCCCTGAAACCGGTCCTAGGATGCTTGTTTCCGGTCCAGGGAGGACCTGGCTTGGCAGTTTGGGCTAGACTGTTCCCACAAGGAACAGGGTCAAGACTGATTTGCATATGGCTGGGTCCAAACTGGGGTGGTGTGGTGAGCAAAAGAATGATGGATTTAACCCAGATCCTTGTGACTGGGGGTGAATGTTTGCATTGTCCAGCATTCCGTCCATCAATTGTTTCTTTTGCATTTGTCGCCCTAAGTGGGAAGGGTATGCCCAGACGTGGGTCCCGTGCTCACTACACCACTGGATTCAAGCTACCCTGGCTGAAGAAGGGTGATGCCCTGAAACCGTTCTTAGGATGCTTGTTTCCGGTCCAGGGAGGACCTGGCTTGGCAGTTCGGGCTGGACTGTTCCCACAAGGAACAGGGTCAAGACTGATTTGCATATGGCTGGGTCCAAACTGGGGTGGTGTGGTGAGCAAAAGAATGATGGATTTAACCCAGATCCTTGTGACTGGGGGTGAATGTTTGCATTGTCCAGCATTCCGTCCATCAATTGTTTCTTTTGCATTTGTCGCCCTAAGTGGGAAGGGTATGCCCAGACGTGGGTCCCGTGCTCACTACACCACTGGATTCAAGCTAGCCTGGCTGAAGAAGGGTGATGCCCTGAAACCGGTCCTAGGATGCTTGTTTCCGGTCCAGGGAGGACCTGGCTTGGCAGTTCGGGCTGGACTGTTCCCACAAGGAACAGGGTCAAGACTGATTTGCATATGGCTGGGTCCAAACTGGGGTGGTGTGGTGAGCAAAAGAATGATGGATTTAACCCAGATCCTTGTGACTGGGGGTGAATGTTTGCATTGTCCAGCATTCCGTCCATCAATTGTTTCTTTTGCATTTGTCGCCCTAAGTGGGAAGGGTATGCCCAGACGTGGGTCCCGTGCTCACTACACCACTGGATTCAAGCTAGCCTGGCTGAAGAAGGGTGATGCCCTGAAACCGGTCCTAGGATGCTTGTTTCCCGTCCAGGGAGGATCTGGCTTGGCAGTTCGGGCTGGACTGTTCCCACAAGGAACAGGGTCAAGACTGATTTGCATATGGCTGGGTCCAAACTGGGGTGGTGTGGTGAGCAAATGAATTATGGATTTAACCCAGATCCTTGTGACTGGGGGTGAATGTTTGCATTGTCCAGCATTCCGTCCATCAATTGTTTCTTTTGCATTTGTCGCCCTAAGTGGGAAGGGTATGCCCAGACGTGGGTCCCGTGCTCACTACACCACTGGATTCAAGCTAGCCTGGCTGAAGAAGGTTGATGCCCTGAAACCGGTCCTAGGATGCTTGTTTCCGGTCCAGGGAGGACCTGGCTTGGCAGTTCGGGCTGGACTGTTCCCACAAGGAACAGGGTCAAGACTGATTTGTATATGGCTGGGTTCAAACTGGGGTGGTGTGGTGAGCAAAAGAATGATGGATTTAACCCAGATCCTTGTGACTGGGGGTGAATGTTTGCATTGTCCAGCATTCCGTCCATCAATTGTTTCTTTTGCATTTGTCGCCCTAAGTGGGAAGGGTATGCCCAGACGTGGGTCCCGTGCTCACTACACCACTGGATTCAAGCTAGCCTGGCTGAAGAAGGGTGATGCCCTGAAACCGGTCCTAGGATGCTTGTTTCCGGTCCAGGGAGGACCTGGCTTGGCAGTTCGGGCTGGACTGTTCCCACAAGGAACAGGGTCAAGACTGATTTGCATATGGCTGGGTCCAAACTGGGGTGGTGTGGTGAGCAAAAGAATGATGGATTTAACCCAGATCCTTGTGACTGGGGATGAATGTTTGCATTGTCCAGCATTCCGTCCATCAATTGTTTCTTTTGCATTTGTCACCCTAAGTGGGAAGGGTATGCCCAGACGTGGGTCCCGTGCTCACTACACCACTGGATTCAAGCTAGCCTGGCTGAAGAAGGGTGATGCCCTGAAACCGGTCCTAGGATGCTTGTTTCCGGTCCAGGGAGGACCTGGCTTGGCAGTTCGGGCTGGACTGTTCCCACAAGGAACAGGGTCAAGATTTATTTGCATATGGCTGGGTCCAAACTGGGGTGGTGTGGTGAGCAAAAGAATGATGGATTTAACCCAGATCCTTGTGACTGGGGGTGAATGTTTGCATTGTCCAGCATTCCGTCCATCAATTGTTTCTTTTGCATTCTTTGTCCCTTAAAGACCTTCACTGGCTGCCAATTATGCAAAGGATATAGTTCAAATCTCTCTGCATCGTTTTCAAGGCATTACATGGCCTTGGACCTAGGCCACTGCAGAGTAAATTTACCCGGTATGTCCCGACCAGAAGCCTTCGTTCGTCAGCAG
This sequence comes from Calotriton arnoldi, assembly GCA_963921515.1. Lineage (NCBI taxonomy): Eukaryota > Metazoa > Chordata > Amphibia > Caudata > Salamandridae > Calotriton > Calotriton arnoldi. The sequence goes on from CAWUFW010006457.1 coordinate 945,442, forward strand.
CCTAGCTGGTGAGCACACCCAGATTCAGAAAGACCAGGCTCGGAGGAAGAGCATTTAGCTCTGCAGCTGCTCGGCTATGGAATGAACTTCCAACCGATCTCAGACAAACAGAAGATCTTCTACATTTCAGAAAAAAGCTTAAAACGTGGCTCTTTCCTAGGGTGTAATGGAGCCTAGCCACCGCATATGAAACTCTGACCGGTATGGCAGCATGTGTGTACACTGGAACTTAAGGTAATCTCAGCGCGAAGATACCCGTGGGGTGATAGTGCGCTCTATAAAATTGGAGAGGAGTTGGCCTAACGGCTAGGACAGTTGACCTCTAATCTGGGGAACTGGGTTTGAGTCTCAGCAATGACACTGAACATCCTGTGATCCTGGGAAAATCACTTAATCTCCCGTGCCTAACAAAAGTGAATGTGTCCTCATGTAATGCAACTGGTGCTATGTAAAGCGCTCTGATACCCGATTCGGGTCAAGTTTCCGCTATATAAAACTCTGAAAAATAAAATAAAAATAAATAATATAACATAGGTCACACACCGTCCCTGGTGTCTAATTCCTGGAGTCCCTGCTCTGGTTTGCACTCTCTAACCTTCGGGGACACAGCTCTGTGGATGCCCGTCTCCACAGTGGTCTCCTAGTCACCACAAGGCAGGACACTCAGGGTTGTGGCCACAGGAGTGGGTCGAGGCTCCTCTGGGGGGGTCCTGCCACGACACCTCCTCTCCAGTCACAGCCGTGCTGCCTACCTTAGTGCCATAGCGGGCCAGCTCCGTATCAAGCGGGCAATGCCATCTTGTCTTCTGTGCAGGCTTTCACCTCCCGGGTCACTTCCGCAATATCGTTGCAGCTGTCTTGGGGTAACTCGCCCCAACGCCCTTGTATTAGGGCAATATGTACTGTATAAGTGGGGTTCTCAAAATGGCCTCAGGATGGCATTGGATTCCAGGGAGTCACAAGAAGCTCTTAGGAACGCTGCTCATTGCTTCGGCATCAGGCCACGTCCCCTCCTCCTTCCTCGCTGCTGGAGTGCATCATGACCTACAGGTGCTGTTCCTGAGGTCATGGGACCTTTGGCTGTGTTTAACTGGATTTTTCCAACCAACCTTGAAAAACTGGACCTCCTGAGGAACTGGAAAAACAATCTCAGCTTATCTGAGCAACGTGCAATGGCACTAGTCTAAGAAAGCAGGTTTCTTCTGCTCAGCGCATTGTGGAACTCAGCATTGGATAACGCATTAGCCTTTCCCCACTGAAGGATTCCAAGCTCGGAAATAGAGTCTAAGGGCCAAAATTAGATCTTGGCGGATGGGTTACTTCATCACAACGGTGACGGATATCCTGTCCACCGAAATATAAATCCCATTATATCCTATGGGATTTATATTTCTGTGGATGTGATATCTGTCACTGTTGTAATGAAGTAACCCATCTGTCAAGATCTAACTCAGGTGCTAAGTTATATGGTAAAAATCTCAACTGGGAGGAGGTGCCCAAAGAATATGAGGGGTGAGAAGACTGCCCTGGCTGCGAAATTCGAAATTCTCACACTCTTATCTTTTCCCGCCAAAATAAACAGCCTATCCTACTTCATGAAGATTTTCTTGGAAACAGCCTGCTGCCTTGCCCCACTGAATGATTTTGACTATCAGAAGAAAAAACTAAGGGGCATATTAGCAAGACTGGCGATAAAATTATCGCCGTTTTAGCGGCAGGAAACTGCCGCTAAAACGGCGATAATGGGCTTGCTAATATGCGTTAAAGAATTCCAATAGAAGCCCAGGTTAGATGTGCAGGACTCGGCCAAAACTGGTTGTTTCATCCAACCAGGGCTTAATTGCAGTCGGCTTAGAATCGCACATTCATCCCTTTCTACCGCGATGATCGACTGTCATTGGCGCTTTGCACGTTGTGGTGCAATTTTTACTTATAATTTTAAACATTCATATCTTACTATTATATACTTTCTGTATTTCATCAGGAAGAACTTTCCGGGTGGACTTAAACCTTAATGATCAATTTTGTACCCACCTAATACTTAAAAAGTATTAAAGACCTTAAGAGAGTTATCAAAATGTATCATCTTGAGTTTCAAAAATGTCACATCACATAAAGCTTCAGTTTAGACAGAATGTATTGGCAGAACTATATTTTGAGGGGTTCAAAAAAGGAGAAAAAACAGGAAATAGGGACACCCCTGTGAAATTCAAAATTACTTTAGCATGGGTACCCTTATATAAAGTACTAAGGACCCTCATGAGCTAGGTTGGAAAACCAAATGCTTCGAAATCGTAAATTGATTTTTCACTGACAAAGTCAAATTATTTTTCCAATTGGAGGAGCATTGCAACCGTTGGGATTTCTTATGAGTAAAAATATCTAAATATTCATTTAAATAAATGGCATTAGAATACAACCTATGACCTGCAATAAAACCACTTTGATCAAAGAGTCTGCTACTTTACTATTTTTCTCAGGTAATTGTTTGTATATAATTTTGTAATTGACTTTCAGTACTCGTTCGATATGAATTAGGATTCTCAGTGTAACCTAGTTTTAAAAAAACTGACAACTCTGCCTGTGTCAACAAAATGAGACTTTATCACCTACTTTAATGCTAGTTTGGTCAAATGATTGTTTAAAATCTTCTTGAACGTTTTATGAATTCTATGAGGCATCAATCAATATCGTTCACTTTTCCATTAGCCATACCCTGAATTACCTCCAACACGCTATGTTTAAAAGGAGTACTAAATCGAGATGCTACCTGAGGAGGGAATCTTGAAATAGATCAAGATTCACGAGAAAAGACTCTGGTAGGTACAAATCAAAAACCTGGTGGATATTAGAATGTATTTTTGTAGAAATGTTGGAAAATGGATTATTAGTAGTGATAAGTAGTGACCTACCATTAGAAATAAGGCCACAAACACAACACAAGGGCCAGTCAAGGTCTCAATAAATTATTCCCTTACTCAACCCTTGGTAGCTGGCAATGAGCAGGCAGGCGTAACTTAGGTGTCAGGTGTGTAAAGCATCTAAAACACCACCACATTAAATTAGTAAGACACAGCGCAAAATAAAAAACCAACTCCAATTTATACAGATAGCTTAGATTTTTATGAACAAATAGACAACAGAACGACAAAAATTCAATGTAGGGAACCGGAGATATGAATTTATAAAGAATAAACACTTTCTAGTGCTTAAAAATATATAGCACCATTTTGGGACATCTGCTTGCGCTTGACCGGGAAAAAGTCAAATTTTGAGGCCGACCGCGATGGAGCCCTGGATGGATACACTAAATGGGATACCTCGGTCTAAATTTTACCTTTGCACTTAGTCATTTTACTGGAGCTTTTTCTCTCGACGTTGAGCAAGGCTCCTCTTCAGGACAGATTCGCATCAACATTGTTGGCTTGGTTTTCTGCGAGAGTCCGGTCAAATCCTGGAAGTTTGGAACTTCAGAGCTTTCAGTGGGACAAACCTCAAATGCAGGTGGGTGTCGTGGTTGAAGATAGCCGGCTTGACTCTTGACATTGAGTAGATCACCTTATTTCCAAACAGTTCAATAAACTTCTCCAAACTTCTAGATCTTCTTTCAGAAGGTCTCCTTGAGGGTTCAAAGTGTCCATAACACCAATTTATTGGTATAGAATCTCTGCGATAGCCCTGGGGATGTTGGGACTGCAATTCCCACAATGCACCTGTCCAAATCATTAAAAGTCCACTGGACGCACTCCATGATGGGGACTTCTTGAGGGAGATAATGCAGGTGGACTCTGTTAACCTGCATGCAGGGTGTCCACTACTTAATCCTTTTTCAAGGAATGAAATGTTCTTAGGGCTGTAGATCCCAGTGTGCAGCAGGTGCAGTATTTCAGAGTGTAATGCTTTGGGGTGCAGGCCAGTGTTCTAGCAGGCCAGTCCTTCTTCTCCTTGTAGTTTCAGGCAGCAGATCTGAGGAACTATGGAGCTCTCCCATATTTATTTACAGTTTCTGGGTGTCAAGCATGGGGCATCCCTGAAAATGGGATACAGGGTGCCACTCAGTTGTATGACCACTTCCTTCAAAGTGTTGTATATTCTTGGCCCAGAAAGCACCATTCTCTCAAAGTCAAACATGGATAAAGTCTCTCCTTTGGGGTTAGATGTCGCTAAGCTAACATGCTGATGTGGCTAAGTTTCACTAACACACCCCTTTCAACCCTCTGACTAATGTAAATACTGAGGCTCCTGTGTGGCTGGGGGTGCAGGATGTGGGGATTAGCCTGTGATGGTCAAAAACTGTCATTCTCTATTTGAAGACCAGTTTGGCTCCCCCACCCTCTCCCTACATTTTGGGCTCTGCAGCTAAAGTTCTCCACCACAGGAGAACACAGCTGGAAGCTGGATTTTGGCTCACAGAAAATAAAGTTTAATAACTTATTTCAAACAGTAGCAAGTTGTTGGATTTATCTTAACTCTAAATTTGATACTTAAATAAAATGTCTCAATGTTAGCCGGAAGAGCCATTCACTACAAAAGTGAAAACTGGAATTTGCAGTTTTTCCCTCACCAGGGCTTATAACATATATTTTATAATGTCCCTGCATATAGTTACAAGGCACCCTACCACTGGGCCACCTATGGGAGATCTTAGAGGTGACTTATATGTAACAATAAGGTAGTTTGAGACTTTAGAAGAACCTTTAAATCCAAAGTCGAATTTGCATCTAAATATAAGGTAAAGGCACCCTGAAAGGCAGTGTTGCCTTTAAAATGAAAGCAGGTGCCAAAGCAGGTACCAAAGTAGTGCACACTTAAGTGCATTAAGTCTACTGGACCTCAACACGTACATGCCTTATTATATACTAGGGACTTACAGCTAGGCTGTCAGTAGCAATTGTAATAATTCTAATAATAATAGGACTCTGTGAGGGTTCTTTAGGATGTTAAGGTCTACCAGGTAGGTAACCTCCCCTTTCTTCTCTAGGATTGGATAGCGCCCAGTCCACTTCTCCTGGAGGGCCCTAGGAGCTACAGGCTCCAACACCCACACCAAATGTCCTTAAGTATACTCAGGCATAGCAGCCTTCTGATCATATCAGTGCTTCATGAGCTCCTTGCTAGCCTCCAGTTTCCTGCTTGCATATTAAATGTACTCTCTCATGCATGATTTCAGGCCTAGTACGTTGTCAAGCACATTGTCCTTAACTTCCTTGAGAGGCTTTTCCCAACACTCTCTCACCAAGCGTGATGGCCCTCTCACAGGATGCACAATCAACAACTCAAAGAGGCTAAAGCCAACCTCTTTTTGTGGGACCGCCCTGTAGGCAAACAGTAGGCATGGGAGGAGAACATCCCATCTCTTCCTTAGTTTGTCAGACAAGCCATTGATCATGCCCTTCAGGGTCTTATTGAACCTCTCCACTAGACTAATAATCTGGGGTTGATATAGGGTGGTGAACTTGTAGGTAACACTAAATTCATCTCATATTGCCTTCAGATATCTGGACATAAAATGTGGGCCTCTATCTGAAACCACCTCCTTTTGTAAACCCACTCTGGTGAACACACCAAGTAGGGCCTTAGGCACTGAAGGAGCAGTGACTGTCTTGGGGGGTATTGCTTCAGGGTATCTTGTGGCATGGTCTACTACCACAACGATATACTTGTTCCCTGATGCAGTTGGTGGTTTTAGAGGACCAGCAATATCCATCCCTACCCTCTGAAAGGGAGTCCCAACTACTGGCTGTGGTGTCAAGGGAGCCTTTGGCTTGCCCCATGTCTTGCCACTGGCCTGACAGATGGGATAGGAGCTTCAGAACTACTTTACCTTTTCAGACATATGGGTCCAGTAGAAATGGTTCACCAACTGGTTCCAAGTCTTATTCTGCCCCCAAATGACCTGCTAAGAGGATATCATGACTTAAGGTAAGGAGGAATTCTCTTTGCTTCTGGGGAACCACCGGCCTCCTGGTGGTCCCTTCCTTGAGGTTTCTGGCCTCAGTATTGAGAACTCCATCCTCCCAGTAGACTCTGTGGAATCCACTGTGATTCCCCTACTCTTGATTTGAGGCCGTCTGCCTCAAGCTCTCACGGGAGGGACACTCTCTCTGTCCCTGACAAAACTCCTCTCTGGAGGTCTACCAGTTCTTGTCAATTCTGTCAGATATGACAGACCTTGCAGGGATGGAATCCCTTCCTTAGAGGTCAGCAGTGCTTAATTTGTAAAAAAAAGAAGGTACAGGGCTCTAGTTAGCAGGCCAGTTCCTCTTGCACTGGCCATTGCTGTCAATTACAGTACCACTATAATTTATAAGTCACACTCCTACAAGTGTTACAATTCTATAAATTTCAGGACCCCAAAGTTAAAAGAACGGCTTTGGCAGCACGTATTAGTTATTCTTACTGTATATTGAATTAATAAACAACAGTTGTTGTGCTCCATCTCTGAATTAAAAAAACATCACCACTATGTGGCAGACGGTCATAGGTACCAGTACTGACAGTTAAGTACGGGTGCCAACCACCGGAAATCACCAGCTCAAATTAAGCACTGGAGATCCGATCCTCCCCCTCACAGTCAGATTCCTGCTGAACCTTTGGAGTTATCTGGGCTAGCTCACCAGACCCATTGCCCGTTCCCTTGCCATTGAATGCTTGGCCCATTGTTCCAGGGTCCAGCATTTCCCTTCTGGATAGTCTGTGACCTGGTCACAGCATATACCCACTCAGGGAGGTCAAGCATCCTTGCATGGACCATTCTCTCCTCCCCTGACCAGTCAGATGCTTCAAGATCATTTCCCAGTAGACACCCTACTGGACATGCAGGAGACCTTCTTAGGATCTGTCACACCTCCCCATTCCAAGCTCACCATTGCCATGGGATGGAGTTTGGCTTTCCTGTCTGCATAGATTACCTGGTGATATATACTAGGTATGATGTGCCCTGGAGAAACCAGCTTTTCTGTGACTATAGTCACACTGGCTCTGTTGCTCAGAGCCCCCACCTCAGTTCCATGGATTTCAGGCCTCTGCCTGTACCTTTCCATGCTGGGAGGCAAGACGGCCACATTGTCTTGCTCCGCCTTCGAGACAATACAGAATCTCCCACACGGTGGCTCAAGCACGGCGAAGCAGGAGACATAAAACACAACAATACCTAGAAAAGGGTTTTATTTTATAAAATGCAAAGACTCTCTTTTTAGAATAAGGCTTGGGGTTTATTTATGCAATGCTCTCTAACAGAAAGGCTTTCCCAGATGCCAAAATGAACTACATTCAAATACACATAAAGATATATATATATTTATATTTAAGCAATAATAACACACTTGGTAAATGCAAAAATTAAATGCATGAATAATACTAATGAATAAACAAGCAGCAAATAATATGAGATAAAACTCAAGCAAATATACTGGACGTCCTTCAAGAGATAAGAAAGATATATACACTGAATCACAAAGAAAACACCTTAAATGATCAAGGCCACTGGCCACACATCACAATGGCAATAATCAAAACTCAACACTTCACCTGGTGCACACACTGCATCTTAGCCCACTCCTGACCGGGGGATTAAACAGCCGGGGATAAGAGCCTCAGCAACCAGGGTTCTCATGTACCAAAATATACGTGTCCGTCCCCATTCGGATTCCAAAATCCCAGTTTCTATGTCAACAACCCTCAGCTTTATAATCTCAAAACACACACTAGAAGGTTCGAGAGTCTTCCCCTCTGCGCCAAAGCAACCTTACTGGAACTGGCCAGCTTCCAGGCATGCATTCCATGGCAGGATGGAGTTCCCACTTTCCCTCTACATTCTCGCATGTTCCAGCCTTTATCTTAACGAAGCTCACAAAAGCCTTCCAGGGGACATTAAACAATCTCTCACAAAAACAATCCTTGAACGTGATTAATCCAAACAACTTGCGAGCCTGGCTGTGCGCATAGAAAACACCCCAAATAAGGCAGAGTCAGAATTTAGGATGACATGAGGCCATGTCAAAGCCAATAGTAAGAACTTAATAATACTTGCCAATGTACAACAAAATGCACATTTGTGCAACACTGCTTATAGCATCACATACTTCATCTCTCAATGTACGACACAGTGCACATTTGTGCACCACTGCTCATAACACTGCACTTCAAGACCAAAAAGTACATTCCACACCTCTCTCTCTCTCTCTCTCTCATGCTTTCAAATGCACATCCCACACGTTCTGTTCTTTGCAAGGCTGTTCTACTGTGTCAGCTCCCACTGAAAGACTGCAAGATTACAAGTAGGAAACCTTTAAGAGAAACAAGGCATATGCAGGACGTCATACATTCAGGCTAGGATAAAATAGCACACCAAGTTCAACTAAAATGATGGTAGTCAAAGGTCATCACAGGGTGTCAGACCACAAGAGTGCCTCTAGCACTACACACATTTGCAATATACACCCCACCCAAGGGCCCATCCCCATCTCTGGGACAATCTCCACCCCCACACCTACACTAGCAATCCCCTGGGACTGCCCGCCATTGGGGGGCTTCTTTGTGCAGACAGCTTCTTCTCTCTTGTGCCCTGACTGATTACAGACAAAGCACTTCCTCCACCTTTGAGGGATCAAAGAACCTAATAGGTTTTCCCTGAACCCCCGCCCCCCACCTTGAAGTTGGATTGGCTCAGGCTCCCCTCCTTGCACAGGCTTTTGTGGGTCTTGTGAGGACTCTTTCTGTTTTTGACCTTCTTTCCCCTGGGGGGGACTTGTCCTCCCTTCTTGTTGCTAATTGGAAACACAGGTTCTCAACCACTCATCAGCTAACTCCCCCAGCTCTCTGTGGCTAGTAAGCTTGGAGTCTACTAGGTACTAGCTTAACTTCTCTTGTATACAATGAGTCAGGATGTGCTCTTTAAGAATTACATTTTACAACCCCTCATAAGTGCCCACTTTGTTACCTTCCATTCAGCCCTCTAGTGCTGTCAGGACTATGAATAATTCTTTTAACAGCCCAGGAGCAGAATGACGTTAGTTCCCAACTCCCCTCCAAATAGTGTGCCTTAGAATGTTACAGCGCGCTTCACCTGAGGTTTGATTGTACTCTTTAGAACACTATACTGCTAACTTAGCGGGCACGCTGGCGGCCATCTTGGATGTCCAGAGCCGCCAGCATACTCGCCAACTATAAGCATGGTGAGTGTGTCAAGTGGGGTGGTAAGTTGGTGGGGTCAGCGTAAGCGCCACAATGGGGTCTCGAGGAAGAAACCTCCCGAGAACCCTGACAGTACCCCCACCTGACGGGGTTTCCTCCAACCTTGGTTTGGTCGGGAACTTAGCATGAAAGGCCCCGACCAAGCGAGGAGCGTGAACATTAGAACTGTGTTCCCAGGAGCGTTCATCAGGGCCGTAACCCTTCCAGTCGATCAGATAGAAGAGGTCAATTCTTCAAAGCAATGTTTGGTACAGTAGTCCGAATTCAGCTGAATAGTTCGGGCTCCCCAGTCAATCAGTGGGTTATGTTCTGTTAACCATGGTAGCCCCAGGATTAATTGAAACTGGGGAGTGTCGATGAGATTGAATTGTAAAATTTCTTGATGCCCATCTGTAGTGATCATCCGGACTGGTTCAGTATGACCAGAAGTTAATTCTGTACCATCAACAGCCCTGACTTTTTCGATTCTTTCCTTCTTGATCTCCAACAACCTTATTTGTTTAGCGAATTTTTTATCACAGAAATTTCCCGTAGCACCGGAGTCAACCATAACGATGATTTTGGTTAACACCATGTTCCTGAACCTTAGTGTCACTGATAGGGTCAAATGAGGCGAGGAGAGTTGTAAAGTGTTGGCTACTTGATGATTCACTGGAGTTGTATTTTCCCTTGCATCCACCAGCCCAACTCCCATCACAGGTGGTGCTGCAAGTTTTCCTTCTCCTTCATGGGCATCTTAGGTCTTTTTTGACACGTTTTTACATAGTGCCCACTGCCTCCGCAGTGCATACACAGTTTATTTTGTCGCCTTTTCTCTTTTTCTTCTTTGGATAATGGTCCTCGAATGGCGCCTATCTGCATTGGCTCCACTCCCGAAGAATTTTCAGTTACTCGAGTGGGCTCTGATCTGCTTCGGTCGAATCGAGGGACACTGGGTTTGAACTCTCTCCTTTTTTCGCCCTTCCGTTCATTCTGACGAAAATCTATTTCCAAAACCAGATCTACCAGAGCTGAAATTTCAGTAGGGCGATTGGGGATTTGCGAGAGGGTATCTTTTAACTCTTCCCTCAAACCTCGATAGAACACCGCTGCCCTCTTATTTTCTGGCTAGTCTGTCTCAACCACTAGCTTGTTGAACTGGGCTAGATAGGCCACCAATTCGCGATTTCCCTGTCTCAATTCCAAAAGTTCATTGTCCATAGCTTGCGAGGCCCTTCTCCTGTCAAAAATTCGAAGAAACTCTTTTTTGAAATCTTCTAGGTTGTATAAGATGGGATCGTCCTTGGTGACTAATGGCATTGACCAGGAGGCCGCGTCCCCACTAAGGTAGGACAACACGAATGCGACGCGAGACTGAGCATCGGGGAAAATCGTAGGGCGACACATAAAATGTAAGGAGCATTGAGTTAGGAAGGTTTGTGATTTACGTGGGTCTCCATTGAATCTCTCAGGAGGGGCCAAAGGAATGACAGGTGACAACGAATGAATTACTTGAGTGGGACTAGTGTTTGATTTTTGGGCATCAAATGCAAAGGTTTTATGGCTAGTTCCTGAAACTGTTTCTCCCATTTTGGAATTAATTATTTCCTGCCTTAAAATTTTGTTTTCCTCCCTAACCGCCTCTAACTCACTTTGTATATTACTCAATATGTCTCCTAGATTTTTTAAATCGAACCCTTCGGCCATTCTGCTCGGGTGCTAGTACCAACTTGGGCACTTCACTCTGTCAGGACTATGAATAATTCTTTTAACAGCACAGGAGCAGAATGATGTTAGTTCCCAACTCCCCTCCAAATACATCCCTGCTAGGTTGAGTAGTCCTTCACAGGTAAGTACCAAGGGGGGAAAGGGGAATGGGACAGAGAAGAGACAGCCCTACGATTTCTTCTACAGCTTCTGCCTCGTCTTCTTCTTTTCTTCTTATTAGGCTGTCAACGAGTATATACTAATTACTTTTATTCTTAACATTTACTGTTCACATAGGCATTAATTAAACAACTTGTCTTACCAGAAAATGCTTGTGGGCTTGCCTCTCTTCTTATTTCTTTTTTAATACTGATAACGACTTGTTCTAAGGTGAAGTCAGTGTAATACTCTCTCTTTCTTACAGTTCGTGCCAGAATGCCACATTGTAGATTCCCAACTCAAAAGAAGAAAAAAACAGGTAAGTCTCTATCTTATTCTTTATGCAATTCTAACCATCGTCTATCTCTAAAAACTAACTTACTGTAATTTAATGCTGGCGCTCTTATGTAGTATCTCCTTCTATACTCAAACCGACTCTGTCAAGTATTTATTGGAAGTACAACTGGTTCTTGACTGTGGATTCTAAGATTCTTTCAATATATTTACAAATATACACAATGTTCTGAATATCTCTTGGTTTACGAGGATTGTCACCTTTACTCCAACTTATAGTTAATCTGTTGTGACCCAATAGTTCGAGTAAGGTTGGTCTTTTATATTGCTTTTACAGAGTCCCTCAGAAACCTGAATAAACCATAGATAACGTAACCCTTTAGCGTGCCTGATAGCCTTAGACAACGCTTCACTATCTCTCCCTTCGCTGCTACCGAATGTCTCTTCACAATTCACACAGAAGAGAAGAAATGCTACTCCCCTTCTAACTTTATTTACACTATAGAGGAGTTAGAGAAGGAGGAGTGTCTGCGCGGAAACACTACACTAGGAACATGCGCATTGCCTAACCAACGTGCCTTTAGAGCATGCGCTCGTCTGAGAACACTAACCTTATATTCTTTGGCAGACTAGTTGACCAACGCTCTTGAACCCGACGCCCTCGGAGCGCCCCCTGACTGACTAGAGCTCGACGCCTTCACGATACATCCGTTCAGGTAAAAAACCTCGGTGAAGTGCACCTTAGAATGTTACAGCGCGCTTCACCTGAGGTTTGATTGTATTCTTTAGAACACTATACTGTTAACCTAGCGGGCACGCTGGCAGCCATCTTGGATGTCCAGAGCCGCCAGCATACTCGCCAACTATAAGCATGGTGAGTGTGCCAAGTGGGGTGGTAGGTTGGTGGGGTCAGCGTAAGTGCCACAATGGGGTCTCGAGGAGGAAACCTCCCGAGAACCCTGACAAGTGCCTTCACTGAGAATTCTGCAAAGGCCACCCAGGACTGTGTGTTAACTTTCTAGGTGCCCCTGAACTTCACCCTCTACTGCTCTGGAATCAGACCAAATTTCTTGACTAATCATTTCCTCATGTGGGAGTAAGATTTTGCCCCATCCACCTGTAGGGTCAAGAGCCTATCCCTCTCAGCTACTAGGCTCATATCCAGCAAGAGTGAACCCCAATACTTGAAGTGAACCCCTCTGATCTCAAGGGCCCATTAAAATGCAGTCAGCCATTTGTAAAAGTCATCCCCCTCTTTGTACATGGGAACTATTCCATTGGAAAGCCTGGAATTAAGCCCCCGCCCCTGGGCATCTCAGTACCTTCTTCTTCATTATCGCTGCCAGCATTTCTTCTTGCTTTTGCATCCTCCCACTTCTCTCTAACTAGTTCTTACTTCTTCTCTTCCAGAGCTATGGAATCTAACTGAGACTCAAGGACTTGCCTTTTGAGGGCCCTATTGGGGTCCACTCTGGAGAATCCCCCCCCCCATTAGCTGGAAGTATGAACCCGGTAGAAGATGAAATGGATGAGGTGTCATCATCCACCCCCTGGAGGTGGTTGGAGGGGCCATCTTCCCCCTCCTCTTGATCCCTTGGAGTTGCCTGTGACAAGGCCTTAAGGGTCCTAATCAAATCCACCTTCCTGATTTTATTATTATTAGGTAGCCCCCTGAGAGTGCACTGTACCTTAAGCTCAGCCACTGTGAGTTTAGACAGGTTAGCCAGATGCAGCTCCATGGTATCCCTAGTTTTGTGTCACAAACACTTCACAAATCAGAAATAGAAGAGATTTAGAAAAATCAAAAATATGGATTAAAAATCAGTTTAAACCAAATGTAATTTTTTTTGTTCTAAGTCAATTTAGAGGATTTTTAAAGATCTTATTACTGTATGGTGAAATTTAAACACAAGTACGCATCCTCACCGTTGAATACCAAATGTTGGAAAGTGGAGTATTAGGATTGATAAGTAATTACTTACCACTAGTAATAAGGCCTCATATACAATAAAAGTGTCAGTCAAGGTCTCTGTAAATTATTCTCTTGCTCAACCCTTCGCAGCTTGCTACGAGCAGGCAGACGTATTTAAGGAGACAGGTGTGTAAAGCATTATAAAAAAACAACTACATTTAAATAGGTAAGACACATCACACAGTAAAAATCCAACTCCAATTTATACAAATAGGCTACATTTTTATGAACAAATAGACAACAGAATGACAAAAATCCAATGTACAGAACCTAAGATATGAATTTGTAAAGAATAAACACTTTCTGGTTAAAAACATATAGCTCCACTTTGGGACAGCCGGTCATGCTTTACCGGGACAAAGTCAAAGTTTGAGGCCAACCACGATGGAGCCCTGGTCGGATACACTAAGCAGAAAGCGTCGGTCAAAATGTTACCTTCTCGCTTTGTTGTTTTTCTGGAGCTTTTTCTCTCGATGTCGAGCAAGGCTTGTCTTCAGGTCGGATTTACACCAACGTTGTTGGCTTGGTTTTCTGTGAGACCCCGGTCAAATGCTGGAATTCTGGAGCTCCGGAGCTTTCAGCGGGACGAACCTGAAATCCAGGCCGGGTCACGGTTGAAAGTAGCTGGCTTGACTCTCGACGTTGAGTCGGTCCCCTTATTTAACTTTTTCCAAAAAGTTCAATAAACTTCTCCAAACTTCTGGATCTTCTTTTAGAAGGTCTCTTTAAGGGTTCAAAGTGTCTATAACAGCAACCCAGGGATCTAGAATCTCTGACATGGTCCTTGGGATGTTGGGACTATAATTCCCACAATGCACCTGGCAAATCTCATCAAGTAGCTGTGACTTAGCCTGGGAAAAGCTGACTAATCAGGATTGGGCAGCTAGAAAGCTGGGTTTTTGCTCACACAAAAGAAAGTTTAATAACTTGTTTTCTGTAATGGCTCCTGTCAATATTTGTACTTAAATAAAATATCTCAATGTTAGCCTATGGAGCCATTCGCTACAATGGGAAAAAATTGAATTGGTAGTTTTTCCCTCACCAGGGCTTGTAAAACATCTTTTATAATGTCCATGCTTATAGTTACAAGGATATCCTACCCCTGGATCACCTAGGGGAGACCTTATGGGTGACTTATATGTAAACATAAGGTAGTTTGAGACTTTAGATGTAGCTTTAACCCCTTCGCTGCTCGGCCTTTCCCCCCTGTGCTAAGCCTTTTTTTGGCGATTTGGGGTAGTTTGCGCTTAGGCCCCTGTAACTTTTTGACCACATAAGGTATCCACGCCAAATTTGCGTCCTTTTCTTCCAACATCATGGGGATTCCAAAGGTACCCAGGGTTTGTGGATTCCCCTGGAGGGGACCCAGAAATTAGCCAAAATACAGCTACATTTTGATTTTTTTTTAAAACAAATGGGGAAAAAGTGCTGCAAATGAAAGAGTCTGGTTTTTTCCCTGCAAATGGTATCAACAAAGGGTTTGTGGGGCTGAAATCACCATTTTCCCAGCTTCTAGGGTCAGACAGACTTTTGTCAGAAAACCAACATTTTTTACACAGTTTTGGCTATTTACTGGGAATATAGCCTATTTTTGCTATTTTTTGTGCTTCTTCCAGTTCTTGGTAGAAATGGGTATGAAAGCAATAATGGATCCTGGCAAGCTATACATTTTAGTAAAGTAGACAGAATTCTGAATCCAGCAAGGGGTCATTTGTGTAGATCCTTCAAGGATTCTTTATAGAAACTAACAGTTAAATATAGGACAAATTGAAAATTAGTTGAAAAAAACAGCCATTTTTGCCAACGTTTTCACCTATAACTTCATCTAATTGTGACAGCTGTTTGAAAGCAAGATACCGTTACATCCGCTGGACCTTTCTGGTTGTGAGGATATATAGGACTTGTAGGTTCACCAAGAACCCGACGAACCCAGAGCCAATAACTGACCAGCGTCTTGCAATGGTATTTCATTATGTACCGGGTATATAGCAATTAATTTGGGAAAATATATACATGGAAAAATCGGTATGAAAGACACCTATGTATTTCTGAAATTGGAACAAAATATAGAGTTTAGAAATAGTAGTTTTTTGCACATTTCCAAAATTGTGAGTACCCATATTAGCATGAGAATTATAGGTCTCTTTTCAAAATGACTTCTTTTTTACACATTGTCTTTCATTCGGAAGGCAGAAATGCATCGAAAGTCAATAGGTAAAACAGTTGCTTTACAATTCTCTGTTACCCTAAGTCTCCTGATAAAAATGAACCCTCACTTGTGTGGGTAGGCCTAGTGCCCGCGACAGGAAACTGCCCAAAACGCAAAATGGACACACCACATTTTCATAGTGAAAACTGACCCTTTTTTTGCAAAGTGCCCAGCTGTAGATTTTGAACCCTAGCTCTGCCGGCACCAAGGGAAACCTAGCAAACCTATACATTTTTTTAAAGTAGACACCCAGGGGAATCCAGGATGGTGTGACTTGACTGGCTCTCACCAGGTTTTGTTACCCAGAATCCCTTGCAAACCTAAAAATTTGTCAAAAAAACATATTTTCCTCACATTTCTGTGGTGGAAAGTTCTAGAATCTGCATGGATCCACAAAATTACACCCACCCAGCATTCCCCGAAGTCTTCTGAGAAACATGGTACCTCACTTGTGTGGGTAGGCCTAGTGCCCGTGACAGGAAACGGCCCAAAATGCAACGTGGACACACCACAAATTTCACAGTGAAAACGGACCATTTTTTTGCAAAGTGCCCAGCTGTAGATTTTGAACCCTAGCTCTGCCGGCACCTAGGGAAACCTAGCAAACCTATACATTTTTGAAAACTAGACATCCAGGGAAATCCAGGATGGGGTGACTTTACTGGCTCTCACCAGGTTCTGTTACCCAGAATCCCTTGCAAACCTAAACTTTTGTAAAACAAAACACATGTTTCTCACATTTCTGTGGTGGAAAGTTCTGGAATCTGCCTGTATTCACAAAATTCCACCCACCCCGCATTCCCCAAAGTCTTCCGAGAAAAATGGTACCTCACTTGTGTGGGTAGGCCTAGTGCCCACAACAGGAAACGGCCCAAAACGCAACGTGGACACACCACAATTTCACAGTGAAAACGGACCCTTTTTTTGCAAAGTGCCTAGCTGTAGATTTTGAACCCTAGCTCTGCCGGCACCTAGGGAAACCTAGCAAAGCTATACATTTTTGAAAACTAGACAACCAGGGGAATCCAGGATGGGGTGACTTGACTGGCTTTCACCAGGTTCTGTTACCCAGAATCCCTTGCAAACCAAAATTTTGTAAAAAAAAAAAATGTGTGGGTTTGGTAGGTTTTCCTAGATGGTGGTGAGCCCGGGGCCAAAACCCCAGGTGCCCCCCAAAACCAGGTAGTTTTGTTATAGGTAATTTTGAAGTCTCCACAGTACGATTTGGGCTATTTCCTGTTGCAGCCACTAAGCCTACAAACACAAGTGAGGTACCATTTTTATCAGGAGACCTGGGGGAACGCTGGATGGTAGGAAATTTGTGGATCCATGCAGATTCCAGAACTTTCCCACACAGAATTTTGAGAAAAAAGTGATTTTTTTCAGCTAATTTTGAGGTTTGCAGGGGATTCTGGGTAGGAAAACGTTGGGGGACCTACGCAAGCCATACCTCGCTAGACTCCCCAGGGTGTCTAGTTTTCAGAAATGTGTGGGTTTGGTAGGTTTCCCAATATGGCCGCCGAGCCCATGGCCAAAAAGCCAGTGGACCCCCCTTGCAAAACCAAGTTGTTTTGTGATAGGTAATTTTGATGTCATCTCAATAGGTTTTGGGCCCTTGCCTGTCACGGGTACTTGACCCACCCACACGAGTGTGGTAAGGAATTTATCGGGAGACCTGGGTGGAATGCTAGGTGGTATGAAAATTGTGTTTTTTTTGACAACAGAATATTATGACACAGTAATGCAAGGAAAATGTGTTACTATAGTCACATTTTGAGGTTTGCATGGCATTGTGAGTAAAAAAAGTTGTTGGGATCCATGAGAGGCACACCACCCAGCATCCCCCATTTTTAAAAAAATGTTACAAAAATATGTAAAGTTGGTACATTTTCCATAGAGACAGACTACACCTTAGCACAGAAAGACAAATGAGACAAATATGACTGCCTATCCACCTGTTCCTCAAGTACACACAGATACTGGTTGGATTCGGCACAAGGGTGAGTGAAAGGTTCAAAATGTATATTTTATTAACAAGAGACTTCACAGAAAGGAAATGCACTGTTAATAATTAAAAGGTTAAAAACCTGAACCAATGACTCACAGCTCGTGAGCTGTAAAGCCACGGCAAGGCACCAACCTCTTTACAGGCCATTCACACACCTTTCATACTTGACACACACTTTCACACCACCAGCTGCAGCCCCAGCACATTACAACACTCACATCCACAGACAATGTGGAGACAATGTACACCCTGGCAGAGAGAGACAGAAAAGACAAATATTCCATCAAAATGAACAATTCCTTAAGTACTCACACATACTGGCTGGATTTGGCACGAGTTTGAGTGAAGGTTCAGAGCATGAAATTCTATTAACAAGAGATTTCACAAAATGGTAATGCACTGTTAATATTTAAAAGGTTAAAAACCTGAACCAATGACTCACAGCTCGTGAGCTGTAAAGCCACAGCAAGGCACCAACCTCTTTACAGGCCATTCACACACCTTTCATACGTGACACACAAGACCATTCACACCGCCAGCCGGGGGCCCAGCACATTACAACATTCACATCAACAGACAGCGCCATTCAAGGGCCCATCACTTTCATACGCCCACATGACTGACACAGCAATCACACCGGCTGGTGGTTGACATAGTGTCTGCAGTGACGTTTGACTAGCAGAGTGTGTAATGACCAGCAGCAAGTCACTACTCACACATTGCCAGCCAAATGCCAGGCCACGCACACCGATAGCCAAGCACCATCCCACACCCACTGTCAGCCAAGCTCCATTCCATGCACAACGCCAGCCAAGCGCCAGTCCATGCACACCGCCAGCCAAGTGCCAATCCATGCACACCGCCAGCCAAGTGCCAATCCATGCACACTGCCAGCCAAGCGCCAGTCCACGCACACCGCCAGCCAAGCGCCAGTCCTCGCACACCACCAGCCCACCCACACCGCCAGTCAAGCACCAATCCACACACACCGCCAGCCAAGCACCAGTCCACACACACCGCCAGCCAAGCGCCAGTCCACGCACACTGCCAGCCAAGCGTCAGTCCACGCACACTGCCAGCCAAGCACCAGTCCACGCACACCGCCAGCCAAGCACCAATCCACGCACACCGCCAGCCAAGCACCAGTCCATGCACACCGCCAGCCAGGTGCCAGTCCACGCACACCGCCAGCCTAGTGCCAGTCCATGCATACCGCCAGCCAAGCGCCAGTCCACGCACACCGCCAGCCAAGCACCAGTCCACGCACACCGTCATTAATTTTTTTTTAACAAGAGAGAAAACACAAACCAATTGCAACTAGATACAAAACTATAACTACAAAAACAACAGCAGTAACTAAAGACATCTTTCTATTGCCAAACATAAAACTGAACAACAACTATATAAAACCATACAGACCAGGCAGTACACTATTAGACTCACGGTTGGTCCCAAAAACTCTTTTGAGTGTGATACAATTGTAAACATGTGGGCACACACAGCCCAGGATTAAAAGGACAATCGGCACAGTGCATACGACTCTCCTTCCGCATACCTCTTCGCAAGCAGACTCTACGTCTCTTACAGGGATTGTTTTTTTGGGGCGTGGGAGGAATTAAATCAGGAAAGTGGCGATCTTTCAATCTAGCCATATCCTCCACCACTCCAACTCTAGGAACACTTGCCTGTTCCACAACAATAAGGCTGCCTATCACAGACTCTTGAAACTGAACAAAAGTCATCTTTGACGCAGGAGAACACTCCTTGAACACAGCAAAAGCATTGAAAGTTGTTAAATTGAAGAGATGGATGGCCAACTTCTTATACCAAATGTAAGCCTTACGAAAAGCAGTGTAAGGTTCCAACCTCTGATCTACTCTATCAACACCACCCATGTGCTTATTGTAGTCTACAATGCACACAGGTTTGCGCACTTCAGCAACATGACCCCAAACAGTCACAGGTGAAGTACTCTCATCATGAATGGTAGTCAGCATGTACACATCCCTCCTGTCCACAAATTTCACAGCTAGCAGTTCCTCACTACGCAAGGCACTGCACTGTCCCCTCTGAAGCTTTTTGCAAAACCTTTACGGTTAGAGCGGATTGTACCACAAGCAAAAGTGTCCACTTTAAACAGCAGCAGTGTAGAAGTTATCAAGGTACAAATGGTGGCCTCTGTTAAAGTTAAACAGTCCTAGCAAGATCCCACACAATTTTCTCTGAAACTCCAAAAGTGGACGGACAACCAGGGGGGTCAATAGTGGAATCCCTACCAGTGTACACCCGGAAATTATAGACATATCCTGTCCTACTCTCGGACAACATATACATCTTAATTCCATACCATGCCCTCTTGCTAGGAATGTACTGCCTAAAAACCAAACGGCCCTTGAACAGGACCAAAGACTCATCAACAGCTATTTCTTTCCCTGGAGTATAGATCTCTGAAAATCGATCCACAAAGTGATCAAGAACAGGCCGAATCTTAAAAAGACGGTCACAGTCAGGGTGATCTCATGGCAACGTCAAAGCATTATCAACAAAATGCATCATCCGAAGTAAAAGTAAATACCGATAATGACTCATAATTGCAGGAAATATGGCCGTTGCGATCAAGGGACTGGTAGACCAATATGAAGCCATGGACAGCTTCCTTATCAAGCCCATCAAAAAAGTCAAACCCAAAAACTTCTTCATCTCATCCAGATTTGTGGGAGTCCACCGGGTAGCTCTAGAGCGGGGCCTAAGTCTGGCACTGTTGTCCCTCAAAAACTGTTCAGCATACAAATTAGTCTGCTCAACAATCTCAGCCAAAAATACATCATCCATGAACAACTGAAAAAACTGTATAGGCAAAACCTTTTTGACAATCCACTCTACACCCTGCATCCCCACTAAAGGCAGGCAACACCGGCTGCACCATATTTGGATCAACCCAGAGTCCAGCACTTCCAGTAGGAAACCTTGCAGCCTCAGGCTGCAATACCGATGTCTCTTGCGGCACCATCGACACATCAGTGTCCTCCTCTAAAACAGGCACTTCATCCGCACTGAGAGTAGCTTCATCTGCACTGAGAGTAGCTTCATCATCAGATGATTCCTCGTGGACAGAAAACTCACTGCCAGAATCTTGCACTGCCTCCTCTCCCTCAGATGCACTGTCAGTCTCATAATCCTGCTCAGAGGAAGATTCAAAAAGCATACCAACCACCTGCTGAGCAGTAATTCTACGGCTAGCCATAACCCTTACTAATAAAGGTAACTTGTCAAACAAGTCACCAACAACAAACACTTTGTAAAATAAGCAATAAACAAAATGTGTCTTTATCACAAAGACCTATATACTCCAAAACTATACCACTCACTTGACAGAAGCAGTTAGACTCACCACCACCTACTCTGCACAGACACAGTAAGGATCAACAATATCCCACTAAAAAAGAAAAAGAAAAAAGAAAATTACACATAAGACAATGCTCAGAACACTAACTAAATATGCTGCCATTATGACACCACTTACAAAAAAATTCATTCATGCATGACAATAATACTCATTTGGAGTAAACACAACAAAAATGTTTTTCTTACCAAATAAATGCAATTACGCAAAACTGCAGAACAACCACTGCCGAAATCGCAAACAAGAATCAAAAGCTTTACACTAGAATAAAAAGGAGAAAAAAACATTACAATCACATATGCAAATAATGCACCAGTCCACACACAATCCACCAACCAAGCTAAGGGGTAGGTGGGCCTAAAAGTATAAATAAAAGATTCACCCCCATAAAAGGGGAGCAACCCTTGCCCACAAGGCCACTCCCCAACACCAAAATTTAAAAAAACCATGGTGTCTAGTGGCTTCTGCCCCTCTTGGGGGCAGATGGGCATAAAAACATACTGCTGATCTGCCACCCAAAGAAGGCAGAAATGGCCCCAATCATTCTCCCATAAAGGGGAGCGACCCTTGCCCAAGGGGCCTCTCCCCATCATAACAAACAAAAATCCCTGGTGGCCTAGTGGCCATATAAAAAAATAAAATCAGCTTATTTCCCCCCCAGGGGGGCAGAAAACGGCCAAATTAATGCTCCCTGAAGGGGAGCGACCCTTGCCCAAGGAGCCACTCCCCACAATTAAATCCCTGGTGGTCTAGTGGGCCCGATTTTAAAAAGAAAATGGCGAGATCTGCCCCCCCAGGGGGGCAGACAGCCAAAAACATTGCCCCCAAAGGGGAGCAACCCTTGCCCAAGGGGCCACTCCCCACAAATTAATCCCTGGTGGTCTAGTGGGCCACTACAAAAAAAAAACATGGCAAGATCTGCCCCCCCAGCCAAAAACATTGCCCCCAAGGGGGAGCGACCCTTGCCCAAGCCACTCCCCCCAAATTAATCCCTGGTAGTCTAGTGGGCCACTAAATAAAAATAAATGGCGAGATCTTCCCCCCCAGGGGGCAGACAGCCAAAAACATTGCCCCCAAGGGGGAGCAACCCTTGCCCAAGGGGCCACTCCCCACAAATTAATCCCTGGTGGTCTAGTGGGCCACTACATAAAAAAATGGCGAGATCTGCCCCCCTAGGGGGGCACAGACAGCCAAAAACATTGCCCCCAAGGGGGAGCGACCCTTGCCCAAGCGGCCACTCCCCACAAATTAATCCCTGGTGGTCTAGTGGGCCACTAAATTAAAAAAAATGGCGAGATCTGCCCCCCCAGGGGGAAGACAGCCCAAAAAAATGCCCCCAAGGGGGAGCGACCCTTGCCCAAGGGGCCACTCCCCATAAATGTATCCCTGGTGGTCTAGTGGGCCACTTTAATTTTAAAAAATGGCGCGATCCGCCCCCTAGGGGGGCAGACAGAGCCAAAACATATTGCCCCCAAACAGGGGAGCGACCCTTGCCTAAGGGGCCACTCCCCCCAAACAGGTAACAGCTTTTAAATAAAAATAAAAAAAATCCCTGGTGTCTAGTGGGCATTTCTGCCGCACGATCGTGCAGCAGGAATGCTCAAAAGAGGCATCAGGGGAAAGGAAAACCCTTTCCTTTCCCCTGATGCCTCTTTTTTTAAATCCCCCCCTCCCACGAGGAGAAACGTACCTGTTCTCCTTCCGACGCTATGGAAGCAAATGGCTTCCAGCGCGTTGGGAATCCCCTAATGACGTTGGCGCACCTCGCGCGCTGACGTCATTAGATGACGTGGAGGGGGGACGGGGGGAGGCAGGGGAAGGGCTTCCCCTGCCATCCCTGGTGGGGGCACCATAAAGGGCTTCCCCCATGGGTGGGTGCTAGGACGTCCGGGAGCCGTCCGACGCACACGCCCACCGTGACGTCGGACGGCTCCCAGCCATCCGACGCACAGAAGGGGTTAAATCCAAAGTCAAATTTGCATATATATTTAAGGTAAAGGCAGCCTCAAAGGCAGTGCTGCCTTTAAAACAACAGCAGGTACCACGTTAGTGCACACATAAGTGCATTAAGTCTACTGGGCCTTTAAACTTAAATGCCCTATTATATTCTAGGGACTTACAGCTAGGCTGTCAGCACCAATTATAATTACACCTCATTTGCATATCCTTATAATCAGAGCACTGGCCCTGGGCCTGGTACCCAGAGCAGAGGGTGCAGTCAGAGTCAGTTACCACCAGTAGTAATCAAAAAATAGGGGTGATCATGGCAAAAGGATGCCTTTCTCACAAGTGATATAAAAATATTTTGTTTATTTCATTAATATTCATACTTCTTGTCTTGGAATGAGAGCATCATCGATTTCATTTCATCTCGCTTGACTTTCTCACAAATAATTTGACAGAAGATTCATCCTCTTCACACCATTTTTGAAGATACGCTCCATCATTTAAATATCATTCCTTATAATAATATTCATATAAAGCTGTCTTTTCTCAAACTGCCCTTTATTATTGAATATAATGGGAAACATACATAGCATACTAATGGCGAACCTTTTTGCAATCTCGCATCTTTTTCTGCCCTGCCTCATCAGTTTCTTCACTTCTGAAAAAATACTCTTTGATGAAACTAACTGTCTTGTGGGGCAGTTTTCGTCCTCAACAAAAACATATTAAAGATCTACCTATTAAGCAGTCAAGGTTTCATTGTAATGCTATGGCAGAATGGTACGAAAAGTCATGGAAATTAAACTTTTATTGTTGAAGGTCTGGAGAGGTTGCAACCTTACATGTGACAAACTCGTGACATCCCAGTTTGTTTGTTGGAATCCCAAGTCTGACATGTGGGAGGCTCCTCCATAGACCTACTGCCTCTTAGAAGGAAAGGGCAGACCTATGTCTGATTCATTTTAAACTCTATCACCCTATGTGAGGTACATGCCAGATATGTACCTTACTCGTATTATTCCCACCTGGCCTTTCAAAAATCGTACAAGTGATATTAGGGACCCACTTTACAAACATGTTTTATAGGTCACAAACACTCAGATCTAAAACACTTTTTGTAATTTACTTAACCCAATTAAAAATTCAGAAAAGGTTTTACAAATGCATAAATGGGTTAAGTAAACATTAACGAATCACTGATTGGAAGGGGCTTGTTTAGATTGTTCCTCCCAAATACAGATTCCTTAAGCGATATATTAAGATTTTGCAACCGAAATTCATTTGCAAAACATTAGTATTTTTACCACAGTCCAAATTGGTGGCGACTCATTTGCAAACATGGAAGGGCACCCAGGGGACCTCCTGGGGCTCCTGGGAACTCCTTTACCATTGGGAATGTGACAAAAAAAATTAGGAGTAGGCACTGGTCCCTGGAAACACTGCGTTCGCCTAAAAAAGGTGTGTTTAACTTTTTATTTTTTTTACAGGTATTCCATTTGCATTAAAAAAAGGTTGCTTTATTCGAAAGCAATCACAGGCATGGTGGTCTGCTGACCATCAAGTCTGTGACTCTTTCATAGTGGGTTGCAATTTGCCACCTGCCTAATGAATAATAAAGAGGTAGGTTGAATTACAACCCACTATGAATCAGAATTTTGTGACCTGACCTATTAGTACATATGTCAGTTTGCAAAATTCCTTTCCATTTTCAAAAATACAATTATTTATGATGGAAAATGTGTATCTCAGGCGATTGAATCCAAGACTGGCATGTAACTGATCCTGCGCTATCCCTGGCTCTGCATCAGTATTGCCAGAATGTGAACCGTAGAGTGTCACAACTTGACATAAGATTGACTCATTAGCAGTCTCTATTACATTTTCGGAGGGTTGACTCATATAACACCCTGTTTTCCAGAGGCTTTACGATAAGATGTGACATACTCGGGTGCAGCTATTCTGGACCTTCAGAGGCACAACACTGACATACAACTCATTCAATCCCACTCCTACAACTATTGTAGTGCTTAACCAAAGTCTATCATGTGATACATTTTACCCTAGCCTCACTGGCCTTACAGACACACACTCCTCAAACCTCTGGTCCTCAAAGAGAAGTGTTTGTTATTTCCTCCCATAATATGTTCAAAATCCTTGATTTGTATATAATTTACTTACTAATGAGATGTTTTTGTAAATTGCTTAGTGTCTTGTTACAATAAATTCAGAGCTAAGAGGAATACATGAAAACATGGTGGCTAGAGTAGAGTAGAATGAGGTGAGAACACCTATCCCACATTCTTCCATGACTGGCCAAGGGGAACTTCTTCAGTCAAATGATTTCCTGACTAGTTCAGTTTTAGGAAGTTTAGCAAAACATAAATTATTTGGTTCTTTTCTGCGGCTGCATTCCTGGCCATGCAGACATTAAGGCTCATACAATCCCATAGAATGGCTGCCATTTTTCTTCACAATGAAGGTGCTTTGAATATACAATGAGTACATGACAGTAAATGAATATAAGACATTTACTTCCAGTAGCTGTTGTGCCTTGAAATTGTTATTGTTGACTGCTTAAATTAGTATGCACTAAATCTGCAATTGTGGATTCATTCAATCAAATATATATCTTGTTTAATAGCTTGCTTAGGTGAGGTGAACATATTGCCCCATAGCATGAACCTCTCTCTTCAAGGAGCAGATTTCACACCAGTTTTACCTTAGAAACACAGTGCACGTCTCACAGTTTAGCAGAGTGTCTTTCTCTCACCTCTCAAAGTGTTGTATACTTCCTAGGGTGTCCATAAACGGGCTTTCCAGTATTATGTCCTTATATAGGCACAATTCACCTTGCCCTTATATAGGCATAAAATCCCAGACCTTATTTTGGCATAAACCATGCACTCCAAATACAGGCATGGATTCCGACATCCGTCCACCCTAGCGTCTCAACGAGTTCATGAAAAAAAAGACCCTTAGGCTGCGGGAATTTCCCTAGCCCAGGACTATTGATTTCTTCAAGGACTCATATATTATGCATGAACCTTTATTCCTTAGTGGTTCATTCATGACGTCTTTCGCTGTCCAACAAACGTCAATGCTAACATTCTGAGGTAATTCTCAGGTATAAATATACCGTCCCAAACCCTGTAAATCAGAGGAGACCTCGACTTCAGAGGAGCCCGTTTCCCGGCCGGACGTACTGAGAAGACGCTGTCATTCCTGCACGCAGAGAGTCCAGCTTCCAGTGATCTAACTTCCCTTGCGGGGTGTTGGAGTTCGAGTCCGGAAAGAGATTGGCATACTAGACTCTTGGCATACTAAGCTTAACTTACTCTTAGTATACTCTAGTCAGGAATACATCACCTACTTCTACTTCTCCCTACACCTAGGCCAGGTTAGGTACATTGGGGTAGAACTAGGCTAGAAACGCATTGTATGAGTACTCGCATTTTTAGGCTGTGTCATTATATGTAAATGCATATATGCTGAAAAGATAATGCTAACGCAGTATTATTTATTTCTACTGCTCACGCTGTACATTATTTATCTCGCATACTGTCTTGTGATCGTAACAGCACATTTAACTTACAACAGAAACAAGACTGTTCAATAAATCTTTTATTGAAACGCCCGTCTGTTATTTCTGTGTAACTTTGAGAGTAACTAAACATGCACGACTGAGCTGAGTGAAATAGTTATCTATTGTTTCTACGACTCTGGGACACGTCCTGATTCTGAAAGGAAACAAAAGTCAGGAACTACTTACTCAACTCACAGAGTTAATAAAAATCTACAGACAATTGGTCCAATATGTCATGCGGACTTTCACAGTCCAACCACCATTAACACTTCCAAATCAAACCCCTCACCAGGGGAACACTCTAAAAATTACACCACAGACTCTATACGCAGTCATGGGTAAAATGCCCACAAAACGTGAGCAAATTCCATTTTGGATAGCTCAAAAAATTACTCAAATCGAAGCAGTATTTCCAAATACTAGCCCGCATGAGAAACACAGAATCCTAACCATTAGTTTACCAATGGGGATCACACCACAACTGGAAGACTGCACCACTTGGGGCTCAGTCTTTGCTGCCATCTACACTAAAACACACAGCATTCCGTCAATAGCGGTAATACCTGATGTCCTAAAACAAATTCAAAACGAATACGGGGCAGAGCCTGCTTTAAATTTAGGTATGAAATTACTGAAAAATTTTGACCAGGTCTCAACAATAATATTATCTAATATTAAAGGGGAGGCAGCAGCAGTAGCGATCCGACAAAAATTAAGGAAATTTGATGTTACAGAACATCAAACAGAGCTACCCAGAATAATAGAACAATCTTATGCAGAATTAGGCAGAGATATTTTGGGTGGGAGACCAGTTAAACCAAAACTATCTGAAAGTCCTAAGAAGGACTCAATTAAACAAACTCCTACAACTTCTAAAAAGAAGTAGGAATCTAATAAACAAAATTCAAATGAGAAAGGTTCTCAATCCCGAGGTAGGTCTCCTCAAAAGGAGCCCTCTGAAAGAAGGTATAACCTCAGGAATAGGGATAATTTGAGAAAACCTGATAGGTATCAAGATAATGATACACGTTCCTCTCGTCCCTTTCAGGTCTCATCACAGACTTCGGAAAGAAGAGGACGAACAGAACATAGAGAAGAACGCGTGAAATCGAAAGACGACAAACACGCTCCAAAAACTAAAGCAAAACCTCAATTCTCCAAAAAGAAAGTAGCAGGTCTGAAGATAAGACATGCCGAGAATACTGAGAACACAACTCAAGAACGGAGAATGGGCTCAGACAATGCTGGACAGTGCAGCAGACGTCACAATAGCTCGCCAGAACCTGATGGAACTTCTGGAGATAGTGGACTTGAATGAGTACATTACAGTAGAGACTGTAGATACCAGGGTTAGTACTCCACAAAAGTTATATGACATAACACTCCGGATGGAGGGAGACAAACCTAGACAGGTTAAAGCACTTTTTTGGGAAAAACTATCAAAGGGTTATGACATACTTCTAGCAGAAAAGTACTGGCCACCACAATTTGTCAGGGAGTGCCCACACGGCGAGGACCTGATTATGCCTGCCTTCTCCAATCATATACCAATTCACCCAAAATATACATATGCCAGAAAATGGGCAGTGGCCCAGGCTCCAGCATTATATAAAAATCATGTAGGATGGGATGAGGACTCACCTCACCATAAAATAAATCTGAAACATGAACCCACTGCACAGAGGCAGTATCCTATAAAGCAAGAAGCTAAAAAACAGGTCAGGGAGATCTTAGATCAACTTGAATACCAAGGGGTGATTGAAACATGCACCTCCTCCATGAACAATCCTTTGTTTCCTGTCTCCTAACGAGACAATACATATCGTCTAGTTTTGGACTACAGACATGTAAACACTTGTTCTAAAACTTTTGCAGTGCAAAATGCACACAGCACAGCATTAATGAATAACATTGTGCGTAAAAAATACAAAACAACATTAGACATCTCAAATGGTTTCTTTTGTCAAAACATAGCACCTGAAAGTAGGTACTTAACGGCATTCTCCATAATGGAGACCCAGCGCCACTTTTGTCGACTCCCACAAGGGTTCAAGAACAGCCCAGGTTTATTCTCAGCGAGGGTAACGGAGTTACTACAAATTTATGACAACCAGGCATTGTCCTATGTCGATGACATCTATCTGACAGACGATGACCTGGACAAACAATTGAACAGGGTGAGCACCATTATATTGGGATTCGCCTCTGAGGGCTACAAGTTCAACTTTAAAAAGTCCCGAATTACCCATCTCAATGTCCTATTTTTGGGATATGAGCTTTCAAGTGAAGGCAAGAGCTTGACAGCTAACTTTCTAGAGAAATGTGCGCTGCTCCAACCTCCAAAGACGCTAAAACACATACAATCCATCCTGGGTTTCCTCAATTTTGGCAGAACATACATTTTAAATTACGCAGAAAGGCTTAAACCTCTCTACGCATTAATCAAACCTGATTTTTCAACAAAAACTGGACACAGGAACACGCAGAAATTTTGCGTTCACTCCAGGCTAACATGTTAGCAACAAATCACTTACAAACACGCCTAAGTCAAAGAAATTTGGTGATTCGAATAATTTCGGGTCAATGTGGATTCACCTACTTAACCTTCAATGAGGGTGAGAAAATACCAATCGCATACAAATCACATTTGTACACACAAGCGGAAATGCGCTTAAGTTCAACTGAAAAAATTCTGACAGCAGTTCAAACAGCTGTAGCAAAAGAAAGAGCCTTAGCCCAAGGGAAACGCATAATTGTCGTAACCCCGGTACCAGCTTTAGAAGCGGTCACAAAAGCAAGCATTCCAAATGCTAAAGCTTTACATCCGAGATGGATACAATGGGTTAATTCTCTTGCTGCAACTGATGTTGAATATGTTTTTGATCCAGATTTAAAAACACAAGCATTTCTCCAGTATGAACAAGAATGTCCTCTGCCCACTGAGATTCTGCCTCTCGATCAGTACGAATTTATAATTTACACTGACGGATTCGCACAGCCCGCAACAGGGAGTAAGCAAGCTTACAGTGCAGCGTGTGCTATCGTTAAAGGTCGCATGCGAAATGGCATCTTCAGACCCATGGTCACAAAAACTCAATCACTAGGTGATTGTACAGCTCAGCGAGCTGAACTACAAGCATTCAAACTGGCACTTGAGAGTACGGATCGAGAATTCCTCACACTGATAGTGTGCGATTCCTTTTACTGTGTTCAGTCGTATAATGACTATATACGAACCTGGCTTGAAAATGGTTTCAAAGATGCGAAGGGTGGCACAATAAAGCACAAAGTGCTTTGGGAACAAGTAGTTCAGTTGAAAAACGAACTACCAAAGTCTCACGTGATTCACACACTGAGTCATCAGCGTGATGGCGTTCACGTTGCAGGGAATTCATTGGCTGACGAAGCCGCAAAGGGGGCTGTTCAGACGGCTTCCGTAGCTGCGATCACTCGTTCAAAACAAAAATAGACGGTGAGATAATGTTGGCTGTCAATGCTTCGAGCAAAGGCAGCAGTGCAGCGTTACCAAAAAGTTTCCACTCAAGTACTCTTATGTAATTGATGCGAACAACGTTCCTTTTGCTCGAATCCCTGGAGTGGGGGATAGGGTAATTCCAAACATGGAACGAAGAGCAGCCTTGATTTATGAAACACATTTGGGGGAGGGTCTGTCACATCAAGGGATCTCTAAAACAATTTTGACATTAAAAGAGATGTACTGGTGGCCTGGGATGAATACCGAGATTCACATATTCATCAACAACTGCTTAGACTGTAAATTACAGCGAGAGAGCCACCAGAAACCATGCTGCGAATGTGGCAGCCCAGTACAGACACCACTGATAGACAGCATTAGGCTATCTGCTCGCCTGCATCCCACTGGACAAAGGCATTCCCGCAAATCCTGAATTTAGGTTCCTATGGTTATGGCCTCAGCGCTCGGCTGACGCTCGAACTGTTATAAAAGATTTGCGAGTCTTTATCGGCACATACGCAATAGGCACACTACATTCTGACCAGGGTCCTGCGTTTAGCTCTAGGGCTTACAAAGAAGCCATGGCCAGTCTGGGCGTTGCATTGCGGTACTCCTCTCCATTCCATCCTGAGGGAAACTCTGTTGTGGAAAGGAAAAACCGGGACATAAAGCAGTCTATAACAGCTAGGGTATTAGGTTCGGGTGATGGGTGGGTCAAACACCTCAATAGCGTGCATCGCGCTCTCTACAATCAGCCAAGAAGTTCTCTAGGGGGGGTCACTCCATATGAGGTCCTATTTGGGACAAGAATGTGGGTTCCAGACTTAGAACACGTAGGAACAGTGGTGGAAAATAAACCATTTGATATCAAAGATCGTTTGGCTGTTTTACAGGATCTCAATAAGCTAAGAATGAAACAAAGCAACGTATCCCTACAGCCAACCACCACTGGGGAAACATTGGCGGTCCCAGCAAGGCCTGTCTGGATTCCAAAAGTTGGGGATCTAGTCAGAGAAAAATTCGCGGACAAGAAGGAATTTGGATCTTCTTACAGACAACCAGTACCTGTTCTAGCTGTTCAAGGAACAAGGACAGTACTTCTGCCGCCCCTTGCTGGAAGAAAGGAGAAAAGATTTGTGTCCATCGACCTCATCAAACCACAACATGTGGCCAATACTAAGCAGTAGGCCTCATGGTCTCCGACCTAGTAGCAGACACACTCCTCTCGCTACTATCCAAGAGGTTCAGACTGAAAGACTGATCACGATCGAGAATTCAGCTGTAACAAATGAAGGACTAAGCAACCAAGCTATGGAACTCATCCCTCTCGACAACCAAGTAACAGTTCGTCCAAATACACCTGTCTACACCAACGTGACACGTGATGAACTGTCTCCTGTGATTTCAACAAATCCTGATGCAATTCCAACTATTGACAGAACTGCTTCTGGCTATTTCATTGACTTTGATACGTTCTCAGAGGATCCAAGTGAACCTGAAATGACGCCAGCATCATTCAAACTCAAGCAGCAAGTAAAAGACTTTATTCACTTTCTGAAAAAGACTTATCTGGTTTCTCCGTGGATTGAACTCTGGATAACATCTGGACTTTTTGTTTTCCTGCTCTGGCTAGCTTTGGTAACAACTGTAAGCATGCTTATAAGTGGCAGATACATCCATGTGAACAGTGAAGGAAAAGACGTGAACGTACTTTTGAAACCACATAAATCTTCCCATCGTGAAGCAAGAGACTTGTCATCAGTGAACATCACAGCTGTCCCTATACAGGATGGTATAGTGTGGGACAAAACAGATTATGACATTTTCGGACCGGCGGAACAATTGAACATTCCACATTTGTTTAAAATTTCACTAAGTGATTTAATTACGTCCAGTACCTATTCAGATGATTGGGACTTAGAGACTGTACATGACATAATGTTTGATCTAGAAAAATCTGCTGCATTTTCTAAAAATGAATATTTAGAGGGTTCATCAGACTATGAACAACTGTATTGTTATAACCACTATGGTCATCATTATTTGCATAAAACTGCATATCCAAGAAATGTGTTTATGTTTAACCAATGGGAACATTGTCCTACACCACCACAAGGTAGTTCAACAACTTTTGCTAGTAAATTTCCATATTTTTCAGGTTACAATACATCTGACCCAGAAACGTTTTACTACAGAAATGTAAACAAAACAGGACTGAAAATTATGTTAACAAATACTAAACAGATTTACTCTGAAGCATTTATTGCCCAACTGTCTACACAGGGTTTCGACTTATGGAAAGACACAATAGAGACAAAAACTGTCTGGGGTAGTAAAGATTGGCAAGTACAGGGTATAGTAGCTTTATTTAGAGCCTGTATCATCCCTGAACAAATACTGTTTTTGAATGACACTGTCCAACAAACATCTTGTCTTGGATTAGCCAAGATCAAAGAGATGAAAACACCTTCTGTGCCAACACCTGCCAGTGATAATTATACAAAGGCAGTGGTGACAGTTGACAATATACTACAACTCAACAGATCTAATGCAAATTGGAAAAAATCGTTGATCTGGCCCATAGACACAAACAACTGTCAGGAAAGATTCCTGAATAAAACTCAGGGCTTTACTATTCACAGGCCAGACCCAAGATATGTCCAAAGACAACATCCAGGGGTAGTAACAACATACAGTGTAGGAAAATTATGCCTCGATTGGCTGCATAAATCTACACTACAGGATGTGAAACAACACTTATCCTTACTTGCAGATGACGCAGATCTTAGGGAATTCTTGCTTGGACCAAGAAAACCGCGTCAAAAACGTTTCTTATATGCCGGCATTTACGCTACTTATAACGAAGCATGGAAAGTGTCACAGATAGAGGCCGCAGAACGAATACGTGAACTTGATCGTATTAATTGAGAGAAAACACTCTCTGTGGTCGACAATGGGTTAACAACTTTGTCCTCCAGAATATATTCACTGGATGGCATTGTATCCTCTGCTATCGACATTCTAGAACAAGATTTGGCTATGTTACAACAAGGTCAATCCCAATTACGTTCTATAGTGTTATTGAGCTGGACGCTGCAATCTTTGCGAGCGGGCTATGTGCCTTGGCGTTTCATCAACACGTCGTCTCTGTTTGCAGAATACAATCTCACTGATAAACAGATCGAATTGGCACAAAGAGGAGCAAGGTATACAGTGCTGAGCATTGAAAAACTGGAGAAATTACCATTTACAGTGGCTAAAAACCAGCTACAGAATGGGTTATTCATGGCAAAATAACATTACCTGTGACTACTTTTCAGTTTCAATATTGCCTCAGACAAATGCAAGCAGGCAAATATGAAAGGTTGGGTAAGGAATACATTAAGACATCTTGGGATTTACCGTATACACATAGATGTTGGAGTGGGGATCGTGAAGTGTTTTTGAGCGGTACTAACTGTAAACATGCACTGACCGGTTCACTCATATGTCAGGACATTTCTTTACACGGGGCTTGTAATGGTTCTGTGGCAAACTTGTCTTGCCACCAGCGGGGTACACCAGCTGCTGTGATTAATCCAGCGTTTGGACAACTTTCTAACGGGAGTTACCTCATGTTGAATGATCAGAGTTGCTGTGGAATGTTGCCAGGCATCCCATATCTAGTAACGGTCAACTCCAGGGTCACTTGCTGTATGCAAGTATTGTTTCCCCCAATAGACACAGTCAGGGAGTCGCCTCTATGGCCTTCGCTGAACGTCTCTTTTATAAGATTTGATACTTTGAGCAGAATGAAAGCCATGCTTTTACAGCAAACAGTGCCTTTGACCTCGGCCAAAGAAACCTATGATCTACAAGTAGCAAGGACTTCGGCTGAGATACAGACTCTAATACGTACAAACTGCCCTCTACATTTCGTAGAAATTATATCACGTATCTTTAACATGTCAGATACGACCGGAATTGTACATGTATTTAAGAGCATTTGCTCCGGTCTGTTAGCACCGTTCCAGGCAATACTTGGAATTATCCCCAACTTTGCACATTCAGTGTTTGGTGGCATACCATTAATTCTCGCACTTGTTGCCGGAATTTTATTCATCTTTCTGCTATTGCGCTATGGCCAGCCTATTCGCAGACATCACTCCGAGCGAAATGGAGAAAGCTCTCCTTGAAAGAAAGTGCCGTGAGCGAATAGTACAGCTATTGGGCATGACTCGTCTACGGGACCTTAATACAACTTGGTTCCTGTCATTCAGACCAATTGGGGAAGATTGCATCTTACCTGTTCTACAATGCCTGCTATGCGGTGAAGAATGTGTGTTGGATGCTTGTCTAACATATCTATCAGCTGCGCCAAAGGATGTTGATACTTTGCTAGTCCCGATAACGGCCCATGCTCTGTGTTGTCCCCAGAGGCTCCCAATCCTGATGTCAGCATTCATTGAGATCTCACAGACGCTTCCGGCTGCTGCTGAGGTACGAGAAACAACTCCAGGCACACAGGTAACAACGGACGCGAACATTGCTGTGGCGACCTATGCTGAGAGCGATGCTTCACATCTTTGTGCGGTCAATCTCTTACACGAGGTGTTCCAACTTACACCAACGACAGTGGATGATGTTTTGTCTATTGAAATAGATGATCTCATGTTTACACCAGACCCTTAAACTGACTCTGATTCAGCGAACAGTGTTGCAGAGCAACAGTAACAATTTAGCCTTCATTTTTCAAAAACTTGGAACTCTACCAAAATTTGAACTTTTTGTCCCATTTTTCGAACGAAAATGGCACTTCAATCTGCTTAAAGTAAAACTAGCCTTATAATACGGACTTGGCAGTACTTCCAGGGACACTTAGTCATCTTGTGTGTCTAGAACAGTTCATTTAATTTTCATGACAGGAAATGACTTTGATTTTGAACAAACTTATCGATCATTTTCGTCATATGTAAATATTGCTTTTTATATTTCATTCCAATTGCATTTATTTCGAACTTTATGCTGGAAATGAAAAGCATTGCTTAATGATGTACAGAAACCTTTGCATTTTTTAATATGTCTTTTAATGCTTTTAGGATATGTTTTAATATGCAGCACTCCGTTTTAATGTTTAGCATTTTAAATGTTTAGCATTTAGTATTATCGTACTCACGAAAGAGGAGTGGGTGTTGTATACTTCCTAGGGTGTCCATAAACGGGCTTTCCAGTATTATGTCCTTATATAGGCACAATTCACCTTGCCCTTATATAGGCATAAAATCCCAGACCTTATTTAGGCATAAACCATGCACTCCAAATACAGGCATGGATTCCGACATCCGTCCACCCTAGCGTCTCAACGAGTTCATGAAAAAACAGACCCTTAGGCTGCGGGAGTTTCCCTAGCCCAGGACTATTGATTTCTTCAAGGACTCATATATTATGCATGAACCTTTATTCCTTAGGGGTTCATTCATGACGTCTTTCGCTGTCCAACTAACGTCAATGCTAACATTCTGAGGTAATCCTCAGGTATAAATATACCGCCCCAAACCCCTGTAAATCAGAG
Source organism: Calotriton arnoldi (assembly GCA_963921515.1). Lineage (NCBI taxonomy): Eukaryota > Metazoa > Chordata > Amphibia > Caudata > Salamandridae > Calotriton > Calotriton arnoldi. The sequence goes on from CAWUFW010006457.1 coordinate 980,924, forward strand.
GAGACCTCGACTTCAGAGGAGCCTGTTTCCCGGCCGGACGCACTGAGAAGACGCTGTCATTCCTGCACGCAGAGAGTCCAGCTTCCAGTGATCTAACTTCCCTTGCGGGGTGTTGGAGTTCGAGTCCGGAAAGAGATTCCTACCTCTCTCATTCTTCAGGTATGGAGCAGACTAGAACCTAGAGGGACTCTTGGCATAATAGACTCTTGGCATACTAAGCTTAACATACTCTTAGTATACTCTAGTCAGGAATACATCGCCTACTTCTACTTCTCCCTACACCTAGGACAGGTTAGGTACATTGGGGTAGAACTAGGCTAGAAACGCATCGTATGAGTACTCGCATTTTTAGGCTGTGTCATTTTATGTAAATGCATATATGCTGAAAAGAAAATGCTAACGCAGTATTATTTATTTCTACTGCTCACTCTGTACATTATTTATCTCGCATACTGTCTTGTGATCGTAACAGCACATTTAACTTACAACAGAAACAAGACTGTTCAATAAATCTTTTATTGAAACGCCCGTCTGTTATTTCTGTGTAACTTTGAGAGTAACTAAACATGCACGACTGAGCTGAGTGAAATAGTTATCTATTGTTTCTACGACTCTGGGACACGTCCTGATTCTGAAAGGAAACAAAAGTGGTCATGTTTTGCGGCTGCCAGAAACTACTCCCTTCTTGTCGTCAAGAAGTTTCTAGTGGCCTCTGAGCTAGCTGGCACAAGTAATTAAGTTTAATATACTCGATAGGGACATACCCACCTTAGTACTATGTCAAACCTATAGGATATATTATTCCAATGCGCAGAGCCTATTAGGGAAATAGGAGCTACACTACAAAAGTGCAGCACAGGGCACAACCACCCTCCCACGCACCACACTGTGAATGTCTCATTGTCCATTGCAAAGCTGATAACAATCACCTTGCAGAGTGGAAGGGCCAGGTAACTGACACATCTAACAAATTGATGTATAGCAGATAGCTCCCACTGCTCACTGACCAAAGACCAGCCAACCTGCACCAGTGTTAATGCATTTTTCTTAGTCCAAAACATACATTGTACATTTAATAGATCAATGTACAATCTCTAAACTCCATCACTCACAGCACTTCTACTAGGCACTGTCCAAAATCATGCAACCTGCACCTACTAGACCAATGCCTGGATAACTTGCCTGGATAACTCCCACTTCTCACAGTCCAAACATACTCTAATATCTGATAAATCAACAGACAACTGATGACCTTCATCACTCACAGCCCAAATACCTGATAATCTGCAATTCTAAGAGATCAATTTATAGCAGTAGTCCTACCTTCCACCCATCATAGTCCAAAGATCAGGTAACCTATACCTCTAACAAATCAATTCATAGCAGATATCTGCCTACCTGTTAGAGTCTAATTATCAGCAGATATAACCTCCCACATGTGCTACAGGTCAACATTGACCAGTTACAACTAACAACTCCAATCCTACCTAATACAATTTGGTTGCCTATAGTATAACATAGAGTACATAACCTCTTCTCTCAAAGACAGATACATCCCCACCAATTAACTTCGCACAGATGATAACATCACTTTCAAAGGCACCCTCCCATACAGACTGCCAGGACCATGAACAGGTCTCAGCGATGCCATCACTGACTTCATCACCCCACTGGCCACCGAATCTGAATTTCCTGGGAGACCTTAACTTTCACCTGATGACACAACCGACACAAGCTCCACTGACTTCTTAGAAAGACTGGACAACATCAGACTCAAGCAGATACTCACGGACCCAACGCACAAAGCAGGACACACGCTGGACCCCATATTCATGTCCAGCAACAGAATCAAATACCATCACACCTCGAACCTCACCTGGTCACACCACTCCATCATGCACTTCACCATCACCGGACCTGCCCACACACCCCCGAAAGGATGGAGTGCCCCCTTTTGCAACTGACCAAAGGTCACCCAGCAGCAATGGATCAACGCTCTCAGCACCACACAGCCCAAATACATGATCAACATTAATCAGACAGTACAGAACTTCAACGACTGGATCACCTGCTGCGCCAACCGACTCACCCCCACCAGACCAGTCAAAACACACACACCCTCCAAACAAGCCAGATGGTACATCCCAGATCTCCACACGTCAAATCGCAGGTGCAAGGTACTTGAAAGAAGATGGCACACCAGCAGAAATCTCACCGACAGAGCCACCTTCAAATTAGCCCTCAACGACTACCACCAACAGATCAAAGCTGTGATAATACCATAGTCAGAGAGTTCACCTGCCCATCAGCCACTAAAAAGATTATCCCCATATCATAGGAGCTCTGCGATACCCTCGCTGACTACTTTCACAACAAGATAGCAACCATCTATAAAAACTTTGACCCACAACATTCTAACCTCCTCAGCCACCGATCAACCACCACTGCCGACCACCCACTCACTGCATTGGAACAGCTCACCACATCAAACACTACCACTCTGATGAACACTATCCACTCTGGAACACCCACTGACCACTGCCCCCACTGACGCTTCAACCTCAGAAAAGACTAAATCAGCCGTCAACTCACCACCATCCTCAATGCCTCGAAAACCACGGCCACCTTCCCCAATGAGTGGAAACATGCAGAGGTCAGAGGACTCCTTAAGAAACCCTTGGCAGACCCCAGTAAGCTCCAGAACTACCACCCCATCTCGCTACTTTCGTTCGCCACCAAAGTCCTGGAGAAAGCCATCAACCTCCAACTCACCGAACACCTGGAGAAGTACAACCTACCGGGCCCCTCACAGTCAGGCTTCAGAACCAACCACAGCACCAATACAACTCTGATTGCCGCAACAGACGACATCTGCACCCTACTGGTCAGAGGTATGTCAGCCGTCTTGATTCTACTTGACCTCTCCGTGGCTTTCGACACTATCTCCTACCACACACTCATCGAACAAGTACACCACGATGGTATCACAGGTGACACGCTCAGATGGATGGCATCTTTCCTCGCGGGATGCACCCAGAAAGTCTGACTACCTACCTTCACATCGCAAGCCAAGCACAACATTGGGGCTTTCCCCAGTGCTCATTCCTCAGCCCAACAGCCCAACACTCTTCAACATCTACAAGGCACCACTCACAGACATCGTCAGATTGCACAACATCAATATCATCTCCTACTTTGATGCCACCCAGTTCATCTTATCGCTCTCAGCCGACCCGACCAAAACGAAGACTAACTTCCACACTTGTATGAAAAGAGTATCAGCCTGGAGGAGGGAAAACTGCCTCAAGCTCAACACAGACAAGACAGAAGTCCTCATCTTTGCAGACACACGGCCATCTGGGATGACTTCTGGTGGCCTTCGGAACTCAGACCTACTCCGACGCCAAAAGACCACGCCCGCAACCTTGGCATCATCCTCGACAATGAACTATCCATGAAACACCAAGTCAACGCCAACTCCTCAGCCTGTTTCGACATGCTCCACAAGATTTTCAATGGCTACCCATCAGCATCATGAAGACAGTAACACATGCCCTCATCACCAGCTGACTAGTCTGCAGCAACACACTCTATGCAGCCATCGCCTCCAACCTCATGGATAGACTTCAATCGATCCAGAACACAGCACCCAGACTGATTGTTAACCTAACCTGCCCAAGAGAACCCATATCACCCAGCACCTAAAGGACCTGCACTGGCTTCCCGTTCAGAAGAGATGCCACTTCAAGCTCCTTACCCATGCCTACAAAGCTCTCCATGACCAAGGACCCACCTACATAAGCCACCGTTTGCACTTCCACTGATCACCCAGGAATCTCCATTTTGCACACCTCACCCTCGCAGCGATCTCCCGCATACGCCACAGCCTCACCTGAGGGAGATCCTTCTCCTACCTTGCTGCCAAAGCCTGTAACACCCTCCCCTTCCACCTGCATGGCACCATTGCTCACTGACTTAAGGAAGGGGCTCAAGACCTGACTTTTTGAAAGAGCCTGGCAGCAAGCTCCTGGATACCCTTGTGGGTGACAAGCAGTGCTATACAAATACTACTTGATTGATTGAACTTTCTGCTACTCTGACAATCCAGTACAGAGGAAACCATTCCTATTTGTCACTTCCCAGCATATAGTAGGTGACATATTGCTTCTCACATTCGAAAACAGCCTGCACCATTCAGTGGAGATAGATGACATCCTGTCACAATCCAAGCCAGGCTAGTTATAGTCCCTAATATAATAATTATACAAGATGGAGCAGAGATTGTCTATGAAGCAAACACTGAACTTCTACAGTCCAATACAGAGGAGATAGGCACACATAATCTGACTGGGAAAGGAGAGTCAGTTAACTTCCAGTTTTCATAGTACAAATCATTCCAGATAAAGTGTTACCGCAAAAAAAGGGTGCGTAATCTAAACCTTTACGAGATATTCACAACTTTCAAGTCGCAGGTAACCTCCAATCCTAACCCACCAACACACAGCCAATAACTCCCTGCAATTCAAACTTCAGCAAGTGGCAGATAACTCATACATCATCAAAGAACGTGTGGAAGCTCTCAGGAATTATTTTCCTTCCAAAAGTGAAGGTGCAGAACACTGTTGAAGTGCAATTATCTCAAAGATAATTCCTTTAGAGTGTTCATCAGTCATAGCTTGCTCACTAGAGGCAGCAGTGAATCAGACATATTTTCAGATGTTTAGTATAAACACAGCTGGCAGAAAGTAAGCAATGATTGTCTATTGCATTTGCACTGAAAGACTCTTTATGTGACATTCATTATATCTAGCAGCTTGAGGAGGGCTAATCAGCAGCCAAAACATTTAGGAATCACAATATGACTAATGGATACAGAAATGCATAACATGCTTTAGAGCTAGGCAAAGATGTTTTTTACTACTAGTCAGCAACTTTACTGTGATTATTGTGATCCCTCAAGCCATGGAACTCATGATCCCAACCACTCACACTAAAACACATAGCAGATTATCTCAGATGTAGCTAAATAAATTGAAAAACATTTCTGTCACTTTATTTAACATATAAATAAGAGAGTATCTAACTGTCCCAAATTGTAATGAACTGTGAGTTCAAATCACATCCTCTTAATAAATCACTCTTCCTTTGTTTTCTTATTTTTCACTCTTCTGATGAGTGGGAGAATGGGAGGCATTCCTCCACCCTGCACACCCTAGAGGTGATTATGATGTCGGGCAGACTTACATCCGCCTGACACAGAAACAGGACCGACTGACCTCAGATCGGTGGTCCTGGCCACCTAATCACGATGTGACCGAACACTGTTTGGCCGCATACTCCCATACCCCTATGGGAGCTAGTGTTACGGCCATAAACGGGCTATAACACAACCTACCATAAAGGCATGGGAGTCTGTGTTCATCCCTGCACTGTGTGAAAGGCACCTCAGGGTGCCTGCCACATGGTGCAGGGATGAACAGGGGTCAAAAGAGACACAGATGATGGATGCAATGCAGAGCAAATCAAACATTCACCCCCATTCAAGAGATCTGGGTTAAATCCATCATTCTTTTGCTCACCATGCCACCCCAGTTGAACAGGGGGGGCACCATAGGGGCCCCCATGGCCCCCAACCAGAAGCAGCAGAGGCAAGGGGGCCCTGCTAGGGGCACCCATACTTGCTCTCCGACAAGCTTTCCATGTCAGAAAGCCTGACATGGAAATTCTGCCGGAGACCGAGTATCATAATCCCAAGGGTGGAAAGGCAGCCCTTTGGTATTACAGGCCGGCCTCCGACTGGTCGACGGGCTCCTTGAGCCTGTCGGAAGCCAGCTGTAATGACCGGCCAGTTTAATTTCCGACCGCCAGCATTGCAATGCGGCAGTCGGAACTTAAATGGAGATGCGGCCCGAAAAGATCAGAGCCTTTCCGGGCCGCATCACAATAAGGCCCTCTATGTATTGCTGTACCTCTTTACCTGCTAGTGAGGACAACTAGAAGCAAAAAATGCAAATTGGGACTTTTAAAGAAGATTTATTTATTTTTTCCTCAAGAATACCTCTAGGACTCTTTCTTTGGCCTTGAAATGCGGCCATCTTCTAAATGACTGTTGCCACTGAAAGGCTTACAAACGTTTCAGAAATGTTGATTTTTCGTACACAAAGGATCTACCAAAATAATTATTGTAGATAGCCCAACCTTTCATGATTAGACATACAGCAAATCAATAGAAGTTTCACAAACAAACATAGAGTGAATACATTTATTTTATATTTTGGGATAGATAAACAGAGAAACAATGATTGTGGGACAGTTAGACAAGCTAAGATAAAGATAAAAGATTTGGTTCCCATAGGTCAAATATTGTTAATAATCATTCTGTAAAGATGCTATTTCCTGATTTAAACATGGATAAGTGTAGTGAGCTTTGTCAGGATTTGGAGCAAAAGGGATCCTTGCTTCAGTGCCTTGTTGCCAAAATGTCTTCAAACACCATTGCTGATTTCCAGAGTCTCAATATGTTGCACTCTGAATGAAATATCCTCTGGGTAATCTTCCTTGCTCTTTGCACTGGTGCAGCCACGGAATGCAACAGGTGGCTCTGTGGAGAAAAGATGCAGAGTTCACAACCATGAATTAAATTTTGCAATTATATAGCACTAACTACCCTAGACGAGGCGTTGAAGCATGTGCTGAGTTTGAGGACTTAGTTGGACATGAGTCACCCTTAAACAGATTTCACGGGTCCTCGTTTCCCAAATTTTATTGCAGTGATGGCTGGCATTGCAGGAAGGTGTGATAGCTATTGGAATTCTGATCCACCGAAATGCCTGCACAGCAATTAGTGGGCGATGCAGACAAGATCACCACTAGAACTAACAGGGAGAAGGAAACTACAGAACCATAGGAAGTGGCATGGCCTTCTCACACCCAACACACAGCCACTTATAGAGACATATCCTTCCCTTAAGGGAGTTATATGCTTACCATCTCCAGCTGGGAGGGAAGAGTTGCCTCTGACCTGTTTGGGGGGGGGGTTGTATCTTGATGATGCAGGACCTCAGATTCTCTCTATGGCATGGGATGTATGTGAGGGAGAGTCGTGTAGCACCAAAGTGTCTGTTGTTCAGCTCCTCAGATGGTTTTAGCATTGATAATCCTATTTATCCTTGTCCACTCCTGTACTCAGTGACACTCTCTGTATTAGGAAGATGTATTATTAAGGGCGGTGAGTGTTGGAAATTACCATCTTCTGCATCTTGTACTCCCAGATTTCTGCCTGATCTGTTTTTCTTGACCATAGAACTTTAGTCAATTTACTCCTGCTACCAGTTGCAAACTACTTATGCTCCCCCTCTTAACATGTTGAAATTGGTACACATCTGATTCACATATTTATCGTATCTATAAGTCCCTAGCATATGGTACAGAGTGTACCTTGGGCCTGTGAGTTAAATGCTACCAGTGGTCCTGCAGCACCAATTGTGCCAAGACCCAGCAACCCCGTCTCCAGGCCTACCATTGTAGCCTGGCTGTGCAGTTTTAAACTGCAAATTCTGCCGCCAACAATAAACCCTTTTGACAAGTCAAAAATTTATTTTTTATATATAAATAACTCACTCTGAAGTAGGCCTTAATGCCCATAAGGCAGGGTGCATTTTATTTAAGGTAGGACATGTAAATGTTGAATGTTCCACACGCCCTTATAGCGAAATGAGGCCCAAAAGCTATTTTCACCGTAGCAAGGCTGGCTGCTCCATTGGAAAATACGTTATTACATATATATTAAATCTAATTTAGGTTGGAAGCAGCTAAGAAAAAAATCCAAGAACTATTTTTAGCAGTTAATAAAAAAACAATTTCGTGCTGAAATCCACTTTTGTATAATTATTAAGGAAAATGTACTTTAAGAAAGTTTCCTTTTTCCATGTCTACAGTCAATGGAAGGGAATCTGCATTTTGCTCTTCCGCATTTGCCAGCCTGTAATAAGCATTTGAATAGGTGGGAGCTTGCTCCCAGGACAGGGATAGAAGGCCTTGGGTGTGGGCGGGTGTTGTTGTGCCCTTGACAAGATGGACTCCAGGAACTTGATTAACTTCAAAGAGGCCTACCCTGTCACAAGCAGATATAGCTAACACCTAGGCCTTGACCCTTCTTTTGTCCCCCAGCCAGGCCGCGCCAATCACATTGGGCTTCTTGTTGACATCACAGTGTCAAATCTTGCTGGAGTGCCAAGACCTGCTTGAGAGGTTTGCTTGGGTTTTATATATCACTCTCGGGGTGCACTTCAAAGGGCGAGAGCCCGATGATAAAACACTTCTTGTGTATCCACTGCCTGGCTGATGTTGAGCCCTGCTTTGTTCTACTAGACTTCTGTCTTTTGGTTTCATGAGGGTACATAGACTGCCTAAAATTGCTTTTGGTGTTAGATGTGGGAGGAAACTAGAATTACCATGGTACACTCCACAAACACTTCATTCCTCAGAACCTAAATTAAGTTTGATGCCATCTTGAAAATGTCTAAAGTTGGAAAGCATAGTTCTAGGAACCTTTACACCATTGGTTAGGGAATGCCACAGGGTCATTTTTACCTACTAGATCATGCCAGGCATAAATGTAGCATCTCCAAGCAGCCTCTTCAGAACACTCCTGGACCTGAGGAAGATCACAAGATGACTGAACATGCTGACTGCATACTGGGAGGAACATGGAGGACTGGAGGACCTGTTCTCCCTCTCTTACTCAGGACAAAGTGGACTCCACGTGTCCAAAGGGCATAAGGTGGACCTCCTGCTACAGGATTCAACAAACTACAAGTGGCCTTTTTTTAAGCTTCCCAGCTGATCAATGGCAACTGGATCTGGACTGGCTTGAAACCCAGTGAGTCTCTAAGTGCCACCCCTGAGGTCCTAGGGGGCTTTAGAAATGTACTCCTGTTTTGGCTTGGGACTTAAAAGACCAAAGTTAGAAGGAATATTCTTTGACCAGGGAGAATCTGGTTAGTGTATCTGACCTGTGCTCCATTGCGGTGAACATCAAAATTTCTCTAGGATTTGTTCCACATTAACCATTGACTATCATTGGCACTTTGCGCTTCTCGGCGTTATTTCTATCCCTGCTTGGATTTTTGTAATTTTGATGTTATCATATTCTTACATTTTAATCTATTTTTTTACTTTAGTTTTGGATTTTTATTGTTTTGCATTTTGACTTTATTACTGTTTTTGAAACTGCATAAATACATTGGTTCCAGGCGGTTGAGCACAAGTTTATTTAGCATGTTTAGTGGTTAGCCCTGAAGAGGGATGTGATTATTACTTGAGGTGGTACTTACCTCCCTCAAATAAGCTTTATGACACAGCCACTAGTGTATATGGCTTTATATGGGTTTAAGTTGGGCTGTATGGCAGATACTTCATATTGAGTCACATATTCTTGTTTATGTTTCAGGTCAGAGGTTGGAACTAACATTGAGCCAACTCCACTTTCCTGCTACACATATGTTCAGTCACTCCATATGCATCGAATCGGTGTCCCCACTTATTTTCAGGCAGATGTCAACACCTGATATAATACATGTACCACGATAACAAAAAGTAAAGTAATTAAACACGTTGTACATTATTTTAAACCAGCAAAATTGAAACACTAGTTCCCTGTTTCATAGGATCAATAAAGCACAGCATCCTTTTTTATTTTTTTTATTTTTTTTCCCACCAAATTGGATGGAATGAACCTCAGTTCACCCGGACATTTTATTTTGTGTAAGTTTCCATCAAAATGTCATTGATTTTAGGAGCACTGAGTATTTATATGTTTTCTATGGAGTCTTCTGGAGCCTCTGGGATCATTCAATGCCATTACTGAGTAAGCATGTGTTCAGACGTATTTGTGGGAATATATTTTAAGCATGTGTTTTAGCCTGTGTCTTGGCCTCTCTGATCAGCTGTGCTGTAGAGTGCAGCATTTATTTATTTATTTTATAAAGCGCAAACATGACCCATACGGGTATCAGAGCACTGTACAAAGTGGCTTAAGTATAAGTACAACAACAAAATGGAACAAAAGAGATAACTTAACCAAAAATTCAAAGGGAAGAACACACAATGTCAAAGGGGGGCATGTGGAATCAGCTAATCTAGTGGGACCCGTAAGGTTTCAGCAGATCAAAAGGACAAGTAAGAGAAACATAAACCCAATTGAAACCACACATTAAAAAGAGTATCCAGATCGGAGAAAGAAGCAGATTGAGGTGATATCTGGGTTAATGCTGTTGAAGGTCATTCAGGAATATCCATTTGACATGTTTTTTGAAAGAGACAGTAGATGGGTTGGTTCTGATCTTGGGGGGGAAGAGCATCCCATATTCTTTGAGCAAGCCCAGAGAAAGCACGATTGTAAGTTCTTTTCTCATTGAATTTGGGAGGTTTCAATAATAGGGTGTTAGAGCTTCTTAAGTTCCGACTCAAGCCAGATAGCTCATGTTTTTTTGCCAGGTAAAAGGGGGGTGTTGTAATGAATAGCTTTGTGCATCAGGCAAGCTATCTTGAACTGGATCCTAGCTTCAATGGGCAGCGAGTTTAGTTGGATTAGGTCTGGCGTGACGTGGTCATGTTTCTGGAGCCAGTGATGAGTCTGGCCAAAGCGTTCAGAGTGGCTCTAAGCGGAGCCGAACTAGTTTTAGGTATCCCAGCAGGGGCCACCAAATCATATTCCAAGAGAGAGAATGTAGGCATTGAACAGCTGGCTGGATGTCCTCAGGTAGAAGGAAAGACTTGATTTTCCTGAGAGTGTTGAGCTGAAGATTTTCTCCCCTAATAGTTGCACTGATGTGATCTTGCATATTTAGGTATTAGTCCATGGTTATACCTAAAGATTTAGCTGAGTAAACAACATGAGGAGTGCAGTTAAGCGCAGTAAGATGTTTGAGCCAGTCCAAGGTAGGTGCAGAGTGGTTGTGGGGGGCAATCAGAAGGAATTCAGTTTTGAGTGTATTCAACAATAGATGGTTATGAGTTAACCATTGTTGAGTTTTTAGGAGTGTATCATTTAGAGTTTTTATGTCATCTGGAGAGGGGATCTTCAAATATAGTTGAGTGTCATCAGCATACATATGGTAATGGATGTTTGAGTGGTTCAGAATAACGGAGAGCGGTTCCATAAAAAGGTTGAAAAGAGTGGGTGAAAGTGCAGAGCCTTGAGGTACTCCAATGGTGACCAGGCTACTGGTTGCAAGGCATTGGTTAACCTTGATTCTTCGGGTGCGGTTCTGTAAGAAAGAGGCAAACAGTTTAATACAGGGCTCAAAATTCCCATCCTATATTTAAGAAGAGCAATTAGGTTTTCTTGTTTGATGGTGTCAAATGCTGAGGACAGGTCAAGAAGGATCAGAAGACAAGGGACATTTTGATCAAGGGATCTCAAGGCGTAATCAACGATGTGAGTTAGTGCTCTTTCACTACTGTGCCCCGCTCTGAATCGTGATTTGTAGAGGTCAAGGAGCTGAATTGTCTCAATATTGTTGCAGAGCTGTGTGTGGACACATTTCTCGAGCAGTTTAGCTAGAGTCATGACGCTGGTGATCAGACGGAAGTTGTTAGGATTAGCTTAATCAGCATTGGGCTTCTTTGGGATGGGAGTGACTTGACCCAACTTGAGGCAATCTGGAAATCTGGACTAAACTTGCTAATGGATGTTAGATCACTAATGTTGGTGTCTCTCAGGTTACGAGATAGTTGTTTGGTTTTATGTGGTTGGCCCAGTCTATGCATGACCCTTTCCAGGATGCGGAAGGATATTTGGTGATGATCCGACCAGTCACAGGGTAAAATGTTGTCAAGTTGAATGATGTTGTCTTCAGCTATAATAAGGTCAAGGGTGGTGCCCTTGTTGTGGGTAGGTCCTTGCAGAACTGGGTGAAATTGAGGTCAGAGAGGAAGGCTTTAAATGAGCATATTGAAGGATCTCCAGTGTCGTTCCAATGAAGGTTAAAGTCTCCGAGGAAGATATGGCTGTGTTGGTCCGAGCATGAGGTGATGGACTCCATCATTTGTTCGATGAAGAGAAGATTATCCCCTGGTAGATGATAAATAGTGTGGAGCACACAGACAATCTTGTCGCTGTTCCACATTTCGGTGACTAGTTGCTCACAGGAAGACATCAGAGCATTTTGAGTTTGTTACAACATTAGGCTGGAGCGATGTATGCAAGCAATGCTCTCCCCCCAATTTTAACAGGTCGATCGCATCTGATAATGTCATCATCAGGAGGGATTAAGATGTTGAGAATTTGAGAGGAGGAGTCATTGAGCCAAGTTTCAATAAGGGTCAGGAGGTCTAAGTTTTGCAAAATGATGAGTTCCGAAATATCTGCTGCATGTTTCACAGCAGATCTGCAGTTCAGAAGCAATGATTTGATGTGTGAGTTGGTAGTGACTGCTTCACTGTGAGACGTGGTGATCTGAAGTAGGTTAGTCATATTCACAGATCTTAGGTTCACACTAGGATCTCTACGAGGGTCAGAGGAGATAGTTGGGATGTTTGTTGTAGAGTCAGAGGGGCCAAATCCAGAGCCATTGTACGATATAAGAAGAGCAAGGGTGTTGTCATCCGACAACTGATTCAAAAACCTAAGGGGACTAGACTGGTGATTTGGAAGAGGCCGGGTTCTCCAGAGAGGGCTAAGTGGGTAAATGAGAGAAGACAGTTCAGCCCCACAGTGCTTAGCCCTTAAAGGAGGACTGAGTTGGCTGGTCCCCAAGGAGGGATAAAGTTTCCAAAACTTCTACATCTTCAGGGAAAACTGTAGAAGGGTCAGCAGGTTATCCTTGACAGTAAGTAGATCCTGCTTGAGGACAGCCATCTTCACCTCAATGTAAGGGAGGCTATCGCAGTCAGTGGCCGGCCCAGAGTACAATAATGGGTAAGTCCTCTTGGGAAGAGGGGTGTTGGATGGCAGAATAAATCCCTCACAACCGTTGCAGGGGGAGATAGAGTCCTTCTTGAGATTTGATTTAATGTCCACTAAGGAGTGAGGCTTGGCATAGAGGGTAGTAGGACTTGGTGTAGGAGGATGCAGAGATAATTCTTGATTAGAATTGGTGGTGGGCAAGGTGATTTTATCCAAAGAGATGAGGGACGCACTCGGGGAGGAGATAGTAAGGTGTGGGTAAATGGGAGAAGTACTGGGGAAAGAAGCTGGGAGCAGGGCCCTCGAGTTGGTAGTAGAGGAGTCATGGTTTTGATTATCCAGGTTGTCAGGGTTAGGTATGTGGATATTACACTCACCCTCCGTGAAGGGGGAAATGACAGACCGGTTCATAGGGAATCAGGGGAAAGCGGAGCGGGAGGAAAGAGAGGCAGAGGGAACCAAAGGTTCAGCCTTAGTGGGGAGACTGATATGATGATGACTAGCAGGATTTGAGTTATTAAGTGTATTTTTAATCCTCATAAATATTCTGTCAAAGCTCTTGAGCTTCAGGTCGGAGGCTTGAATGAGGATGTTACCATTATTGTATAGGGAGATGGTCAGATCAGCATGAAGGACAGTAGAGGGTAGTATAATTATACAGAAACCTTGGGGGTTTTGCTCAGCGGTTTGGAACAAAGCAAAGAAGTTGGAGCTTTTCTCCATTGGGCTCTTCTGGTGGGGTAGAAAATGAAGTCGGTAACCACCGTACCCTTTGCTGTGGAAAAGTAGGTGTCAGAGATTAGCGTTTCCGGACATTGTTTAGGCAGATTGTGCTTTAAGGACTTTGCCGCTTTCTTCAAGAGGTGGGGGGGTAGACAATCTTAAAAGCATTCAGTCCTACCCGAAGAAGGAGGTCAGAGGAGCTTTAGTAGGTTGATCCATGGCGAGGATAGAGTGCAGAATAAAAGTGGTAATGGAGGTGAGGTCGTCCAATTTTAGGGGAGCAATAATCCAATCAAGGGTTCCAGGTATGGCTGACCAGTACTCCTGTCAGCAATAGCTAGTTGTTGAGCTGACATTCCAGGGTAGTGCGAAATTGCACCTTCATAAGAGATCAACAGCACTAAGGAAGATGACACCAGAGGGTAGTGAAATGTATCAGCTTAAGCTACAGAACAGAGAAAGCTTATTAAAAAGGCATTACAAATAGAAGGAGGTCTAGAGTGGATAATTTCCATGAATTCCATAGTCCAGTTGGGATAGCACACACAGCTGGAAGAAGGGTTCAACATCAAATGTGCAATCAACAAGTGAATTGATGATAGTGAAAATAAAATGATTTGCTTAACTGTGCCACATTTTATGGTGAAGGATTCTCCTAGATAGTTGCGTTTCCACTGTAGTTGTTACCAGTATTAGCACTGATCAGTTTAATTGTTTTTAAGAGCCCCTCTCATGGATATATTATTAGGCCCAAAAATATTTGCTGTAAGCTGCTCAGTTCCTGAAAGATGATCTCTGGCGTTTGGCCAGGAAAACTTGGAATGCAGCTGATGAAGCACCATGCTTTTGCTGGCAGCACTTATCCCTTAGGCGAACATCTTTTTATAAGGAAACATTGATTTCGCATTTGAAAATAGATAACACATTTAGATGCAACATGTCAGCCATATTGGATCAGTACAAGGATGATACGTTATGCACAATGACATACCACATTGTTCACCCAGTTTGATGTTTAAAGAGCAGCCTTAATACAATGGTATTCTGTGTATTATGCTATTGTTTTACAATTCCAAGGTGGCCAACCCATTGCTTCCAAATGTGGCATCCATCTTCTCTCCTTAAGTAATCTTACATTATGCACAATCTAAATCCTGTATGACTGCTCACTGTACTCTTTAAATTGTTACTAATTTCTTATTGCAAACATTTGCACAATGCCTATAGGTTTTTTTCTACTTTTATTCTCTTAATGTATTTATATATGCTTGTTAAGTGTGTGTGTATGTGTTTGCATGTTTTATTGTAGTTGGTTGAGGGGATGCATTATGAGTTACTGGGTGCCTAAATTCACCAATGATTAATTAGGCAATTTAAGGTTGCCACATTGTTAGCAACTGATTGTATGATGGAATCATGCATGCATTTACCACGCGTGCCTTTACAACGCAGTCACTACTTTGCCTGCGATGTTACCATATATTCCATTACCACACAATTCATTATGGATTGCTTTAGGGAAGCACTGGACTTTGGAATATTATAAATTACTATTCCACCTCCAGTGGGTGTGTGAGTAGCAAAGGTGTTGGACTTAAAATTTGCTTTCCTAAAGCAAGTCATTGTAATGACTTGTGTGGAAAAGGAACGCGTGGTGGTAGTGACTGCGTTGTAAAGGCAGGTCATGTTCTGCCTGATATTTTCAACTCACCAGACTCAGAAATTATATAAGCTACTTCAGAGTTGAGTGACTGTAAAAAATATCCTATTTAATCTTCAAAGCGTTGCTTGATCAGGTCTTTGATGGTGATTTCAGGAATTCTTGGCTCATGTTTTATATAGTCCTTATTGGCAAGTGTTGCTCCTGAAGTTTGGTCTTGCAGGGAACACAGGTGCTGCTTCTTCTGCTACCAGCAAAATGTATCACATCTGTCCAACTTTTTATTTTATGTTGAGTTCAGGGTATGTCGATTGATGAGCTACTTAGAAGAAGTATTTCTAGATGACATTTTCGGAGCCTTAAGAAGTCAATTCTTTTGGACCAGAAACTTGTCTTTTTTTTAGCCAAATGTCCTATTTCCAAAGATCTGGTCTTACCTCTAAGACCATTTCAGTTAGGCATCTGTGGATTTTCATTAGATAGGTGAGATGTATATTGTTCAGTCTTTGTGGAGAAATGTTGCAGACTTTGCCATGTATCCTTGTGTCAACAAAGACAAACAATAAACAATAATTGAGAAAGTCCCCCTCCTGCCATAATGAAGAGGTCTTATCCTGTGGGCTCTTTCAATGATAAGGGTGACAAAAATAACACATTAAATAAGGGTAAGGAGTTTACTAGGTTTTGTAAGGATATTAGCTCTCTACATAAACACTATTCAATATTGCCTTACCAATGTATCTAATCATGTAAGTCAGCCTCAGTTCCATTATGAAAGGCAGATGCCTTTGATGACCACAAGTTTCCATCTGCAGGAACATTAACAAATGTAGAGTTGAGGGTCATGCCGACCTGCTGTTGGTCTCCATTCTTAAGGCATTATGATATAAAATATTTAATGTGCACATCAGCACCTTTACAGACCTAACTCTTCAAGCCTACATTTCAGACAAAGTATGTATAACGCTGCCCCTGTGGTAGAGACACCTTCACAGTTTAAGTGATATACAGAAACTAGCTATAGCTGGTACTTCTCACTCTTTTAAGTGGCCTTTAATAATATCTTGGAAGGTTACAGTTAAGGGTCCTCACCCTGAAGTCCAAAGACTTAGGTACCACTTTGTACAAAAGGCGATGACTATGTGAAGATTGATGGTGTGGATTTGTACCTATATCACTACTGTACAGTCAATTATTCTCAGCACACTGAGATCAAGAGGAAAGGAATATAAAAATCACCTCTATTTCGAGGCACCTACCAGAGCGATAAAATATTGCTGCCATGTAGATACAGTTGGTCATCTCCCCAACACATTCAACAACTCCATCGGGCTCACAGGTCAGGGCACCAGTCACATCACAGTTGGGGCACTTCACTCCATTCAGAGTTTTGTTTTTGGGTGGAACTGTACAATGCATAAAGGGAAAGCAGATCTCTGTTGATTCTTAGGTTTTCCATACACGTGTCTGAATATGCAATATATATTCCATAGAGCAGCATTTCCCAAACTGTCGTTCATGAGCCAATTTGTGGTGAGTCACAAAAGTCCTGGTACAGATCACATTTAAAACTTGTGCTTGATTTGTACCTCACTCCTCCGCAGTCCCAATGGTACAAATACTGTGATTACAAAGTAAATGCAACATGACACCAGCTGATAGGCGTGTTTATTTTCCCAGTGTTGTGTGTGTTCACAGCATTGTCCAATTTATATCATGTTATAGCAGATTAATCGCTGACATAGTTCAAAGTGTTCATATCACCCCATCTTCCACGAGATCCGAAATGGTCAAGTATTTTTACCATTAGGACTGGGGGGAGTGAGTTGCAAATTTAACACAAGCTTTCAGTGTGAGTGACTCTGACTCATTCCTACTGTCCTTCCAGCAGGACTGGCCTGCAAGTAATTAAATTAAATTGTCTGCATAGCTAGGTTATGCTCTGGCCCTGAGCAGAGGCGTGTGTGGTTGACAAGACAAATACAATGCAGGCTGCAGCCCTGAACTCAGGCAGAGGCAAATGATCTGCAAAAACAACAGGAAAGGAGATTCTGCAAATTTGTCAAGGTTAAGAGTACTGTGCATCACCTATCAAGGGAGCTCGATTTTAGCTTGCTGTCCCAACAGGAATCAGAAGCAAACTATACCCGTATTTTATTGTCTTTAATATAAGCTGAAGAAAGTCCAAAAGGCCCAAAATCCTGATTATGTTCTACCAGATTGTGCATGATAAGGCGATAGCTCAACTCCTTGACAATGCCACAGTGTCCCCATACACCAGCCAGCAGGGGAAATTATTGCAGGCAGCAGATTCATTCCTTTACAGAAAAAATCACCCTGCTTCAGGTCCATTAGAGCTAGGTGGGTCACAAATGTCAGTTGTTCTAAAAATATGGTTGTGATTATAAATTGTTTAGGAAGCACTGGCGTAGAAGAATGATAGCGAGTTCTAAATAAGCTGTGCAAAGACTGGAATATAATATTAACACAAACAGACATCACAATACTGCCAGGTCTTGGACATACTTACTACATCACCTCTACCTTTTAGACAATGGAAGTATTGGTGTTGAAGCTCGGTTGGGGCAGATATTGATACTAAAAAAATCTAGGAACATCTGCAACACACAATCAAGAACAAGATACACTAATGAAAGGAGGCCAAAAATACATCCCCTCACTTTTTAATGCCAGTTTATAAGAATAACTCACCCAAGTTCTCTACGTAGATTTGGTGGCTTTTCTACACTCCGCCTATGCGAACACTACTGCTGAGGTGACATATAATGAGGATGGCAGTGTGTCAGCCTCTTGAGAGGTCAAGAGAGGGGTCAGGCATGGGTGTATTTTGGCCACCCTGCTGTTTACGCTTTACATCAATAAGCTAGGGGACACCCTTTTCGCAACAAGTAAAGATATCCCCAGGGCTGGCTCCAAACGTATTCTTGCACTTCTCTACACAGACGACACATTGTTGTTTGCCAGGACTGCCGTAGGTCTTTCAAAACTTTTAAATCCTTTTTTCTAAATCTCATACCATGACGATCATTACTCAGAAGACTGTTAGGTGTAAGTTTTTCTATAGGGGGCAGAACTATCAAACGTTTCAACTTTCCCCTACTTGGGTGTGCTGTTTGATGACAGAGGGTCGTGGGTTGCGCAAAGAGCACACAAAAAGAACGTTTGGCAAGGGCAGTGGGGGCAACCATGGACTTCGCAAAGAGATTAGGGGCTAAGCCTGTACCTGCCATGTTAAAGGTGTATAGAGATAAATATATCCCAAAGAGATTAGGGGCTAAGCCTGTACCTGCCCTGTTAAAGGTGTATAGAGATAAATATATTGCAATGGCCATGTATGGATGCGATGTGTGGCGGTACATGGATGTGAGACACTTGCAGGTAGTGGAAAACAAATGTATGCTTAGACTCCTTGTTGTCCCCACCTGCACACCTGCCATCATGATGCACGAGGAGCTTGGCCTGGGATACATTTCAGATCTTATCGCAGTCACGCCCTTAATGCGTTGGATGAGAATCTGGTCAAGTCCAGCTCCTACTTTAAATTAACTCGGTGAGAAAATATATTGCACTGAGCTTAGACTTGCAGGTGCAGCCCTATTTGTCTCTTGTTAACAATGTTCACCATCGCTTCTTGCTAACCAGATTTAGATTTAATTTTATACACTGGTTATTAGCCTTTCCCAAGGGCTTCTTGAAGCCAGGTGCCTTAAAGCCATGTCCATGTGATAATTTCTCTGAGCAGGACACCTTGCATTTTATATTGTTTTGCGAATTTTATGGCACTTTGCGGAAAACCATTATCCTTCCGCTGCTTAGATCTAGCCATTTTGTTCAAGTTAGGTCTGCATTATTGTATTTACAAATGCTTTCTTTTCCCTTGGTTTGCTTCGGGATTGCAAGTTGTTTTTTCGGAGCAGTAAGACTCAGGAAGAAGATGCTCATGGTCCATTAAGTCTGAATCTGATTTGAGTCCCATGGGAATTATTAGTGTTTATTTAATTAAGGAATACTGTAGGGCTTGAACCTGTTGCTTCTTGATCGTGCCAAAGCACTGCCACCCTTACACTTTATCTGCTGATTTTTACATCCCGAGCCTTATTCTGTATTACCTTTTTTTTAATAGTGAGTTTTATTTTCTTGTGTAATAGTCTTAGACATTTTTTATTCATGTTAACTGGACCTGCTATGTATTTACAGCTTTTGTTTAAAGCTTATTGTATTTTATATGTGTCTTTGGTACAATTGCTTTAACTTGTGTGCTTTTATGGCCTTTTTTGGCCGAATAAAGAATCTTTGAATTGAATTAAATTACCTCTCAAATAGATGTTCCACTTGATCGGCTGCTTTCTCACTGTGAACGGTTTCCGACTGCCCGCGTTGGGAATATCTCACTGGATGCCCTCCTAGCACCCAAAAATCATGCTAGGGGTTGCCAATGTACCATTGGGGAGCCACACATGAAAAAAACTCTGTCAGTTGGCGGTTGGCAGTATTTGGCCTGAACTCTGCATTGTATAGTGGCTAAAACTCCATTATTTCCTCCGGCGTGGCAGAAATTATCCCACCCCTACTATTAAGCTAATACACGCCATACTACATAGACAGAATAATGGATTCCACCCACAAAAGAAAGAACTAAAGAACTCACCCAAGAAGGCCACTAAACACCCAGACAACAACACCAAGATGCAAAGTGTAGGGACTAAGGAGAATACCACACACCCACACACATATGGACGAGGATATAAGAGGGATGCAAGAAAACTAGCTACAAAACAGCTGCAAACTGCACCATCTAAGGACATGCCTATCAGTCTATCATCACAAAAAGAAAACAGATGATCTGAACTACAGCTAAAAACCCAACAGAGCACCAACATATGTGTGCAGATTGTCCCAATCCTTTGGAGTCAACTGGCGGTCATCCTATAGCTAAAGCAAGTGACAGAGTTAGGTAACCTTTCCTTGAACGTGTTAACTGCTATTTCAAAAGAGCATCTGTAAAAAGGAGTAAAGCGGGTTAGAATGGCATTGCTTGCTGTCTCTAATTGTGAAAAACCGAAACTCACAAGGACTGTAATTGTTCATCTTCGTGAACAAAATACAGAAATGATTTTGGTGAACCGTTAGGTGTACACAACCTCATCAATCATACCCCTTCAAGCATGGCGCCGCCTCTCAACAAACACTAGAGGCAGAAGTGGACTCCTTCTTTTAAAACTCACAAACTGGCCCTAGAAGGACAATCAGAGGCACCAACAATGGTAATAAAAATTGAATAACTGCAAACATAACACCATCAAAAATAGACCAAATTAATGGATGGATAAACATTTCTAAGCTGTTTTAACCACAAGAACCAGACATTTATCTGTGAACATTTACATCCCACTAGACACCCCCTTTAATATCAAGGAAAGCTTGCAACAGTGTACACATATTCATCTGTAAAGTTGTATTTAGTGCTGCATCCTGTTCCAAATCATTGGCATATCCTAGGCCAAAGTGAATGGGAGATCTGGCACCCAAATATACTACAACCCAAGAGAGATGAACTAACACATCATAAAGAAAACAGCAACTTAGGTTTACCACCAACAAACAAGCAGTCAGTCCTTAGCCCCAAACACAGATATACAGAACATACACAAAATAACACTATTGTATTTATGTGAATGACAGAAACTCCTGAAAAACTAGATCAGTGTCCCTGTTAAGATTCACCTATTCCCCTAACACTTGCAGTAGATGCAGTATGCGATCAGCAACAAGGGAGTTTGCTTCGAACCATAGACTGTCTTATATAAACACAACCATCAGATGATCAATCAGTTCTAAAAATTAAATATCCCAAAACAATACTCAGAACAACCGTTCACCAAAGTACAGCTGCAAAAAAAAAACAATCCACCAGAGGGCCAACCTATTATAGAGAAGAAAACACTAAGCACAACTTCCCACCAAAGTACAGCTGGAAAACCAATAGCAGGAACCAATAATATCCATCCCTCAACAACAAAATGAAAGGAAGACAAATAGAGTTTTACAGTTAAACAAGTAGGATCAGCTGGAACAGGAAATACATGCTCCTCTAATGACACCACAGACATCTACAAGAAAGCAACCACACATTATTCAATCAGAACCATTGTCACCTTCATCAAAGTGTATTGTAAGATGATTTTATTTTCCTCCTTCCCTTGAGCAGCAGACCTATAGATCAGGAGAAATAAGGGCATATGGTCTGATCTGGAAGAATGCTTTACTCTGTGCAGAAATGATGTTATGGGG
Organism: Calotriton arnoldi; assembly: GCA_963921515.1. NCBI lineage: Eukaryota > Metazoa > Chordata > Amphibia > Caudata > Salamandridae > Calotriton > Calotriton arnoldi. The sequence goes on from CAWUFW010006457.1 coordinate 1,002,529, forward strand.
ACTAGACCCGGGGTACTGAGTCACAGTATAACAAGTTGTTTTGATTTCTTTAATTCCTGTAGCCTTATGACTTGAAGAGTAGGACTATCGTCTACTTCAATCAGTTTTCCCAGATCCATTCAATGCTGCAATTCAGGTACAGATACACACCTGTAGGTCCTGAATTATCTCTGTAATTGTAAACAGGGTAGGGCAGGTTTCACAGTATTGTTTTTTGTAATTTTAGAGCCCACGGCCGAGTCCGAGTCCTGAGGAGAACCCCGAAATAATCAGGGGTTTGAAACATGTTGATTCTTGAGCATGGGGTATCTTTGATGGGGTGTGCCATGAGGGAATCGGTTAAACTGTGTTTCCCCCCCCCCTTTTTTTGAGACAGCACTTTGATACTTTGTGTAACCCCATTCTCCGATCACAGGCAGGACAGTAGACATTAGTCTAGCAATGAGACAGTGTCCGCCTGGTGCCAAATTGTGAATTTAGGACTGGTCAAGTGCTTTAGGCTTGTACATATTGTTTTGTTGTATTAGTATTGTACTTAAGTGTTTTTTTCTATTTATTCTTTCACAAAGGTATTGTGTTTATGTGGATTATGTGTAAATGTTAATTGGATGACATTGTGTAACCTGACAATGTGTTATCCTTTCTAAGACTTGCACAATTAATTTCAAATGTCTTTTCATAAAAGCTAAACTAAACTGAATACAGCTAGTGAACTTTGGAATTGTTGGTCTAAGGTTCCTTTAGGCTTAGATTTAACAGTCTTCCTGGACACCTTGTTTGTTTTCTAAAAATCAGAACATTGGCGCCAGGTGGACTGCATGGACTGAAACATTTGATGACTTCATAGATGTTTAAAAATAATTAGATGATAAGAAAATCATTAAGTACTTAAAGAACCTTGATGGTGATGGAGTAAAATAAGTGCTTAAGAAGATCTCGCAGACAGAGGCAATATTGGACCATCGGATCAAAGAAGTATTGGGTACCAAGTTCAATCCAGTGCCAAATGTCGATTATGAAAGGTACATTTTCAATCAAGCAAGACAGCAAGCTGGTGAAACAAAGGATGAGTTTGTTGAAAGACTTGATGTGCTTATCAAACACTGTACGTTTAGTGAATTTACTGTGGAAGAAGCCATACGCCTCAAAGCCGTTGGTGGATGTCTTTCAGCCTCTTTCAGAAGAGACATGTTGAGAGAGATGCTCAGTTTAGAGAAAATACTAATGACTGCAAGGGCCAATGAAAGAGCAGATGGACAAGCTGCTGATATTGAAGCTGGAACAGTGAAGAATAATTCAGCGTTGGTCATGAAAAGCAAGCACAAGTAGCAGGTAGATACATACAAGTCAACATCTCCAAAGAAGAAAAGGTTGTGTTTCCGATGTGGGTTTTCATTTCCCCAAGAAGGCAAATGTACCGCCATAGGACAGGCGTGCAAAGTTTGTGGGAAAGAAAAAGACTTCATAACGGTTTGCAAAATGAAGTAAAAACCAAATACGTCACAGTGAGAAAAGAATATGGATGTCAGAATGTTCTAGAAGCATTCTCACCATGCCCACAAGGCCCAAAGGCAACATCAGTCACTAGAAGTTGAAATCAGACAAACTTGATCATCGTCAAGTTCATCTTACAAAGGCTCATCAACGTCATTATCAAGCACAGAAGATGGCTTGGTATTGACCAAGGAACAACAGGCACATGAAGGTTTGGCCGCTTTCAAGGAGGAACAAAAGACAAAGGCAAACAACCAAATAAAACAACGGAATTCATTTGGACAATGCCCCAAGATGACGATAAAAGTCAGCGGTTGCCCCATACCCTGTATCATAGACAGTGGTGCGTTGATTAACATCAACCCAGTCAAAAAGTTCAACAGCCTATCTTTTGTGCTACACCTCAACCCACCAAACATAAAGGTGTACCCGTGGTCTGCTTCTAAACTGTTGCATATTCAAGGGTCATTCACAAAGACAATGTAACATGAAGCAAGCACTGATTCAAGGTCTTCAAGGAACTTTTTCCGTTGCATGCCTACTTAGTTTTGCCATTGCTACTGAAATGGGACTGACATCTCTCAATTACAACCTCCTCACTCAATCTGAAATTGTGAGTCAGTTTCTGTGGTTGCTTCATGGACTAGGCATGCTGCTAACAATGAACGTGCAACTTCACATTAATGAAGACATTTGCCCTGTTGCCCAGCGGCAGCGCAGGGTCGATTTTCACTCGCAAAAAGCCATTGAGAAGGAACTAGAAACGGTGTTGAAGCATAACATCATTGAGCACACCAGCAGTCCTACGCTTTCGTTTTCGCCCATAGTGGTGGTGCCAAAAAAGGACAGTGGATTTGCATTGCACATCTGTGTTGCTATGCACCAAGCTAACAAAGCAATTGATAGAGAAAGACAACCTGGTCCACACATAGCTGGCATGATCATACGACTGAACAGTGCCAAAGTCTTCTCCTGTCTTGACCTGAGCAAGGGATACCAACTCGAGCTGGAAGAAAACCATAGGTACATCACTACTTTTTCAACTCATGTTGGTTTGTTCAGATACATAAGGTTGAGTTTTGGAATGTCGTCAGCTGCAGAAATATTTCAGGATGGTATACATCAAATAATTCAACCTGTCATGCATGGTTTTAATTACAGTGATGACATGCTGCTATTTGGAGCAGCACGAAATGAGCATGACAAAGCTCTTACTCAAGTGTGCCAGTTACTTGCTGATGCAGGTCTCACTCTGAATGCAGAAACATGTAAGTTTCACTAAAACCAAACTTAAATTCTTTGAGCACACATTCTCTGATGGAGGAATGACTCCTGAACCAGATAAAGTGCAAGCACTGTCGGCTATTAGCGCCCCATAAGATGTCACCATGCTGCGATCCTTGAGTGGCCATTTATTGCTCAAGCTACATTCGTGGCTTTGTTACTGTGAGTGCTCCATTGAGAAACTTGACAAAACAAATTGTCCTTTTCCAGTGGTATGCTGAATGTGAACAAAGCTTCAAAAGAATAAAAAATGCAATTGAGAATGTAACCGAGATTTGTCTATTTTGACCCCAAGTTACAGACTGTGATCACAGTAGATGTGTGCCCGGTGGGGCTGGGGGAATCCTTGCTCAACCTAATGGTTATTTGACTGCTCAGAGACATATTGTGGTCTATGCCAATCAAAGCCTGTCTGACACAGACTGACTATTCTCAGCCAGAAGGAGAGTCTGGCTGTAGTGTGGGCCTGCAAACATTTTAATATGTTTCTATGTGGGAAACGTTTCACTATCATTACAAACCACCAACCACTGCTCACTATTTTTGGATACCCTAAAGCCAAGTGCCCCCTCACATTGAGAGGTGGGGGTTGTGACTGCAAGAGTATGACTATGCAATTGTACACAAGACGGGTTAAGATCAGAACCCTGCTGATTACTTTTCACGAGTACTGCTACATCGTCACAGTTACACATCCAAAACGGCTGAGGAGTACATTAACTTCATTGTGTGGTCTAGCACGCCTGCAGCCCTATTCATAATTATAACTCAATTGTGGAAAAAGAGTGCTTGACCTTTTGCTGACAATGTTGAATTTCAAAAATGTTTAATGTACAGGATGAACGGTGCGTGACCAAGGAAGGTGTGAGAGGCTCGAGAATAGTCATACCTCAGAACCTAATACAATACGTCATTGAACTAGCCCATCAAGGACATTGTGGCATTGTAGCCACCAAAAGAGCCCTAAGAGACCGAGTGTGGTTCCCAAGTCTAGATGAGCAAGTTGAGAGGGAACTAAAAGAGTGTGATTTTCACAATTGCCTTTCCCCAAAAGTGACGCAGCATTCATTGACAATGTCTAACCTTCCTGCACAGGCTTGGGAAAGAATTGTAGTTGATTTCTTTGGGCCCTTCAGAAACGGACATCATTTCATTGTAGTGATTGATGAGTATTCATGGTTTCCTTTAGTAGAGGAGTTATCATGAATAACTCATGACAAGGTAATCGAGCGGTTCGATGAGATCTTTGATGCGTGAGGTATCCCCGCCCTTCTCAAATCTGACAATGGTCTGTCTTTCAATAGCAAAGAATTCAAGGAGTTTCTAGCCAGACTAAGTGTCAAGCATCAAAACAGTACACCTCTGTGGCCCCAAGCCAATGCTGTTGTGGAATGATTTATGGGTACTTTGATGAGCATCGATGGAGGGGATTGAGTTAAACCAAGCCCTGTGTGAAGCCCTCCGTGGTTATTGTTCAACTCCTCACTCCACAACTGGTCAGAGTCCTGCCACCTTGCTATTTGGGAGAGCCATAGGAAGCAAATTGCCACAGTGGACAGTAGACTGATCCTTGAATGCTGATAAGATTTGGGTCACAGACACTTTTCGAAAGTGCTAAATGAAAACATACTCTGATCGGTGTCGATGAGCCCAGGAAACAGTTTTCAATGAAGGTGTCTGGGTCCTGGTCTAGCAGAAACAAAATCAGAAAACAGACACTCCGTTTGCTGTCGATCCCCTGAGGATTGTCATGTGCAAAGTACACTTGGTAATGGCACATATTCCTGGAAAGTCCATCATACAGGACTCATCACACAATTATGAATGAGGCAATACCGCCTAACAGTCCAGATCAAGCATCAGAACATGTTCCATCGGTGCATGGTCGGAGTACCTCTTAACCATCTCATACCACTTGACCTGGCCAACTAGTGCGAGCACCTCAATGACTTATTGAAGAAAATATTATGTGACTGTTGTTTATACTTTTTATTTCCCAAAGTGGAAGATGTAGTGTCATGAGACTATGTGCTATAGGACCCTTGCTGTTCTGGGCGTACTCAACAGAGGAATTACGTAACTTGCTGGGAGGTTATTAACGGTTGTAATGTAATCAAAATGCAGTGTTTGATCGTATGCTGAAGAATAAAGACATCTGTTACAGAGCTCTGTGTGTGTCGCACCCGACCCCGCTCTCCTGGGTGACATTTGAGCCTCATTCAGCCTCTTCTGGGACAACACACTCCACCTGATCGGTGCCCCTGATGCCCACGCCAACCCAGCTACCTACACAGAGCAACCAGTTGCTAGGCAACCGGCTGCCACCATTCCTCTCAGCCTATGACACTAGCGCATCAGAGGCCTCTCCTCCAGACCAGCCCACTGCCCGCCCACGTCCCTAGGCTACTTAAAACCAGCTGCTGCAAAGGCATCCAAAGGCAAGCCCATCTGCGCCCGTCTGTGCCACCATCATGCCCATTGGGAGAACCTCTGGTCCACTGACCATCCACCGCTACTCCAGCTCCACTATGTCTATGTCTATGTGAGGATACTTGTAGAGCGCACTGCTACTCCAAGGAGTGTACTGGCGCTGAAGCTGAAAGGTAGCAGCATGGAAGAAAGGTTAGGGGCAGGAGAAAAGTCAGGTTTTCAGTTTTTTCCGGAACAGGGGTATGGATTCAATGTTTCTCAGATGGAGGGGCATTTTGTTCCAGTGAAAGGGTCCAAGGTAGGAGAGAGCCCTACCTCCCGACCTAGTCTTTTTTTAAACGGGGAATATTGGCTAGCAGCAGATTAGAGGAGCGAAGATTTCTACGTGGGGTATAGAAAGAAATCCTGTGTTTGAGATAAGCTGGTCTTGCCCCGTATAGGGCTTTCTGTGTGACGAGCAGAGTTTTAAAGATTATTCTTTTCCTTACAGGGAGCCAATCAAGGCTCCTCAAAAGGTGGGACACATGCGCATTCTGAGGGAGCTCAAAGATGGCACGGGCTGCTGCATTTTGGAGAAGCTGGAGCCTGTCCAGCAAAAAGCTAGGCATGCCTAGATAGAGCCCATTCCCGTAATCCAGCCTGGATATAATCAGAGCTTGAATCACCTGTTGTCTGGCCGCTTTGGACAGAAAAAACAGGAATATCCGCAGAAGACGCAGCAGAGCAAAACAGGTGCCTACCACTGCATTAACTTGAGCACGGAAAAGCAGCTGGTTATCCAATTTAAACCCCATATTTTTTACCACCAGGTTATTTACCGCAGGGGCGGGAGCATCCGCCGGCCAGAAGACTTGCAGCGGAGTCTCAGCATCCTTGCCAAAAAAGAGTAGGTCAGTCTTTCCAGCATTACATTTCAACTGATTCGTGGCCAGCCAACCAAAAACAGCTAAGAGGCAAGATCTGATTAACATGCAGGGCTCGTTTTCCTTCCATGTAAACAACAGCTGTGTGTCATCTGCATAGGACCCAATCTTGGCCGCCAATGATTCGACCATCGCGGCTAATGGTGTGAGGGAGATGTTAAAGAGGATTGGTCTGAAGGCCAAGCTCTGTGGGACCCCTACCTTCAGTGAGCGAGAAGAAGCTGAGTAGGGATGACACCAGACCTCCTGCCCCCTAGCCCTCTAAAAAGGTTGCCAGCCATTTCCATGCCAAACCCCTGATGCCAAATGCATGGAGCCGAGTCAGAAGCATCTGGTGCGACACTGTATCGAAAGCGGCAGATAGAACTAATAAAATCAGCAACACCCTCTCGCCTGCCTCCTGACTCAGCTGGATGGAATCAACCACTTCTAGCAGAGCGGATTCCGTGCTGTGATTAGGGCGAAAACCCGACTGACTGGGGTGAAGTAGGCACTTATTTTCCAGAAAAGATGATAGCTGCTGGTTCACGTGTTTCTCCAGGAGCTTCAAGAAGGCCGGGAGCAGGGAGATTGGCCTGTAATTGGCAGGGTCAGAGACATTAGCCTGGGCCTTTTTTGGCAGTGGGATGAGCTTAGCCTGTTTCCATTTAGTGGGGACCATGGCAGATGAAAGAAAGGTATTTAATAGATGATTCATGTGTGGATTGATTGCCTCCACTCCAATAACCAAAATAGAAGTGGGGGCAGGGTCCAATGGAGAGCCGGATTTAAGGCATTTTATGGCCCTTAAAGAGTCCTCCAGGGAAATGGGGTCGAAGGAGTTCAGGGAACATACTTCCATCGTAGAGGGTAAAATGTCGTTGAGTATTTCTTGAGTGTTGGCTCCTTCTAAGGCCAGCCCTAATATACCATAATCCACCACGGGTGGGGAGAGGCTGGCCTGGATAGACACAGTTTTTTCTTGGAAGAATGAGGCATGCGTCTCACACCATTCCTCAGAGGGTGGTTTCATAATGGAACCGACTTCTGGCACGGAAAAGGATTTCTCAATTTTGAAGATTTCTCTAGAGTGGTTGCCTGCTTTTGGATTCTGTCCTCGAAATAGTTTTTCTTTGCTATTTTAATTTCTTTATAATAGTTCCCTAGCTCTGCTTTATAGCCTGCTTTGGCTGCTGAACTGGATTTTATCCTCCATAGCCTCTCTTTACGTTTGCAGGCCAATTAAAATTTTTGTAAGGACGGGCTGAACTAGGGACTAGGCACTTTTGATCTGAGCTGTTTGGTGCCGCTTCCCGGTGCCAGAGAGTGACATGTGGACTCAATCCAGTCCTCCACCAGGCCTACATCAATGCTAATCTTGCCAGTCAGCGAAGGACTTGTGGCTTCAAGCTCATTGACCAGTGAGTCCGATTTGATTTTGCCAAGAGCACTGACCGTGCGAGGGGAGTTGCTCTCTTTAAAAGGGATGTTACTGAATTTTGGCCATCTGAACCTAAGGAGAAAATGATCCGACCAGACCAAAGGCAAGGGTAGATCAACATCAAGGGGAATTGACGTAAATATTTGGTCGAGCGTATGTCCGGTCAAGTGAGTCGGGGCCCTACTGGAAGGCATAAGGCCCATGGCCGTGCAACTCTCCATCAGTGTATGGCTATCCTTTCGCTGCTCACAGTCCATGTGTAGATTAAAATCCCCCAGCAAGACACAGTGTCCGTACCTCAGGGCCAAAGGAGATACCGTTTCACAAAGAGCCGAAACTAATACTGCAGATGTGCCCGGGGGTCTATATATAAGGCCCCCGGATATTGATTGTTTGGTAGAAAAAGCTAGGGTAAATCCCATTATCTCTGCCATCTCAAGGTTCACCTGGGGCAGATGGATCAGGGTATAGCAGTCTTTAAAAATACTCTCTGAGGAATGGACCCAGGATGCTGCAGCGCCCTCTGCTTCACCTGCTCACCCAAAGAAACCAAAGGAGCTTTCAACTGCCTCCACTGCAACTTCACCTGCGAATCCGCAGTACCACGTGCACCTACAAAGACCACCAACCACCAGCCCAAACTACAATGCATGCTACTCAACGTCCACTCCCTGACCAAGCACCCCAACGAACTCTGGAACTCCACCACCATCCCCCTCAGTGTTACTCACAGAGACCTGGCTCAAGGACTCCTCAGTTCCTGACGCAGCTACCACCACTCCAACTGGCTACAAAATGACTCACAGGGACTGGCCAGGCAGGTCCGAAGGAGGAATTGCCGTCATCCACAAGGACACCATCAGGTTCACCACTTGTTCTGTTGACCCCCTCTCACCCGACATGGAACACCTCAACTGCCACCTACATACTAACGCCAATTCATCCGTCAGAGGTACCCTCACCTACAGACCACCTGGACCCCGATCTCCCTTCTACAACACCGTTTCTGAAATCATCGCACCCTCACCTTGGAATCCAGACATTACCTCCTCCTCAGCAAACTCAACTTCCACCTTGAAGACCCCTAAGACACCAACTCGGCCATCCAGCCTTTCCAGTCCCTCTGCAATTCACTTGCCGACTTCTTCCACACCAAGATCGCCTACATCTACAAAAACTTTGAACACCAACCGCCACAGCCGGAACTCCCTGCTCCTCCCACCAATCTCCCGCCCTACATCCTGACAGCCTGGGCACCTCACTGCACCGAAACCGCAACATCTATCATATCCTCCATCCATTTTTGAGCTCCGACCATCCTCTACTCCCCCACACCTTCAACCTCGGACACAAAGAAATCAGACCCCAACTCACCAGCATCAGCAACTCGGCGTCCAGCTCTGCCACCTTCCCAGAAACCTGGAAGCACACTGAAGTAAAATTCCTTCTGAAGAATCCCACAGCGGACCCATCCAACCTCAAGAACTACTACCCCATATTGCTCATCCCCTTCCCAGCCAAGGTACTGTAGAAATAATAAATATTAATAAAAAATATTTATAAAGCGCGCAGCTATCCCTAATGGGGTGTCCCGGCACTTAGACAGCAACAAAGGTAGAGGAAAGAACACATCTAGTCATTGCAACTAAAGAGCCAGGTCTTCAAGGCCTTTCTGAATTCCTGTTCAGAGCGCATCGTGCGTAGTTGGGCATGTAGGTTGTTCCAGCACTTGGTGGTACCTACCTCAAATGTCCTACCCCCCATTCTTGCCTTCGCGAAACGGGGGATGGTGAGATATCGTTTGTGATTGGACCTTAGGGATCTGTCCTGCTGGTAGGGACGAAGTCTCTTCCTCAGGTAGTTGGGTCCTCTACCTAGATACGCTCAGAAGGCAAAACTAAGGGCCTTAAATTTGATGCGTTTGGCTACCGAAAGCCAATGGAGTTGTTTGAGATGAAGATAGATACGTTGGCGGAGCGGGACCTTGCAGACCAGTCTAGCTGCCGCATTTTTATTTATCTGGAGTCTATGGATCAGGCCGATCGGGAGACCCATGTAAAGACCATTAGCGTAATCAAGGTGGGAGGTGACTAATGCATGGACAACGGTTTTGCGAGCTGACTCTGGCAAGAAATCAATACATTTTCTGATGGTATTCATTTTGCCAAAGCAGGCCGCAGATACCAGTTGAACATGGGTAGCGAGGGACAGGTCTTTGTCCCACCTGACTCCTAAGTTCCTGACTGAGTCCTTAGGTGTGGAGGCTGATCCCAGTTCAGCCGGCACCATAAGGCCGTCGGGGGGTACAACTTGGTTAAAAAACAAGACCTCCATCTTGTCGGCGTTAAGCTTTAAGAAGTTGCAGCTCATCCAGGCAGAGATGCTTTTAAGGCACTCTTTTATTGGGTCAAAGGTGGCTGCTGACACCCCGCTGAAGGTGAACAACAGTTGAGTATCATCCGCGTAGGATGTCACCTTGATCCCCATTTTGGCGATGAGCTCTGCCCGTGGTGTCAGGTAGACATTAAAAAGTAGCAGGCTCAGGGCCGGTCCCTGCGGCACCCCCCATTTTAGTGGTTTAGCGGGGGAGGTTAAAGGGTGGAACAAAACCTGTTGTTCTCAGTCGTGCAGGTAAGACGAGATACAGTTCAGCGCCGTCCCCTGGATGCCAATACGTTTAAGGCGATCTAGTAAGATGGAATGTGACACCATGTCAAACGCTGCTGACAGGTCTAGAAGCACCAGCATGGCCGCGGAGCCTCCATCCACCGCCCAGTGTATGGAGTCAGCCATCTCAATCAGCGCAGATTCTGTACTGAAGCCAGGGCGGAAGTCGGACTGGGACTCATGCAGTAGACCACTGGACTCAATGAAAGCCGCCAGTTGCTGATGGGCTAGTTTGTCTAAAACTTTAGCGGGGGCGCGGAGCAGAGAGATGGGCCTGTAATTACTTGTGACTTCAGGGTCAGCGTTAGCTTTTTTCAGTATAGGGAGGAGAAACACGTGTTTCCAGGCTGATCGAAAGATCCCCTGTCTGATTGAGGAATTCCAGATTGCATTAAGAGGGGGGTTAAGGCACTCAGCCATAGCACTATATTGACCCGGATTTACAATTCTGAAGTTCGGCCAAGGATGCCTCCATGGAGATTGTTGCAAATTCCGAGAGTACTGGCTGGGAGGCATAGGGGTTGGTAGATGTGGCCACCCCTCGGGGCAGGGAGCTGCTTGGAAAGACGCATATATCAGGACTATTTTCTCCTCAAAAGAATTCGAGATCCTGTTGCATAGCTCCTGTGACGGGGAATCGAGTGTGTGAGCGCTAATGGATTTGTAAAGGACTTCACAATCTTAAAAACTTCTCTAGACGAGTTCTTGATGCTGGCGATGCGCTCGGTTAGGAAATCTCTTTTTTTATCAATGAGAAGTTTACGGTACTCTTTTAGTGCTGCTCGATAGCCAATTTTATTCTCCTGAGAGTAAGATGATCTCCATTTGTGCTGCAGTCTTTTGCACTCAAATTTTTTGGCTCTGATCTCTGCTGAGAACCAGGGGGCAGAAGGGGAAGTTCTCGCAGAGTTGACAGGCCTCTGGGGTGCACTTGAATCGAGTGCATCACTGACCCAAGTATTGAGTTTTTTTGTTTTTTTTAGAGTTTTATATAGCGCGAACTAGCCCCGAGAAATCGGGTAACAGAGCGCTTTACATGAGTACCAGTTTCGTTACAGATGAACACATTCATTTTTGTTAGGGACAGGGAGATTAAGTGATTTGCCCAGAATCACAGGATGTTGAGCATCGTTGCCGAGACTCAAACCCGGTTCCCCAGTTCCGAAGTCGACTGCTCTAGCCGTAAGGCTACAGCCTCTCCCAAATGATGCTAACATCAAGGTTATTTGAGATGGAGGGCTCGGAGTCCTTCAGATGCAGGGAAAGGGACTCAAGGGAAATCCTACGCCAATTCCTTCTTAAATCCTTCGGTAAGGAAGCAGCTCTCAGCCCACCGTTCAGGTGTAGCTGGAAAGGGATCAGGAAGTGATCCGACCAGATCACCGGCTCGGGGGTATGAACTGTAATGTCCGGTAGCTTTGAGCATATAAGGTCTAGTGTGTGCCCTGCCTTATGTGTCGGAGAAGAGACTCGTTGGATCAAATTGCAGCCAGCAAGCGCTGAAATGAAATTTGCGCTATGCGCGCAGGAGGAATCGTCCACATGGAGATTAAGATTGCCCAAAATCGTGAAATTAGAATAGCGCATGCTGGCCTGGGCGATATAGTCAACCAGGGTAAGGGAGGAACTGTGGCAGCAGTCCCGGGGTGTATAGAGAAGGAGTCCTGAGCAGGAGTTAAAGGCGGATAGTTTGATGCAGAAGGGGAGTCCTTCAATGCTGTCTATTTGCCCAAAGTTGGAAGTAGCGATCTCCCAGGTGATTTTATGGATGATTGCTAATCTCCCCCCGGTCTTTTGTTTTGTCTATTTGCACAGACTATTCCATATCCCTGGGGGATGGCTAAGGCAACAGCTGGGTTAGAGTCTTCCTGTAGCCATATCTCGGTCAGGAACATAAGGTCCCAGTTATGGTCTACTAGAGATTGATGTATATCAAGGGAGTGTTTTGGCAGTGACCTACAGTTAAACAAGACAAGATTTTAGCTCAAAGAGCCTGGGGGGCTTTGGGAGAGTTATGCACGGACCCTTGATCCGCCCAAAATCGTGTCTGGTGTTGAGGGAGAACTTACAGCAGGGGCAGGAGTAAATCTCAAAGGGGGCCCCTAGTGATGCGAGTGTCTGGTTCTGGCAGGTGGGCTGTATGAGGGAAAGGAGCTCCCCTCGACTCCAACTGCGCGAGCAACCACCATAGTTTTGGGCAGCATAACTGGCCGTGGCCGCTGTCCGGACGCGGACGGGCGCAGACGGGCTTGCCTTTGGCGTGCTGCTGGCGCGCCCGCTGCGCACATCCGCTGCGCGTCAGCGCCATCTGGTCCTGAAATAGTCAGGATCAGTTTACCAGAGGCGGGAGACTAGAACATCTCCCTGCGAAGATGGCGGCCCGAAATAGCCCACAGGAAGTGAGGGGAACCGGGTGATCCTCCCTCGAGCCAAAGTACCTCCCTCCACTCAATCAGCAGGAAATCTGCTGCGGTGGACCAGGGAGCTGGCGGGCGAAACCACTGCGCAAGGAAGCATCGAGGACAATGTTAGTTACTCCTGGGTAGGTCAACTATAATTAAAAGTAATTTAAAACAATATAGCACACAGTAAAACCAATTTTAAAAGCGCTGAGAGTGGTTAAAAAGAATACAATGCAGAGCGAAGTGAGGGAGCAAAGAGATACGGCTGTACCTCTCGCCAATGCGCTCCCTCTACCTTACTGTCCATCAACAGCCTACTCACAGACTACCTGGATTCCAACTACCTGCTTGACCCCTCCCAATCTGGCTTCCGCTTGAACCACAGCACAGAAACCACCCTTATAGCCGCCACGGATGACATCAGAGCCATCCTTGACCACGGCGAGTCGGCAGCCCTGATCCTCCTTGACCTGTCAGTGGCCTTTGACACCGTCCCCCACCACCTCCTCATCCAAAGACTAGACCACATCAGCATCTATGGCAACGCCCTCCAGCTGCTATCATCTTTTCTCACTGGACACACTCAGAGAATCTGTCTCCCACTGTACACTTCTGACCCAAAGAGAATCATCTGTGGCATACCCCAGGGATCCTCACTCAGCCCCACACTGTTCAATGTCTGCATGACTCCACTGGCACCCATCGCTCGCAACCATGGACTCAACATCATCTCCTATGCTTGGACAATACCAGAGAGAACTTCCAGAGGCCATGACTGATGTCACCGACTGGATAAGAGCCAACTGTCTCTAATTCAACACCGGCAAAACCAAAGTTCTCCTCTTCGGAAGACCTCACCATGAGCTGACTCCTGGTGGCCCTCTGCCCTCAGACCAGCACCCACCCCCACCACCCACGCTGGCAACCTCAGAATCATCCTCAACAGCGAGCTCTCCATGACACGACAGGTCAACTTGGTTGCTTCAACACCCTCAGAATGCTCCATAGGATCCTATGGATCGCAACCGACACCAGAAGAGCCATCACTCAAGCCCTCATCACCTGTTGACTTGACTACGGGAATGCCATCTATGCCGAAACCATCACCCTCCTCCTCAAGCACCTCCAAACAATAAAGAATGCAGCAGCAATAATTATCCTGGACCTGTCCAGACGATCCCACATCACCACCACCTCCATAGCCTACACTGGCTTCCCGTCAAGAAGAGATGCCACTTCAAGCTGTTCACGTGCGCCTACAAAGCCCTCCATAACACAGGAACAGAATACCTGTACAACTGCCTAACTTTCCAACAGGCCACCAGAAACTTGCGGTCTGCCTCCCTGCCCCTCGCCACCGTCCCCCACATCGATCATACCCGAGGACGCCCTTTCTCCCAACTCGCAGCTAAAACCTAGAACGACTTCCCCTTCGATCTCCGAACCACTACCTCCCTCGCCAAATTCAGGAGTGGACTCAAAACCTAGCTGTTTGAGTAGTTCCACCTCACACAGCACCTGGATACCCCTCGGGGTGATAAGCGCATGCTGCAAGTACTGATTGATTGATTAATTTATTCATTTGCATGCTCTCGGGCTGGGGAGGATGGTACAGATGCAGAGCAGAGCAAAGCCACATTTCTCAGCAAAGAGATTGAGGCCTAAGGAACTAGGGGGAGGTTTCACACAAGATCTGCTTCCTTCTCTAAAGAAACCTCACAGAAGACAGTAGTAAGTGCAGCAGCATACCTGTCTGCTGTGACAATCTAAGATTACCAAAGCCGTATATAAATGCCATAAAGCAACAACTACGAAACTGCAAAGCTTTGGCAATAAGGCAAGACAATCATGCATTATTGAATTCAACTGATCTGGTTTAAATTGGAAAAAAAGATAATATGAGGGTTAGAGAGCTGGCAATGGTAGTAGGAACTAGAGATTGTTGGAAGATAGCCTGCTGACAGAGACTTTGAGACCGACCAAAAAGTAATATGCAACAAGCGATCATAGCCAGGAGCCAGGAAAAGATGTTGAAAAGTTGGGGCAGAGATAAAGGGAAGGGAAATAGAGAGAGGGAAAAGGCAAATGTTAGAGAAGAGAATGTCATAAAGATGAAATACTCACATTGAAGAGGCTTTTTGCTGCAGCCATTTTTTTTGCAGACTTTAACTTTCAGCTGATAAAAGCCTTGTCTTACTAAACTCCTGTAGATGGTTTGCTTGTTTCTCACAGTTGAACAATTCTTGAAGGAAGTATAAACTGGGTCCACACCCTCTGGATATGAAAAGAAGAACACAAATAGCATTTGTATGCAATTCAGACTGACCAAAGCAACCTCAGGGCATTGCCTGCCATGGCCTTCACAACAGGCAGACGCGTTCTGTTATCGACACACAAACCTCAAGATGAGACCAGAATCTGATAGCAAATGTGTCTCTGGTAGAGAATTTCCTTTTTATTATGTCACATACTACTTTAGGGTGAAAAGTCGCGTACAGAGTCCTCCTCATTCACAAATGCCATTGCTCATTCAAAACACCCAAATGTATAGTTCTTGTGAGTGTGTTTTGGAAACAGACGTAATCTTGTGCATGATATTTTATGTGACGCGTGACACCTTTCTTTCTATTCTCATTGGTTACCTTCTGCTACCTTCTTTTCTTCTTTGAGCTAGGAGGTTGTCCCACATCGGAGCCCCTTTGTGAAAAGTTGAAAGGCACCTCAAATGTAATACTGTACTCTTAGGACTGAAAGTGCTTCTCTTTGCCAACCTGCCCTGTAGTTGTCATTAACATTAGTATGTTTTTACAATGTCCCATTGGTGAGATTGTCTGTAGATAGCTATTGGGCTACATACTGCACAGCCCCATCTCACAAAGATGGTGCATATGATCACCAGCAGATGTGCCTCATAAGATGGTTGCCACACATAGCAGACAGGGAACACAGGTGATCAAAAACAACAAAAAACTGAATTTAAAAAAGTTCTGACACACATTGCTACCCACTCATAAATATGATAAAACCTATAAACAACTGAAAACACATATGTAGTAATCACGAGTAAATGAACTTCCAATTGTGCAATATGAACTAGATAGAGTGCTTTGTTCTCTAGATTTCTGTCCAGAGCTTTGGAGAAAGCAGACAAAATAAGGATCCAAAATACTGCCCCAGGATGCAATCTTCTCAATCAATCAATCAATCAATCACGGCATTTATAGAGCGCGCTACTCACCCGGGAGGGTCTCAAGGCGCTGGGGGAGGGGGTAAGTTACTGCTCGAACAGCCAGGTCTTGAGCTGCTTCCTGAAGGAGAGATGGTCCTGGGTTCGCCGAAGGTGAGTGGGGAGGGAGTTCCAGGTCTTGGCTGCCAGGTAGGAGAAGGATCTTCCTCCGGCGGTGGTTCTGCGGATGCGTGGTACGGTGGCGAGGGCGTGGCTGGTTGATCGTAGCTGGCGTGTGGGCGTGTAGAAGGTCATGCGGTCGTTGAGGTACTTTGGGCCCAGGTCGTGGAGGGCCTTGTGTGCGTGGGTGAGGAGTCTGAACGTTATTCTCTTGCTGACGGGGAGCCAGTGCAGGTCTTTCAGGTGTCCGGTGATGTGGCTGTGTCGGGGGATGTCCAGGATGAGTCGTGCGGAGGCGTTCTGGATGCGCTGGAGTCTTTTTGAAGTTTGGCTGTGGTTCCGGCGTAGAGGGTGTTCCCATAGTCCAGTCGGCTGGTGACGAGTGCCTGGGTGACGGTCTTCCTGGTTTCAGTGGGGATCCATCTGAAGATCTTGCGGAGCATGCGCAGGGTGTTGAAGCATGAAGATGAGACGGCGTTGACTTGTCTGGTCATCGACAGGGAGGAGTCCAGGATGAAGCCCAGGTTGCGTGCGTGGTCCGTTGGCTTGGGCGCGGTGCCCAGGGCCGGGGGCCACCAGGAGTCGTCCCAGGCGGAGGGTGATGAGCCCAGGATGAGGACTTCCGTCTTCTCTGAGTTCAGTTTAAGGCGGCTGTTCCTCATCCAGTCGGCGACGTCTCTCATCCCGTCGTGTAGGTTGGCTCTGGCGGTGGTGGGGTCGTTGGTGAGGGAGAGGATCAGCTGGGTGTCGTCGGCGTAGGAGATGATGTTGAGGTTGTGTCGGCGTGCGATGGCTGCGAGGGGCTCATGTAGACGTTGAAGAGGGTTGGGCTGAGTGAGGATCCCTGTGGAACGCCGCAGATGACTTCGGTGGCTTCGGATCTGAACGGGGGGAGGCGGACTCTCTGGGTTCTTCCGGCGAGGAACGAGATGATCCATTCCAGTGCTTTCTCTCGGATTCCGATGTTGCTGAGGCGCTTCACTAGGGTGCGGTGGCAGACGGTGTCGAACGCCGCGGAGAGGTCCAAGAGGATGAGGGCAGCTGTTTCCCCGTTGTCGGTTAGGGTTCTGATGTCGTCGGTGGCTGCGATAAGGGCGGTCTCGGTGCTGTGGTTGGCCCGAAACCCGGACTGCGAGGGGTCGAGGGATCCATTCGTCTCGAGGAAGGCGGCAAGCTGTCTGTTGACGGTCTTCTCGATGACTTTGGCCGGAAACGGAAGGAGCGAGATGGGACGGTAGTTCTTAAGGTCGGTGGGGTCCGCCGTTGGTTTCTTCAGGAGGGCGGTAAGCTCGGCGTGCTTCCAGCTCTCCGGGAAGGTGGCGGTGTGGAAGGAGGAGTTGATGATGTCCCGGAGATGGGGTGCGATGGTGGCGTCGGCTTTGTTGAAGACGTGGTGTGGGCAGGGGTCGGTTGGTGATCCGGAGTGGATGGAGTTCATCGTGCGGGTGGTGTCTTCGGTGCTGATCGGGGTCCAGTTGCAGAGGGTGGTGGTGGCGGGCGTTGGTTCGGCGGTAGGGTGCGTTGTTTGTGCGTCGAAGCTGTTATGTATGTCGGTGATCTTGCGGTGGAAGAACGCGGAGAGTGAGTTGCAGAGGTCTTGCGAGGGGTGATGTCGTTGTTTCCGGCGCTGGGGTTGGAGAACTCTTTGACGATGCTGAAAAGTTCCTTGCTGTCATGGGCGTTGTTGTCCAGTCGTTCTTTGAGTGCCGACTTCTTGGTGGCACGGATCAGCTGGTGGTGTTTGCGGGTGGCGTGCTTGAGGGCGGTCCTGTTGTCTGTGGTCTGGTCGAGTCGCCAGGTTTTCTCGAGAGTGCGGCAGTTCTTCTTGGATTCCTTGAGTTCGTTGGTGAACCAAGGGGTTTTCTTGCTTCCGGGTCTGCTGGGAGGGTTTTTAGTGGTGCGAGGTCGTCGGCGCAGGCGGTCAGCCACTTGGCGAGGTTGCTGGCTGCTTCGTTTGGGTCCGTTGTGTTGGTGGGTGTGTTCTGGCTGAGGGAGGCGGTGAGCTGCTCGGCGGTGATCTTGCTCCAGCTCCGGCGGGGAGCCTGTTGCGGGTGGTGGTGGGTCGTAGTCTTTCTGAAGCTGAAGTGGACGCAGCTGTGGTCGGTCCAGTGGAGTCCGGTGGCGTGGCTGAAGGAGATGTGCTTGCTGGACGAGAAGACGGGGTCAAGCGTGTGGCCGGCGTAGTGGGTGGGCGTGTTCACCAGTTGCTTGAGTCCGAGGTTGGCGAGGTTGTCCAGCAGGGCGGTGGTGTTTCTGTCGTTGTTGTTCTCCAGGTGGAAGTTGAGGTCCCCTAGCAGGATGTAGTCGGTGGAGGGCATGGCGTGCGGGCTGATGAAGTCTGCGATGTCTTCGCTGAATAGTGTGCGTGGTCCCGGGGGTCTGTAGATGAGGGTGCCTCGGAGGGTGGTCTTGGGGTCAGTGTGTATCTGGAAGTGTAGGTGTTCGGCGGCGGTGAAGGTCTCGTCGGAGTTAGTCGAGATGCGGATGGTGTTCTTGTGTACGATGGCGATGCCTCCTCCCGTCTGGTTGACGCGGTCCCTCCGGGTGATCTTGTATCCGTCCGGGATGGCTATGGCGATGTCGGGCGCTGAGGAGGCGTTCATCCAGGTTTCGGTGAGGAAGGCGATGTCCGGTGCTGTTGCGTCGAGCAGGTCCCAGAGTTCCACGGCGTGCCTGTGGACGGAGCGGGTGTTCAGCAGGATGCATTTCAGGTGGTTGCTGCTGGTGCTCGACTTGGCGGAGGTGGTGCACGTCCGGGGGCAGGTGAATCGGCAGGTTTGGCAGGTGAAGGGTCCGTGGGTGCGTCTCGGTGAGGCTCGGTAGCAGGCAGGGTTCCGGCCGGCATTGAGTGCGGTGAGTGTGGCGGCGTCGTAGGTCCGTCGAGTGGTGATGCATCGGTGGGATCCAGGGGTTCTGGCGATGGGCGCGGTCCAGTCGCGGACGGGCGCAGACGGGCTTGCCTTAGGCGCGCCTTCGGCGCGCCAGCGGCGCGGCCGCACAGCGGCCGCCATTTATGGGGAGGTGGGAGGGAGGAGCAGCTGGGAGGCGGGAGGCAGGGGCAGCGAATGGGCGGTCTGGGGGGTGGGGCCGCAGGGGACGCAGCGGCGGGAATGGCGAGAGGCAGCGGGGGCACAGAAAGGAAAACAGGGGAGAAAGCAGACAAAATCACGGGCACAGCGACAATGGGGCAGCGAGGGGCACAAAAAGGAAAACAGGGGAGAAAGCAGACAAAATCACGGGCACAGCGACAATGGGGCAGCGAGGGGCACAAAAAGGAAAACAGGGGAGAAAGCAGACAAAATCACGGGCACAGCGACAATGGGGCAGCGAGGGGCACAAAAAGGAAAACAGGGGAGAGAGCAGACAAAATCACGGGCACAGCGACAATGGGGCAGCGAGGGGCACAAAAAGGAAAACAGGGGAGAAAGCAGACAAAATCACGGGCACAGCGACAATGGGGCAGCGAGGGGCACAAAAAGGAAAACAGGGGAGAAAGCAGACAAAATCACGGGCACAGCGACAATGGGGCAGCGAGGGGCACAAAAAGGAAAACAGGGGAGAAAGCAGACAAAATCACGGGCACAGCGACAATGGGGCAGCGAGGGGCACAAAAAGGAAAACAGGGGAGAAAGCAGACAAAATCACGGGCACAGCGACAATGGGGCAGCGAGGGGCACAAAAAGGAAAACAGGGGAGAGAGCAGACAAAATCACGGGCACAGCGACAATGGGGCAGCGAGGGGCACAAAAGGAAAACAGGGGAGAAAGCAGACAAAATCACGGGCACAGCGACAATGGGGCAGCGAGGGGCACAAAAAGGAAAACAGGGGAGAGAGCAGACAAAATCACGGGCACAGCGACAATGGGGCAGCGAGGGGCACAAAAAGGAAAACAGGGGAGAAAGCAGACAAAATCACGGGCACAGCGACAATGGGGCAGCGAGGGGCACAAAAAGGAAAACAGGGGAGAAAGCAGACAGAATCACGGGCACAACGACAATGGGGCAGCGAGGGGCACAGAAAGGAAAAGGGGAGAGAGCAGACAAAATCACGGGCACAGCGACAATGGGGCAGCGAGGGGCACAAAAGGAAAACAGGGGAGAAAGCAGACAAAATCACGGGCACAGCGACAATGGGGCAGCGAGGGGCACAAAAAGAAAAACAGGGGAGAGAGCAGACAAAATCACGGGCACAGCGACAATGGGGCAGCGAGGGGCACAAAAAGGAAAACAGGGGAGAAAGCAGACAAAATCACGGGCACAGCGACAATGGGGCAGCGAGGGGCACAGAAAGGAAAAGGGAGACAAGCAGAAAAAAACGGGCACCGGGGCCACAAGCGGAGGGCGATCTTACCTGCAGAAGCAGCGGGCAGACAACACAGGCGGAGCTGTGTGGTGGGGGAGCGACCTACCTGGCAAGGTCAAGGGTCGCTCCCCCATTTGATAGGGGATCTGCTCTCATTTGATAGGGGATCAAAAGATGACAATACATCATCCACGTACCATGATGCCCAGATGTCACTGTTGTGAAAAAATTGTTTTAATTAGAAAAATCGTGTTTTACATAGTTTAGTTCAGTTATCATATCCAGTACAAGGCCACATTTTGAAAAGTGCATGTTTAAATGTTGTGCACGACAATTTGTTTTCATTTAGTTTACAGAAAATCAATGAAATTCAGCTCCAGCTACAGTTTACCTCTGTACTAGAAGTAACAACTGATGATTACAAGAATATGACCTAAGCATCAGTTTCTGTGCTAGTAATGTTGCACAGTGCATTGTAGTAAGTTGCATTACCCATGTTTCTGTCCAGTGAATATTGTTTTTAGCAGTTGTTTTGAAAATTAGCAGTTGTATTTGTGTAAAATACACAAGTTACATTTTAGCGTTACCTTACTCCAAAAACATGCTATGAGATTATGGGGCATATTAGCAAGACCCACGTTAAAATTATCGCCGTTTTAGCGGCAGGAAACTGCCGCTAAAACGGCGATAATGGGCTTGCTAATATGCGTTATAGAATTCCAATAGAAGCCCAGGTTAGATGTCCTGCACATCTAACCTGGGCTTCTATTGGAATTCCATAACGCATATTAGCAAGCCCATTATCGCCGTTTTAGCGGCAGTTTCCTGCCGCTAAAACGGCGATAATTTTAACGTGGGTCTTGCTAATATGCCCTATGTGCTTCTTTGTCATCAACATGCTAAAAGATGTGCTATTTTTGGAGGACATTCTGCTGCTGTACAAGAGAGGTCTAGATGCTGTGTGCTCCTTATGTATTAGGACTTGTCATTATTCATTTGATTAATTTTAATTGTGCTGTGAATTCTGATTCTGAATTTTTAAATGCACATTGCATTATTGCATTTATTAATGAATTTGGATTCTAATTCGAACTAAGTTTTTGCTTTCTGTAACAATAAAGTTGACATTTGAGTTAATACAATTAGAGAGGATTAAAGGTAGAAGTCAGTACCTCAATGATTTTAGGCACAATGCAGCAGCCAACTTGTAATGTGGAGACTAGTAATGGCTCTCAGTACTAAAGGTTTGTGTCAGAAAAGAGGAATCCTCTTTTCATCTGTGAATCCCAAAAAAGGTCTTGGGGTTCTCAAAGGACCTTTTATGTGATTTGACCTTCAAAAAGCAGAGAGATTATCTTTTTTGGAGCATCCATGTATTGTGCAGCAGATATCCACACTGTACACTACCACAGGCCACCTCCAGTATCATTTAATGATACTTGCTGATGGTTGCTGAAATTCTTTGATGGAACATGCTTTCCACATGTAAATAATCTTCATGCACTATATGTCAGAATGCAGGCTTTAAGTAACTTTATTGATGGCCACTGTACTGGCCGCTATATACCACTGTTTATGCAACAGTACATCTCTGTTCATTGACTTTATGCATAACCCTGTTTGTCCTGGATTGTGATTCTCCAACACATTGATGGTCAGCTGCACTATACTTCTCAAGATTACCATCAGCTGGTCAACCTTGTGGGAATCCTTCATCACAGTTTACCTTTCTAGAGATCTGATTACCCCTTTATCATTAAACTGCTTATAGCTACTCCTCCCAATCTGACACAATTCTGATCTTTTATGCCTTTGAATGGTGTGGTTTTTTGTAAGCTCTGATCTTTCTGTGTCTTCCTCCAAGATCCTCCAAACTGTGCGCTGTTTGACTGAATTAAGGACTATCTGTCATTCATGCATACACTCTGGATGGCCAGAAAGGCCTACCTAGAGGACATCATAATGAGACCCTGTTTTAGCTAAACTAAAATGCAAATCTGAATAGACCTTCCCAAGAATTAGAAATCAGGAATTTGACATGAACCTATAACAGTAGACCTGTGACCTACTACAAGCCTTAGAGAATCAGTTCGGTCTCAAAACACTCTTCACATCCAGCGGCGAATACACCATTTTCTAACTTAAGTGTTTGCATTAAGAGCAAGACGAAAAGCAGGTCCCTTCTCACTGCATAGTTGAAAACAGTTAGAAGATTAGTACACAATTCAACTAATGATGAAAGCAATATTCATCTCACAGACTATGCTGATATTTTAAAAATCTCTGCTTCCTTTTTTGGGTTGCCTCTCTAATTCTGACCTGAAGAGGCTCCTGTAGCTGAAGAGGCTTTCTTATCCAATCCCAGGCTACCAACTGCCTAACTAATGCTTAACTAATATTGAGCCAGCAAAATTATGGTTGAGGAAATTTGGAAGGCATCAATGATATGCTCTCCAGTAAAGCCTACGCAGATGAGGACACCCCAGTGAATTCAACAAAACAACTAAGGCTCAACTCTCTCCACTGCTGTACAAGTTTTTTTTAAGATATGAACAATACTGGTTAACTTGAATCTTACCAGATTTCAGCAAAGCCTTTATGTTCTCTTCATCCCAACCCTGGGAAAGATCCCATGCTCAGCACCAATTTCCATCCAACTCCTCTTATCAAAATGAATGCTAAAACACTAGCCAAGACTCTGGTAAACAGATGTAACCAGAGTCTTGTCTATGAATCACTCATGGGTTTTGCACCTGGTGTGTACTTCATGGATCCCTTAATGTACTCTCTCCAGTTGTTTGTGAAACAAGGCGGCTGACCCAGGCAAAGGTGTGGCACTCTCACTAAATGCCGAGAAAGTCTTCTACCAGTCGTAAAGGATTACTTATTTAGAAGTCTGGAAAAAGTAGGAATGGGCCAGGAATGTCTGAAAACCAAAATGGCTGAACAATTGTATGGAGAAATATTCTTCTGCAATTTTTTGAATATTCAAAGAGCTGCATGTTGCGAAATATGTGGTAATATTTTAATCTAGAGTATTGGTTTCATTACACTAGATAAAATATTTAACCAGAGCTTGGAGGCAAGGTAACAATGAAAAATGGTGAGCCATTGATTTGAAATCAGTAAATGTCACAAGTTTAAGGTTTAAGTCAAGAACATGATTGCAAATAAATGATTAAATAAAAATAATATTTAACATGCAGCTGAGAAAAACTAGGCATTCTAGATAAAACACAGCTACCCTCACAGACTGATCCATATTATGCAGTAGGTAGAAAAATATATTTTCGCTGTAGGCCTGTGGCTCTGAGAGGCTGGGTTTTGTATTGACGTGGTGCAGTTGAGTGAACCCCACCTAGAGCTTAACAATAAGGGAGACTGACATGGTGTAGCAATACGTTGACATGGGACTGACTCTGTCCCAGCCCTTCAGTTCTTTCAGCAGACCAGGTCTGTAGTATAAACTCCACATTCCTGCTCATTGCCTGTTCACCTCAGATTAGTCACCTGGTCATTTGTCCAAGAGCTAACTGAAAGCGTGTAGGCCACATTTCTGAAACTAAACGAGCTCCATCTTGTATTAATCACGTGAGCGCATTGTTGCAGCACTAACACAACATAGGCTTCATCTTGACCCACAACTGAGATGGTATTTTGTAGAGCTCAGCTACTGACAGCATGGAACGGCAAGGGACTGAGATATGATGCTTTTCTTGGCAGCGTTCTTCAAGGTTTATCCTGCACTGGGAAGAATATGCTGTTTTCCTGACGTTATTGATTGTACCAGGAGGGAGTTGTTTTGCATTTAATGAATGCCCATCTGTCTTTCCTGCCTGAGAACCAGGCTGCTGGGTAATCTTCTGATGCTGGGAAAGGCTGTATCTATCTGTTCATAGAGTGTACGTGTGAGACATTGCATGAGCATCAACACGGTGTGCATCATTCAGCTGAATGAACTTCGCTCTCAAAGTACAATCCTGCTAATGAATTTTAGTTAAGAACTGAGCTTAGACATGATACCATGAGGATCCCTTTAACTATCCAGCACCTACCAATGCTGTACTCACTGATTGTAGACAGGCAGCCTTTCACATTCTTGGCACAGGTCACCAGCTCACCATAGCAGTTCTGTTTGGCCATGTCCAAGCAGTATTCACACTTAATAGCATTTCCTAAAAAACATAATAATAATAACAAATAATATTAGTAGAGAGTCAGAAAATACTTTATTCGACTCTTAAAGAGCCATAAAAGATTGCACATACATATTTTCATTTAAAAAAAGAGAAAACCCAACAAGTCCACATACACAGACAATTATACATTATAGTCATTAGTTAATATTTGCTACGAATCTTAAAAGTAGCAAAAAGATAGTTTAAAAGACAATATATAATTTCAGTTGTTTCTAGGGAGAGTAAATATTCGAAAGCTAATTTGTGGTTTCTAATCCCAACAGCAAGTAAAAGTGGTTGAATGAACCGTTTCCTCTGGGGAGAATAAAAACTGCAAAATAAAATAAAGTGCATAGTGCTTTGGGATGAGCGACTATCGCAGGGGCATGCTGGGAGTGAGGGGAACCATGAGCCTTGAACGGGAAAAGCAACTAGGTAATGGATTGTTTTTAACCGCAACCTAGTCAGCAGAAATTTCTGCCTTTCATTTAAATAAATTTGTAAGTAAAGTGCTGGTTCTCTTTGTAGCTGGGGAAAAGGCTCTGGATGATTAGTCATGTTACAGGTAGTATCTGTCCGCTCGTGACTTTGGTAAAAAAGAAATTTCATAGAGGCGGACGAAACAGTCTTTAGGGTGTGAGGGTTTGTATAATATTCTGTTACACCCATTTTAATAAAATTCATTTTAACATATCTTAACCATGGTATGTCTAGGCTCTTGTCCAGCGCCATACAATCAGTCAATATTGTCCTACAAAGGGTAGCCTCAGGGTTTTTCCAGATTTTTAACCAAAGCAACAGAGGTTGTAATGCAATGTTATCTTTCAGGTAACTCATTCCTACTTCTTCATGACAAAAAGCAGCAGGGGAGCTCTGGGGCACTGATAAAAGTCTCTTTACAAACTTATTTTCCATTACTTGTAGTGACTTACAATTTACATGTCCCCAGACCCCAACCCCAAAGGTTACTACTGAGAGGCTTTTAATCTTGTAGATGCATAAAATCTCCTTGACAGGTTTATGGCCCAGTCTTTTAGCGAATCTAAAAATGGCATCATTTGATTTCTGGAATAGCATCGTTCTGATATTTAAAGCATGTTTCCAATTAAAAGCAGAATCAAATGGTACCCCCAGATAAGTAAAATACGGAACTTTTTTAATTTCTTCACCCCCCAATAAAAATGTCCTTGTTTTAGAAATTTTTGGTCCACATTTCATTATAAAAGATTTTGTAAGATTGACTTTTAACCCCAGGTCATTCATAAAAGCATTAAAAGAGTCGAGCAGTATTTGTAAGCCGTTTGCTGTCCTGGCTATCAGGACAGCATCGTCAGCGTATAGTAATACGGTTATTTGACACATGTTTAATCTCTGGATGTCCTTCCTCACCTCACAGAGTCGATCTCCCAGTCCATTTATCTATAATAAAAAGAGGAAAGGGGCCAGTACACACCCCTGCCTTACCCCTATATCAGAGGCGAATTATTCTGTTAAGTTTCCTCCGCTACTATAGCATACTGAGGTTGTGGTGCATTCATGAAGCCTGCTTAACAAAGCAGTAATTGCATCATCGCTCCCCATTTGTGACATTATGGACCATAATTTGCAGCGGTTTATGGTATCAAATGCACAGGTTAGGTCCATAAAAGCTAAGTGAATACTGCTCCTTTGGGCTTTAGTGTACTTTTGGACAATTAATGCCAGGTTTAATGTTTGTTCCACAGTGCCCAGTCCGGGAAGAAATCCAAATTGGTATATTGAAAATGCCTGGTGTTCAAGTGCCCATACTTCCAATTTAGCTAGAATTACCCTACCCAAGATTTTAACTGAGATATCTAGCAGGGAAATTGGGCGATAACAATGAGGCTGGGATTTAGTCCCCTTTTTAAAAATTGGAACTATGATAGCTTCTTGCCAGATCTTGCCAGGTCTTGACTAATGGACCCACTATTCCTGCCTTAAGGACGTTTGTTATCAACGGGGCCCAAACATCTGGAAGATACTTATATAGATCGACCGGTATTCTGTCTGGGCGGCTGTTCTCTATGGCCAACATGACGTCACCCACCTCTACTGAATCACTTAGAGCCTTAGCAGATCTCCTGCCATAGGCCACTTTTGGTGCAGATGTACCCTTTAATAATCCTTGCTTTGGTGAGAAAATGTTCGAGAAATGATTAACCCAAGCTGCAGCTGGCACTGCAGTGTCTATATTAGGCATTTTGTCACCAGTCATAGGGGATGAGTTTACCACCTCCCAGAGTGCTCGGGAGTCTTTGAGGCTTGAGGCACTTTTTAAGTCTTCCCAAGCCTTATCCTTCAAAAACTGTTTCCTTTGCCCGATAACCCTCTTTTAATCTTTCCTGGCTTTTGCTATTTCGTCTTTGTCCCTGTGGGTCTTTTTTAGGGCTAACCATAGGATCTTATGGGCTTCAGAGCAGCTCTTATTAAACCATCTTGGGTTCTCAGGAACATCTCTACTGGGTTTGGTTAATTTGTCTGATATGGTGATATTTAAATTTACAAAAGCACCTATGACATCTTCGGGAGAAGCAGAGTCTGAGAGGATGGTTTCAATGTAAGCCTTATTATTTTTCATGAGATCTGTGAGGAAAGACGTTTTGTCAACCTTTTCCCATTTAATATTTAACCCTTTGTTTCTATTATATGTTACCCCTGGACTTTGTTTTCTTATCCCTTTTTGTGCTCACAAATAGATTATGGGTTAGAACAATACGGTTGTGGTCACTTACACAGCTTGCCTTAACTATACAGCCCTTAGAGAGGTGTGATAACTCTTCACTTATTAAGATGTGGCCAGTAGTCGAGGAAGATATCGGGCCCACATACGTTGGAATCTGAGGGGTGCTTGCCACTTTCAGATCTTGTGCAAATTTCAGATTCTTGGCAAAAGCTACTCTATTTAGTGAGTCACCATACTGCATGTGTTTGAAATGCTTCAGGGATTGTTCCCTTGTTGTATATTTCCTAGGGTGTCCATAAACGGGCTTTTTAGAATCATGTCCTTATATAGGCACAATTCGCCTTGCCCTTATATAGGCATAAAATCCCAGACCTTATTTAGGCATAAACCATGCACTACAAATACAGGCATGGATTCCGACATCCGTCCACCCTAGCGTCACAACGAGTTCATGAAAAAACAGACCCTTAGGCTGCGGAGTTTCCTTGCCCAGGACTATTGATTTCTTCAAGGACTCATATATTATGCATGAACCTTTATTCCTTAGGGGTTCATTCATGACGTCTTCCGCTGTCCAACTAACGTCAATGCTAACATTCTGAGGTAATTCTCAGGTATAAATATACCGTCCCAAACCCCTGTAAATCAGAGGAGACCTCGACTTCAGAGGAGCCCGTTTCCCGGCCGGACGCACTGAGAAGACGCTGTCATTCCTTCACGCAGAGAGTCCAGCTTCCAGTGATCTAACTTCCCTTGCGGGGTGTTGGAGTTCGAGTTTGGAAAGAGATTCCTACCTCTCTCATTCTTCAGGTATGGAGCAGACTAGAACCTAGAGGGACTTTTGGCATACTAGACTCTTGGCATACTAGGCGTAACATACTCTTAGTATACTCTAGTTAGGAATATATCACCTACTTCTACTTCTCCCTACACCTAGGACAGGTTAGGTACACTGGGGTAGAACTAGGCTAGAAACGCATCGTATGAGTACTCGCATTTTTAGGCTGTGTCATTTTATGTAAATGCATATATGCTGAAAAGATAATGCTAACGCAGTATTATTTATTTCTGCTGCTCACTCTGTACATTATTTATCTCGCATACTGTCTTGTGATCGTAACAGCACATCTAACTTACAACAGAAACAAGACTGTTCAATAAATCTTTTATTGAAACGCCCGTCTGTTATTTCTGTGTAACTTTGAGAGTAACCCGAAACATGCACGACTGAGCTGAGTGAAATAGTTATCTATTGTTTCTACGACTCTGGGACACGTCCTGATTCTAAAAGGGAAACACAGTGGTCATGTTTTGCGGCTGCCAGAAACTACTCCCTTCTTGTTGTCAAGAAGTTTCTAGTGGCCTCTGAGCTGGCTGGCACAAGTAATTAAGTTTAATATACTCGATAGGGACATACCGACCTTAGTCCTATGTCAAACCTATAGGATATATTATTCCAATGCGCAGAACCTATTAGGGAAATAGGAGCTACACTACATGGCGCCTGTTAGAACTGGGGGTCTCTAGTTGGCAATGGTATGCACCTTTGTCCAAATAGGGACCCTTGCTTCTAAGTCAGGGAAAGGGGATTACACACCTGGATAACCCCTGCTCACCCCCTTGGTAGCTTGGCACGAGCAGGCAGGCTTATCTAAGAGGCAGTGTGTTAAGCATTTGTGAACACATACAGTAATACAGTGAAAACACTACAGATGAACACCACACAGGTTTTATAAAAATAAATATTCTTTATATAGATTTATCACAAGACCACAAACGACAAAAATCCACAATACTGTAATCAATAATACTTCAAGATGGTAGAAATGGTTTAAAAATAGGTTCTTCACTTAAAAAAACAGTCTTTAGCAACAAATAACCCCAATTGGAGTTATCACGACGTCGAGGTCAAAGAAATCCCAAAGTACGGCGCCGACCGCGAGGTGCGCGGCGTCAGGCCCGGAGTCAAAACAGACCCACAAAGAACAGTACCTTGGAAAAGCGAAACAAAGACAGCTCACGGCGTCGGGGAGGTGCGGCGTCGTTGGCGCGTTGCGGCGTCGGTTCCTTGCTTTGGAGGAGATGATGCGTCGGGACCTGGATGCCTGCGCAGGCAGGGGAGGCGTCGGTTCTGGACCGGAGAGGAGGTGACGTCACGATGGCGCCGAGGCCACGGTTCCGTACGATGTCACGATGTCGATAGATTCTTGACCACCCACGTCGACGATCGGCTCCGCGACGATGTCAGCTTCGGAGTCGATGCGGCACAGCAGCAGGCGTCGGCCCGGCGTCGTAAGTCGGAGCAGCGCTCACGGCTATGGCAGGCTTACGATGTCGCTCGCTGGCGTCGAGGTGGCACGGCGGTCGGCGTCGAGTCTTCGTTGCAAGTCGGAGCAGCGCTCACGGCTTCGATGCAGGAGACGGCGCCGCTCGCCGGCATCGGTGTTGCAATTTCCTTCTGTAGCACCAGAACAGCAAGTTCCAGATGCAGGCAAACAGAAGGGGGGTGAAGTCTGGTATCCCTGAGACTTCAGTCAGGAGGCAAGCTCAAATCAAGCCCTTGGAGTAATATTCTGCAAGATGATGGAAAGTTCTTTAAAAAGTTCCTTCTCCCTTTCCTTGGTAAATGAAGAAACCACTGCAGGCCAACCCAGCAAACAGCACACTTGGCAGAGGGGCAGTCCAACTCCTGCAGCTGCCTTGGTTCTTCTCCTTGGCAAAAGGGGTCGTCTTGTTGTTCCAGAAGTGATCTAATTTCTTAGGGGTCTGGGTCCCCTTTTTATACACAGTTTTCCTTTGTTCTCTGAAGGCAGAGAGGCCTCTGCCTAGTCCAAAACCAGTTCTGGTCAGTCTTGGAGCACTTTGTTTTTCTGACTCCTTCTTTCCTTTGAGAGTGAGGGGCAGGGCCATCAGACGCCCGGCAGGAGGTGGAGCCAGCATTGTGGAAGGCAGGCACAGCCCTATTCAGACCCAGGTGCAACTCCTCCCTCCACTCTGGATGCAGATCTTCCTATTCAGCCCTGTGCTGACTCACCCTGTCTCCTATAGCCACCCCCAGCCCCTGTCACTCAATCTCCAGACAAGGAATACACAACCTAGCAGAGGCAGGCTTGGATAGTTAGGCAAGAAAATACCCACTTTCTAAAAGTGGTATTTTCAAACACAGAATGTTAAAACCAACTTCACCAAAAGATGTATTTTATCATTCTGAGTTCAGGCATACTAAATTCGTTTTTCTACCATGTTCCCTGGGTCAGTTAGGATTATAAGGTGTAATAATCTAACTGCCCATTCTAGCCTATGGAGAACAGGTAGCCTTGCAATAGTGAAAAACGAAAATGGCTGTAATTCACTATTAGGACATGCCACACACACCAGGGCATGTCCTACCTTATACTTACAATGCACCCTGCCCTTGGGCCTACCTTAGGGGTGTCTGATATGAAGATAAGGGAAGGTTTAGGGACTGGTAAGTGGGTGTACTCACCAAGTCGATATGGCAGTCACAGACTGCACACAGGCTCTGCAATGGCAGGCCTGAGACACATTTTACAAGCCGCTTCTGTGGGTGGCACAACCAGTGCTGCAAGCCCACCAGCAGCATTGGATTTACAAGCCCTGGGCACACTCAGTGCACTGTTCTAGGGACTGACAAGTAAACCAATCATCCAATCATGGAGTCACTAATCCATAACACAATTTACAATGGGGAGAGCATATGCACTTTAGCACTGATCAGCAGTGAAAAAGTGCCCAGAGTCATAAAACCAACAAAAACAGGTCAGAGAAAATATAGGAGGAAGGCAAAAAGTTCTGGGATGACCCTTCAAAAAAAGGGCCAGGTCCAACACAACCCCCTTCCAGCCAAAACGCAGGGGAGACCAATCACTACCCTGATGGGCTTCTCTGCTTTGGGCGATAGAACATGGACCCTGGCCCGCAACAGCAGGGGCATATTCCAGTTCTACGCCAATCTGAACCTATTTGGGTCCCTCTGTCCATACTCGCAGGGCCCACCAAGCTAACCCATGGGGAACCCTTCTCCTCACCTGTGGACACCATCTGTGCAGCACCTAACCTTAACTTGCTCACAGGTGTGTCCCAACAGACAGACAGCAAGCCACAGTGGCCACTGACAGGGGTCAGTGATGAGACCCAGGCCTTATGCCTCTCAGGGCTCTCAAACCTCTGTGGTGTCAGAGAGCGGGGGGCAGTAGCCCCAGGTGCTTGGCACCCTTTGACCACTCTCCTTCCTGTCAGGTTAGGTATGACATCCTGACACTGACCCACCAGCCCCGGGCCTGTACCTGGTGGCTGGACAGGAGACTGGGGTGGGCTTTCCCCCACCCGTCCTCCTCCTCCTCGTTGGGGCTCTGTACCCTCCCACCTGGAGTGGTACCCCCTTGCAGAATTGCCAGGGCACCTGTGGCAGGTGTCCTGCACAACTCGCCCACCAGTTCAGGGGTTCTATCCTGCAACTGGGCGTCCAGGTCAGGGGGGACACCCTGAACCTGGCCCTCCAACCTAGGGTCTAAACCCTCCAGTTGAACCTGGGTCAGAGGCGAGGACTCCCTCCCTCTGCACCCCCTTCCAGAGTACTGCACCCTCCCATCAGGAGCGGTACCCCCAGAAGACAAACCGGTCAGGACACTGTTTACAGTTGTCCCTCCCTCCAGGTCAGACAACACCTGAACCTGGCTTCCCAACCCAGGGACCAACCCCTGGGGTTGAACAATTGCCCGGCGAACCAGGACTTCACTGGGAGCACATACGCCCCCCTGAGGGTGACACATAAGTACTGTGTCATGTGACAGTCTGCCTGGCACAGAGCTCACGACCTCCTGTCCCACTGACAGTGCGTGAAGATGCCCAGGGCAGAAGTGGCGTCACCATGGTCACTCATTGGTGGCTCAGCCCTTCTGGCTGGCCCCTGACTCAATGGTTCTTCCACTGGGGACTCTTTCCCCCTCTCACCCCTCAATCTGGACTCCTGCACCCTCCCAACTGGAGTGGCACTGCCAGACACCAGAACTGATGGAGGCCTGATTACAGACACTTCCAGTTCACCTAAATTTAGGAGCTCCCCCTCCCCGGGCGGGCCATCAGGACAGACTAGGTTTCTTACCTGGTGTTCCCTCATGGAACCATCCAGGCCCTGAGACTGAGGTTCGGGCACCTTGGGACACGCAGTCCCACACTCACTCCTTCTCCACTGAGACAGGACGTGAGGGTCTCCACCCCTCCCACTACTACGGGACCTAGCTGGGCTACTCTGCACCTCTCCCACCACACTGGGTTGGAAGATACCTGAGCCACTCCCCTTAGGGTCACTCCCCAATACCTTTTCAGGACCTCTGGAATCCACCAAAAGGTCCGTCTCCCAGGTGAGCTCCCTGGGGTGAGAGAACTCACACTCCAACAGGTGTTGGCATAGCTCTGGAAAACAGGGACTTACAATATGCTCTCCCACAATTGGATCACACAGCCCCCTACAAGGGTTAACCAAACTACCCTTCACCTCACCATCCAGTGCCTCGCACACATACTCCACACCACTCTCCTGAGATTGGCAAGACAGTATCTGACTGTCTCTGTCACTCAACCCACACTCTTCTGGGCGGTCTCCACATTCACACACCAGTACTTCTACCATGGGGCAACCCCTCTCCCTGCTCCTCTCATCTAGAGTCAGTGGAGTGTCCCTCCCATCACTAGGACCATGAACCCCTGCGCCAGTGCCCCAATCTACTTCCGGGACACTGCGCACCACTGGAGCTTCCTCAGATCCTTGAACCTCCTGGTGTATGTTAACCCCCTCCAAGTCAGGCGCCACATCTCTGGGTGTGTGTACTACCCACTCAGCACTAGATAACTCAATATTGCTGCCACCATCTGAGCTGGATTCCACCTCCAACTCAGCAAAGCTCACTTCCTGAGCTACCCAATTTTCCTGTTGCTGGGCTGAGACCCTCATGGCCTCAAGCCTCCCGAGCTCCAAATCAAGCTCTCTCATTCTCAACTCATGTTCCCATATTATTCTCTCTCTCTCCAAGGCTAACTTGTTATTTTCAAACTCCAGCTTCTTATTCTCTAGGTCCTTTTGACCCTCCATTTTGAGCCTGGCTATCTCCAGCTCGTGCACCCTATTTCTCTCCCTGTCTTCCAGCTCTTCTGGGGACAGGTCTTGGGAAGAGACACTACTGCCAGGCGGGGACGGTACCCCTGCCCTGGCTGGAACAAATGCCCTATCCAGCTGCCCATCTGCATCCTCAACTGGCTCCGCCACCAGTCCAGAGGTATTTCTGGCTTCTACCCAGGCCCTCAGTGCCTTTTGGTATCCATCCTTTTTGGCACGGCCTGGGGTAGCAACTTTAAATTTTTTGCAGAAGTGCTTTAGCTGTTTTAAATAATAGGTTTCCAACTTCTCTTCCTCAAACTCCAGATTCATGGGTGCAACGGATGCTGGTCTGCTCATGGCAATAAAAATCGGCAATTCTCAGAAAAATAACAGTCCAAGGAGAAAAAAAATTCTACCAAAAATGTATGTGGTCGCGTTTGGTCTGCACTCACTAGTAGTGTGCACCAATTACTGTACATGAGTCACAAATGCAGGTCCAAATCCTCACCGCTGACCACCAATGTTAGAACTGGGGGTCTCTAGTTGGCAATGGTATGCACCTTTGTCCAAATAGGGACCCTTGCTTCTAAGTCAGGGAAAGGGGATTACACACCTGGATAACCCCTGCTCACCCCCTTGGTAGCTTGGCACGAGCAGGCAGGCTTATCTAAGAGGCAGTGTGTTAAGCATTTGTGAACACATACAGTAATACAGTGAAAACACTACAGATGGACACCACACAGGTTTTATAAAAATAAATATTATTTATATAGATTTATCACAAGACCACAAACGACAAAAATCCACAATACTGTAATCAATAATACTTCAAGATGGTAGAAATGGTTTAAAAATAGGTTCTTCACTTAAAAAAACAGTCTTTAGCAACAAATAACCCCAACTGGAGTTATCACGACGTCGAGGTCAAAGAAATCCCAAAGTACGGCGCCGACCGCGAGGTGCGCGGCGTCGGGCCCGGAGTCAAAACAGACCCACAAAGAACAGTACCTTGGAAAAGCGAAACAAAGACAGCTCACGGCGTCGGGGAGGTGCGGCGTCGTTGGCGCGTTGCGGCGTCGGTTCCTTGCTTCGGAGGAGATGATGCGTCGGGACCTGGATGCTTGCGCAGGCAGGGAGGCGTCGGTTCCGGACCGGAGAGGAGGTGACGCCACGATGGCGCCGAGGCCACGGTTCCGTACGATGTCACGATGTCGATAGATTCTTGACCACCCACGTCGACGATCGGCTCTGCGACGATGTCAGCTTCGGAGTCGATGCGGCACAGCAGCAGGCGTCGGGCCGGCGTCGTAAGTCGGAGCAGCGCTCACGGCTATGGCAGGCTTACGATGTCGCTCGCTGGTGTCGAGGTGGCACGGCGGTCGGCGTCGAGTCTTCGTTGCAAGTCGGAGCAGCGCTCACGGCTTCGATGCAGGAGACGGCGTCGCTCGCCAGCGTCGGTGTTGCAATTTCCTTCTGTAGCACCAGAACAGCAAGTTCCAGATGCAGGCAAACAGAAGGGGGGTGAAGTCTGGTATCCCTGAGACTTCAGTCAGGAGGCAAGCTCAAATCAAGCCCTTGGAGTAATATTCTGCAAGATGATGGAAAGTTCTTTAAAAAGTTCCTTCTCCCTTTCCTTGGTAAATGAAGAAACCACTGCAGGCCAACCCAGCAAACAGCACACTTGGCAGAGGGGCAGTCCAACTCCTGCAGCTTCCTTGGTTCTTCTCCTTGGCAAAAGGGGTCGTCTTGTTGTTCCAGAAGTGATCTAATTTCCTAGGGGTCTGGGTCCCCTTTTTATACACAGTTTTCCTTTGTTCTCTGAAGGCAGAGAGGCCTCTGCCTAGTCCAAAACCAGTTCTGGTCAGTCTTGGAGCACTTTGTTTTTCTGACTCCTTCTTTCCTTTGAGAGTGAGGGGCAGGGCCATCAGACGCCCGGCAGGAGGTGGAGCCAGCATTGTGGAAGGCAGGCACAGCCCTATTCAGACCCAGGTGCAACTTCTCCTCCACTCTGGATGCAGATCTTCCTATTCAGCCCTGTGCTGACTCACCCTGTCTCCTGTAGCCACCCCCAGCCCCTGTCACTCAATCTCCAGACAAGGAATACACAACCTAGCAGAGGCAGGCTTGGATAGTTAGGCAAGAAAATACCCACTTTCTAAAAGTGGTATTTTCAAACACAGAATGTTAAAACCAACTTCACCAAAAGATGTATTTTATCATTCTGAGTTCAGGCATACTAAATTCGTTTTTCTACCATAGTTCCCTGGGTCAGTTAGGATTATAAGGTGTAATAATCTAACTGCCCATTCTAGCCTATGGAGAACAGGTAGCCTTGCAAAAGTGAAAAACGAAAATGGCTGTAATTCACTATTAGGACATGCCACACACACCAGGGCATGTCCTACCTTATACTTACAATGCACCCTGCCCTTGGGCCTACCTTAGGGGTGTCTGATATGAAGATAAGGGAAGGTTTAGGGACTGGTAAGTGGGTGTACTCACCAAGTCGACATGAAAGTCACAGACTGCACACAGGCTCTGCAATGGCAGGCCTGAGACACATTTTACAAGCCGCTTCTGTGGGTGGCACAACCAGTGCTGCAAGCCCACCAGCAGCATTGGATTTACAAGCCCTGGCACACTCAGTGCACTGTACTAGGGACTGACAAGTAAACCAATCATCCAATCATGGAGTCACTAATCCATAACACAATTTACAATGGGGAGAGCATATGCACTGTAGCACTGATCAGCAGTGAAAAAGTGCCCAGAGTCATAAAACCAACAAAAACAGGTCAGAGAAAATATAGGAGGAAGGCAAAATGTTCTGGGATGACCCTTCAAAAAA
This sequence comes from Calotriton arnoldi, assembly GCA_963921515.1. Taxonomy (NCBI): domain Eukaryota; kingdom Metazoa; phylum Chordata; class Amphibia; order Caudata; family Salamandridae; genus Calotriton; species Calotriton arnoldi. The sequence goes on from CAWUFW010006457.1 coordinate 1,038,646, forward strand.
AGGGCCAGGTCCAACAGCGCCCAACGGTTTGGTAAGGCAGTAATTCAATGTTAGATACTGAGTAACTCAGCCGTGCTTCTTTTCTTTCTCTCTCAGAGACCCCTACCTATATACTCCAAAAGACGTCTGGAGTGGGCAGGGTTAGTATCCGCCACGGCTACATAGGGCAGTACCCTATATATTAGCTGTTTGGTTTGCTCAACGTTGAAGGATACAGTGTCCCACAATATTGTGCACCTTATCTTTGTTTCCTTGAAATTTGTTTTACATTTTTTCAAGCAGAAAAATGTCAGGCACTGACAATGACGCCGGAAACGGTGTAGCTGCGGCTGATCCAGCCCAACCAGCATTTTTTAACAACATTGGTTTAAATGAAACCGAGGAGGGTGTCATTGACATCGCTCCAAACTTAAGAAGAGCCATTACTCTAAAACTTATAAAACATGGCCTACCACCGAGAGGAGGTAGAGCAGTTTTCGTGATTGAGGCACACGAATCCTTTCAAACAGAGTTATTCTATTCATGGGTAATATTTCCTGAATCCAATCCAGTAACTCACATGTTTCACTTCTACAAAGAAGATGAACCACCAGAGGAATACATTCCTTTCGAGGATATAGAGATTCCATTAACATACCAGGAGCATCAGCTCTGGTTTAAAGGCGCCCTAAAACATCACAGAAATATAACCAGGCTCGGTCCACTAGGTAGACCAGGAGCAACATGGCCGATTCTAGCCGGCTACAAACCTCATCCTGAACTTGACATAATGTCAGATGAGGAACTAGTTGTTCAAATACAAGAATTAATAAAAATCTACAGACAATTGGTTCAATATGTCATGCGGACTTTCAAGGTCCAACCACCATTAACACTTCCAAATCAAACCCCTCACCAGGGGAACACTCTAAAAATTACACCACAGACTCTATACGCAGTCATGGGTAAAATGCCCACTAAGCGGGAGCAAATTCAATTTTGGATAGCTCAAAAAATTACTCAAATCGAAGCAGTATTTCCAAATACTAGCCCGCATGAGAAACACAGAATCCTAACCATCAGTTTACCGATGGGGATCACACCACAACTGGAAGACTGCACCACTTGGGGCTCAGTCTTTGCTGCCATCTATACTAAAACACACGGCATTCCGTCAATAGCGGTAATACCTGATGTCCTAAAACAAATTCAAAACGAATACGGGGCAGAGCCTGCTTTAAATTTAGGTATGAAATTACTGAAAAATTTTGACCAGGTCTCAACAATAATATTATCTAATATTAAAGGGGAGGCAGCAGCAGTGGCGATCCGACAAAAATTAAGGGAATTCGATGTTACAGAACATCAAACAGAGCTACCCAGAATTATAGAACAATCTTATGCAGAATTAGGCAGAGATAGTTTGGGTGGGAGACCAGTTAAACCAAAACTATCTGAAAGTCCTGAGAAGGACTCAATTAAACAAACTCCTACATCTTCTAAAAAGAAGTGGGTGACTAACAAACAAAATTCAAATGAGAAACGTTCTCAATCCCGAGGTAGGTCTCCTCAAAAGGAGCCCTCTGAAAGGAGGTATAACCTCAGGAATAGGGATAATTTGAGAAAACCTGATAGGTATCAAGATATTGATACACGTTCCTCTCGTCCCTTTCAGGTCTCATCACAGACTTCGGAAAGAAGAGGACGAACAGAACATAGAGAAGAACGCGTGAAATCGAAAGACGACAAGCACGCTCCAAAAACTAAAGTAAAACCTCAATTCTCCAAAAAGAAGGTAGCAGGTCTGAAGATAAGACATGCCGGGAATACTGAGAACACAACTCAAGAACGGAGAATGGGCTCAGACAATGCTGGACATTGCAGCAGAAGTCACAATAGATCGCCAGAACCTGAAGGAACTTCTGGAGATAGTGGACTTGAATGAGTACTTTACAGTAGAGACTGTAGATACCAGGGTTAGTACTCCACAAAAGTTATATGACATAACACTCCGGCTGGAGGGAGACAAACCTAGACAGGTTAAAGCACTTTTTTGGGAAAAACTATCAAAGGGTTATGACATACTTCTAGCAGAAAAGGACTGGCCACCACAATTTGTCAGGGAGTGCCCACACGGCGAGGACATGATTATGCCTGCCTTCTCCAATCACATACCAATGCATTTAAAATATACATATGCCAGAAAATGGGCAGTGGCCCAGGCTCCAGCATTATATAAAAATCATGTAGGATGGGATGAGGACTCCCATCACCATAAAATACATCTGAAGCATGAACCAACTGCACAGAGGCAGTATCCTATTAAGCAAGAAGCTAAAAAACAGGTCAGGGAGATCTTAGATCAACTTGAACACCAAGGGGTGATTGACACATGCACCTCATCAATGAACAATCCTTTGTTCCCTGTCTCCAAACCAGACAATACATATCGTCTAGTTTTGAACTACAGACATTTAAACACTTGTTCTAAAACTTTTGCAGTGCAAAATGCACATAGCACAGCATTAATGAATAACATTGTGCGTAAAAAATATAAAACAACATTAGACATCTCAAATGGTTTCTTTTGTCAAAACATAGCACCTGAAAGTAGGTACTTAACGGCATTCTCCATAATGGGGACCCAGCGTCACTTTTGCCGACTCCCACAAGGGTTCAAGAACAGCCCAGGCTTATTCTCAGTGAGGGTAACGGAGTTACTACAAATGTATGACAACGGGGCATTGTCCTATGACGATGACATTTATCTGACAGACGATGACTTGGAAAAACACTTGAACAGGGTGAGCACCATTATACTGGGATTCGCCACTGAGGGCTACAAATTCAACTTTAAAAAGTCCAGAATAGCCCATCTCAACGTCCTATTTTTGGGATATGAGCTTTCAAGTGAAGGCAAGAGCTTGGCAGCTAACTTTCTAGAGAAATGTGTGCTGCTCCAACCTCCAAAGACGCAAAAAAACTTACAATCAATCCTGGGTTTCCTAAATTTTGGAAGAACTTACATTCTAAACTACGCAGAAAGGATTAAACCTCTCTACGCATTAATCAAACCTGATTTTTCAATCAAAAACTGGACACAGGAACACACAGAAATTTTGCGTTCACTCCAGGCTAACATGTTAGCAACAAGTCACTTACAAACACGCGTAAGTCAAAGAAATTTGGTGATTCGAATAATTTCGGGTCAATGTGGATTCACCTACTTAACCTTCAATGAGGGTGAGAAAGTACCAATCGCGTACAAATCACATTTGTACACACAAGCGGAAATGCGCTTCAGTTCTACTGAAAAAATTCTAACAGCAGTTCAAACAGTTGTAGCAAAAGAAAGAGCCTTAGCCCAAGGGAAACGCATAATTGTCGTTACCCCAGTACCAGCTTTAGAAGCGATCACAAAGGCAAGCATTCCAAATGCTAAAGCATTACATCCGAGATGGATACAATGGGTTAATTATCTTGCTGCAACTGATGTTGAATATGTTTTTGATCCAGATTTAAAAACACAAGCATTTCTCCAATATGAACAAGAATGTCCTCTGCCCACTGAGATTCTGCCTCTCGATCAGTACGAATTCATAATTTACACTGACGGATCCGCACAGCCCGCAACAGGGAGTAAGCAAGCTTACAGTGCAGCGTGTGCTATCGTTAAAGGTCGCATGCGAAATGGCATCTTTAGACCTATGGTCACAAAAACTCAGTCACTAGGTGATTGTACAGCTCAGCGAGCTGAACTACAGGCATTCAAACTGGCACTTGAGAGTACGGATCGAGAATTCCTCACACTGATAGTGTGCGATTCATATTACTGTGTTCAGTCGTATAATGATTATATACGAACCTGGCTTGAAAATGGTTTCAAAGATGCGAAAGGTGGCACAATAAAGCACAAATTGCTTTGGGAACAAGTAGTTCAGTTGAAAAACGAACTACCAAAGGCTCACGTGATTCACACACTGAGTCATCAGCGTGATGGCGTTCACGTTGCAAGGAATTCATTGGCTGACGAAGCCGCAAAGGGGGCTGTTCAGACGGCTTCCGTAGCTGCGATCACTCGTTCAAAAACAAAAATAGACGGTGAGATAATGTTGGCTGTCAATGCTTCAAGCAAGGGCAACAGTGCAGCGTTACCAAAAAAGTTTCCACTCAAGTACTCTTATGTAATTGATGCGAATATCGTTCCTTTTGCTCGAATCCCTGGAGTGGGGGATAGGGTAATTCCAAACATGGAACGAAGAGCAGCCTTGATTTATGAAACACATTTGAGGGAGGGTCTGTCACATCAAGGGATCTCTAAAACAATTTTGACATTAAAAGAGATGTACTGGTGGCCTGGAATGAATACAGAAATTCACATATTTATCAACAACTGCGTAGACTGTAAATTACAGCGAGAGAGCCACCAGACACCATGCTGCGAATGCAGCAGCCCAGTGCAGACACCACTGTTAGACAGCATTAGGCTATCTACTCGCCAGCGTCCCACTGGACAAAGGCATTCCCACAAATACTGAATCTAGGTTCCTAATGGTTATGGCCTCGGCGCTCGGCTGACGCTCGAACTGTTATAAAAGATTTGCGAGTCTTTATCGGCACATACGCAATAGGCACGCTACATTCTGACCAGGGTCCTGCGTTTAGCTCTAGGGCTTACAAAGACGCCATGGCCAGTCTGGGCATTGCATTGCGGTACTCCTCTCCATTCCATCCTGAGGGAAATTCTGTTGTGTAAAGGAAAAACCGGGAAATAAAGCAGTCTATAACAGCTAGGGTATTAGGCTCGGGTGATGGGTGGGTCAAACACCTCAATAGCGTACAGCGCACTCTCAATAATCTGCCAAGAAGTTCTCTAGGGGGGGTCACTCCATATGAGGTCCTATTTGGGACAAGAATGTGGGTTCCAGACTTAGAACACGTAGGCACAGTGGTGGACAAGAAACCATTTGATATCAAAGATCGTTTGGCTGTTTTACAGGATCTTAACAAATTAAGAACGAAACAAAGCAACGTATCCCTACAGCCAACCACCACTGGAGAAACATCGGCGGTCCCAGCAAGGCCTGTCTGGATTCCAAAAGTTGGGGATCAAGTCAGAGAAAAAATCGCGGACAAGAAGGAATTTGGACCTTCTTACAGACAACCGGTACCTGTTCTAGCTGTTCAAGGAACAAGAACAGTACTTCTGCCGCCCCTTGCTGGAAGAAAGGAGAAAAGATTTGTGTCCATCGACCTCATCAAACCACAACATGTGGCCAATACTAAGCAGTAGGCCTCGTGGACTCCGACCTAGTAGCAGACGCACTCCTCTCGCTACTATTCAAGAGGTTCAGACTGAAAGACTGATCACGATCGAGAATTCAGCTGTAACAAATGAAGGACTAAGCAACCAAGCTATGGAACTCATCCCTCTTGACAACCAAGTAACAGTTCATCCAAATACACCTGTCTACACCAACGTGACACGTGAAGAACTGGTTCCTGTGATTTCAACAAATCCTGATGCAATTCCAACAATTGACAGAACTGCTTCTGGCTATTTCATTGACTTTGATACGTTCTCAGAGGATCCAAGTGAACCTGAAACGACGCCAGCATCATTCCAACTCAAGCAGCAAGTACAAGACTTTATTCACTTTCTGAAAAAGACTTATCTGGTTTCTCCATGGATTGAACTCTGGATTACATCTGGACTTTTTGTTTTCCTGCTCTGGCTAGCTTTGGTAACAACTGTAAGCATGCTTATAAGTGGCAGATACATCCATGTGAACAGTGAAGGAAAAGACGTGAATGTACTTTTGAAACCACATAAATCTTCCCATCGTGAAGCAAGAGACTTGTCATCAGTGAACATCACAGCTGTTCCTATACAGGATGGTATAGTGTGGGACAAAACAGATTATGAAATCTTCGGCCCGAATGAACAATTGAACATTCCATATTTGTTTAAAATTTCACTAAGTGATTTAATTACGTCCAGTACCTATTCAGATGATTGGGACTTAGAGACTGTTCACGATATAATGTTTGATCTAGAAAAATCTGCTGCATTTTCTAAAAATGAATATTTAGAGGGTTCATCAGACTATGAACAACTGTATTGTTATAACCACTATGGTCATCATTATTTGCACAAAACTGCATATCCAAGAAATGTGTTTATGTTTAACCAATGGGAACATTGTCCTACACCACCACAAGGTAGTTCAAAAACTTTTGCAAGTAAGTTTCCATATTTTTCAGGTTACAATACATCTGACCCAGAAACGTTTTACTATAGAAATATAAACAAAACAGGACTGAAAATTATGTTAACAAATACGAAACAGATTTACTCTGAAGCATTTATTGCCCAACTGTCTACACAGGGTTTCGACTTATGGAAAGACACAATAGAGACAAAAACTGTCTGGGGTAGTAAAGATTGGCAAGTACAGGGTATAGAAGCTTTATTTAGAGCCTGTATCATCCCAGAACAAATACTGTTTTTGAATGACACCGTCCAACAAACATCTTGTCTTGGATTAGCCAAGATCAAAGAGATGAAAACACCTTCTGTGCCAACACCTGCCAGTGATAATAATACAAAGGCAGTGGTGACAGTTGACAATATACTACAACTCAACAGATCTAATCCAAATTGGAAGAAATGGTTGATCTGGCCCACAGACACAAACAACTGTCAGGAAAGGTTCTTGAACAAAACTCAGGGCTTTACTATTCATAGGCCAGACCCAAGATATGTCCAAAGACAACATCCGGGGGTAGTAACAACATACAGTGTAGGAAAATTATGCCTCGATTGGCTGCATAAATCTACACTACAGGATGTGAAACAACACTTAACCTTACTTAAAGAGGACGCAGACCTTAGGGAATTCTTGCTTGGACCAAGAAAACCGCGTCAAAAACATTTCATATATGCCGGCATTTATGCTGCTTATAACGAAGCATGGAAAGTGTCACAGATAGAGGCCGCAGAACGAATACGTGAACTTGATCGTATTAATTTAGAGAAAACACTCTCTGTAGTCGACAATGGGTTAACAACTTTGTCCTCCAGAATATATTCATTGGATGGCATTGTATCCTCTGCTATCGACATTCTAGAACAAGATTTGGCTATGTTACAACAAGGACAATCACAATTACGTTCTATTGTGTTATTGAGCTGGACGCTGCAATCTTTGCGAGCGGGCTATGTGCCTTGGCGTTTCATCAACACGTCGACTCTGTTTGCAGAATACAATCTAACTGATAAACAGATCGAATTGGCACAAAGAGGAGCAAGGTATACAGTGCTAAGCATTGAAAAACTGGAGAAATTACCATTTACAGTGGCAGAAAAACCAGCTACAGAATGGGTCATTCATGGCAAAATAACATTACCTGTGACTACTTTTCAGTTTCAGTATTGCCTCAGACAAATGCAAGCAGGCAAATATGAAAGGTTGGGTAAGGAATACATTAAGACATCTTGGGATTTACCGTATACACATAGATGTTGGAGTGGGGATCGTGAAGTGTTTCTGAGCGGTACTAACTGTAAACATGCACTGACCGGTTCACTCATATGTCAGGACATTTCTTTACACGGGGCTTGTAATGGTTCTGTGGCAAATTTGTCTTGCCATCAGCGGGGTACACCAGCTGCTGTGATTAATCCAACGTTTGGACAACTTTCTAACGGGAGTTACCTCATGTTGAATGATCAGAGTTGCTGTGGAATGTTGCCAGGCATCCCATATCTAGTAACGGTCAACTTCAAGGTCACTTGCTGTATGCAAGTATTGTTTCCCCCAATAGACACAGTCAGGGAGTCGCCTCTATGGCCTTCGCTGAGCGTCTCTTTTATAAGATTTGATGCTTTGAGCAGAATGAAAGCCATGCTTTTACAGCAAACAGTGCCTTTGACCTCGGCCAGAGAAACCTATGATCTACAAGTAGCAAGGACTTCGGCTGAGATACAGACTTTAATACGTACAAACTGCCCTATACATTTCGTAGAAATGGTATCGCGTATCTTTAACATGTCAGATACGACCGGAATTGTACATGTATTTAAGAGCATTTGCTCCGGTCTCTTAGCACCTTTCCAGGCTATACTTGGAATCATCCCGAACTTTGCACATTCGGTGTTTGGTGGCATACCATTAATTCTCGCACTTGTTGCCGGAATTTTATTCATCTTCCTGCTATTGCGCTATGGCCAGCCTATTCGCCGACATCACTCCGAGCGAAATGGAGAAAGCTCTCCTTGAAAGAAAGTGCCGTGAGCGAATAGTACAGCTATTGGGCATGACTCGTCTACGGGACCTGAATACCACGTGGTTCCTGTCATTCAGACCAATCTGGCAAGATTGCATCTTACCTGTTCTACGATGCCTGCTATGCGGTGAAGAATGCGTGTTGGACGCTTGTCTAACATATCCATCAGCTGCGCCAAAGGACGTCGATACTTTGCTGGTCCCGATAACGGCCCATGCTTTGTGTTGTCCCCAGAGGCTCCCAATCCTGATGTCAGCATTCATTGAGATCTCACAGACGCCTCCTGCTGCTGCTGAGGTACGAGAAACAACTCCAGGCACACAGGTAACAACGGACGTGAACATTGCTGCGGCGACCTATGCTGAGAGCGATGCTTCCCATCTTTGTGCGGTCAATCTTTTACACGAGGTGTTCCAACTTACACCAACGACAGTGGATGATGTTTTGTCTATTGAAATAGATGATCTCATGTTTACACCAGACCCGTAAACTGACTCTGATTCGGCATACTGTGCTCCAGAGAAACAGCAACAATTTGGCCTTCATTTTTCAAAAACTTGGAACTCTACCAAATTTGAACTTTTTGTCCCATTTTTCGAACGAAAATGGCACTTCAATCTGCTTAAAGTAGAACTAGCCTTATAATACAGACTTGGCAGTACTTCCAGGGACACTTAGTCATCTTGTGTGTCTACATCAGTTCATTTAATTTTCATGACAGGAAATGACTTTGATTTTGAACAAACTTATCGATCATTTTTGTCATATGTAAAATATTGCTTTTTACATTTCATTCTAATTGCATTTATTTCATAACTTTATGCTGGAAATGAAAAGCATTGCTTAATGATGTACAGAAACCTTTGCATTTTTAATATGTCTTTTAATGCTTTTAGGATATGTTTTAATATGCAGTACTCCATTTTAATGTTTAGCATTTTAAATGTTTAGCATTTTAGTATTATCGTACACACGAAAGAGGAGTGGGTGTTGTATATTTCCTAGGGTGTCCATAAACGGGCTTTTTAGAATCATGTCCTTATATAGGCACAATTCGCCTTGCCCTTATATAGGCATAAAATCCCAGACCTTATTTAGGCATAAACCATGCACTCCAAATACAGGCATGGATTCCGACATCCGTCCACCCTAGCGTCACAACGAGTTCATGAAAAAACAGACCCTTAGGCTGCGGGAGTTTCCCTTGCCCAGGACTATTGATTTCTTCAAGGACTCATATATTATGCATGAACCTTTATTCCTTAGGGGTTCATTCATGACGTCTTCCGCTGTCCAACTAACGTCAATGCTAACATTCTGAGGTAATTCTCAGGTATAAATATACCGTCCCAAACCCCTGTAAATCAGAGGAGACCTCGACTTCAGAGGAGCCCGTTTCCCGGCCGGACGCACTGAGAAGACGCTGTCATTCCTGCACGCAGAGAGTCCAGCTTCCAGTGATCTAACTTCCCTTGCGGGGTGTTGGAGTTCGAGTTTGGAAAGAGATTCCTACCTCTCTCATTCTTCAGGTATGGAGCAGACTAGAACCTAGAGGGACTCTTGGCATACTAGACTCTTGGCATACTAGGCGTAACATACTCTTAGTATACTCTAGTCAGGAATACATCACCTACTTCTACTTCTCCCTACACCTAGGACAGGTTAGGTACACTGGGGTAGAACTAGGCTAGAAACGCATCGTATGAGTACTCGCATTTTTAGGCTGTGTCATTTTATGTAAATGCATATATGCTGAAAAGATAATGCTAACGCAGTATTATTTATTTCTACTGCTCACTCTGTACATTATTTATCTCGCATACTGTCTTGTGATCGTAACAGCACATCTAACTTACAACAGAAACAAGACTGTTCAATAAACCTTTTATTGAAACGCCCGTCTGTTATTTCTGTGTAACTTTGAGAGTAACTAAAACATGTACGACTGAGCTGAGTGAAATAGTTATCTATTGTTTCTACGACTCTGGGACACGTCCTGATTCTGAAAGGGAAACACAGTGGTCATATTTTGCGGCTGCCAGAAACTACTCCCTTCTTGTTGTCAAGAAGTTTCTAGTGGCCTCTGAGCTAGCTGGCACAAGTAATTAAGTTTAATATACTCGATAGGGACATACCGACCTTAGTCCTATGTCAAACCTATAGGATATATTATTCCAATGCGCAGAGCCTATTAGGGAAATAGGAGCTACACTACACCCTCTCATTATGGATACCACAAGATTCCTGCACCCATGGGTCACAAATTCCTATGATAAAATCCCCTGCCCAAATTATTTGCAAATCCTTAATATGATTATTCTGGGCTTGGGTTATATCATCATCTAAATCATCTACAATACTTGTCACAGTTTGATCAAAAACATTATAGTAATAATTAATTAAAATCAAATCAAGTGACTTGGATATGGTAATTAAAAGCAGTTGATAGTATTGAGATTTACACAAAACTTTGACTAAGATATCTGTCAAGGGGATTGATATAAAGATAACTAAACCCCCATTGGCTCGACCCGCTCTTGATGGGACAGCAGGTACATAATAGCCGACAAAACCATCAATATGTAAATGGTCCAGTGTCCAAGTCTCTTGACAGCAAACAATTCCGTATTGTTCAATTGACATTTTGCAGTCCGGGTTGTCGATCTTAGAAAGGAGACCCGCAATGTTCCATGTAACAATACTGAGATCCTCTCCATAGTTAAGGTCAATATTAGCTATGGGGTAAACCGTGACATATTGTGGTACACAGTAATCGTTTGGTACATGAGTGTCCTCCAGAAACATTGACTGTCAGTCTTGTGCTTCCAGGCCTGACAGGGCCTCAAATCTGTTTGAAAGGTGGAAATCAATTTATATATTTTATATTAAAAATTAAATTAAATAAATACATATGACACTGTTAAATACATATCCTAAATAACTACAAATATTGTTAGAATTAAAATAAACAAAAAATTAATTTAAATAAATAATTGCATTTCCATATTATTTATTAACAAAACAAATTATGATTTTTTTATTTTAGTTACTTCCCACCCTATACCCATACAAAACTCACAACCCGCACCTCAAACTTAACTTTAAAAAACAAATTATTTACACTGTTAAATGTTTATCAATAAATGAATTATTAATTACAAATTAATTATGACTTAATTATAACTAATTTTCATCCCATCCTATACCGAAAAAAACCCACATCCCACACCTAAAATTTAAATTAAAATAATTAATTATGAATTAAATAGTTATTATTAATTAAAAACTAAATATTATTTCCTTATAATTAATTTACTTTCCACCCTGTGTCCCTATGAACCCCATAACCGGCACCTAAAATTAAGAATAAAAATAATTAATTACACAATTAACATAATCAATTAAATAATTAATATTACTTAAAAACGAAATATTAACTATTTAGAATCAATTTGTTTCCCACCCTGTTCCCCTATATAACGTGCCACAAACCAAACCTAAAATAAAAAAAAATATTTACACAATTAACAAAATTAACTATCAATTAATTAAAAATATTAATTAACAACTAATTATGATTGTATTAAATTTGAATTACTTCCCACCCTGTACCCCATGAATCCCACAATCAGTGGCTAAAATTTTAATTAAAAAAAATAACATAATTAATGACCAATTAAATAAATATTATTAATTAAAACTAATTGATAATTTATTATAAATACTTCCCACCCTGTACCCCTATAAACTCACAACCCACTACGGTACAAAAATCACAAAAAATAATTAAATAAAATGTTATAACTACAACAAATTTAACAACTATATGAAAAAACATAACCAATAACTAAACAAGAATGTCACATCATATACATTTAAAATACATGCTAAAATACATAACAATAATTACAAAACAATATTAAAAACAACTATATTTTTGTAGATGATATTAATGACTTCAATATTCATAAAAATCGATATTACTTACCTTAAAATCGATATTCTTGACAACAATATTCTAGCAGACGATATTTTCATATCACAAAATTTTTGTGATGATATTTTGGTATGATGAAATTTTAATTTTAATATTTTGTCTGAATACCGGCGAGCAGCCATCGTCGGTATACCAGAACCTTTAGCAAGCATGCTCTACTCTGATGGCTACTGTGGCGAGTACACTGCAAGGTTTGTGCAATATGTGCAGTATGTGGTGAGTACACTCCTGGAGAGGGGGAGAAGGAAATGCTGAGCATGGGGCTGTAATGGTTTCGGGCTGTTGTGCGCAGGCAGTGCACTCTGTCTGGCCTACACTGGTCGTAAGCGTGGCACATGGTATTAATTGCCCAGAGGCAACTTGTTGGTTAAGGCACTGCACAGCAGGGAGTGACCCTGTCCAGCTTCGTGCTCTGCTTTTTATTTATGAGGTTCATGTAATCCCGGGACACATTCATCTGTGTCCGAGACAGGAAGGTCCCCCTAGTGTTTTCCTCTTGCCAGCTAGTGTCACCCAGTTGCTCCTAGCACACTACCTTCCTCCCCAAACATAAACAAAACAAAAAAAAACAGATGAGAGGAAGGATATAATAAAGGCATGGGATAGTGATGGAGCATAATAGGGAGAACATTTTTTATAACCCCTAATAATTCTTAATAAAATTGTTCGTTTAAATGTAATAATCAACCATGTATGTGTGGGAAAGGTAACATGCTATTCGTGTGCTGAATAATCTATTAATAAATGTTCGTATGTCTAATTTTAACATAAAAACAATTGCGTACTGACAAAATAATAAATGCGTGTTTTTGTGCTTTTAAAATAAAACGTGGTGTTGCAAAAACAATAGTGATGGTAAGTAAGGAACAGCTTAAATGTTGCTTTTTGCTAGGTAATAACTAATTGGGGTACGTAGAAGATGGGAGGGAAACGAAAAGGCTATTTTTCTCTATTTTAATTATGTTTTGCTTATTTTAATAGTGCTTTTAAAACCAAACTCGAGTTGCGAAAGAAAATGGCGACTAGGAATGGTAGTGCGCATGTATCGAAATCAAAAGTGCTGAAACGTACAAAAGCTGCAAAGGGAGAAAGTTGAGAAAAGACGACAGTCACGTGATTGCGACTGGAAGCTAGGCTGAAAGAATGGTCAAGGATGATGTGACCTAAACTGAACTGATAATATGTTATGGTGATCAGCAAAGATCGTGGGAAAGGCCGCGAATGAAGAGACAATGCCTGAACAAGTTCCTAAAAGTAACAAATGGTGTTACAAAATGAACTGATCGAGATGGACTGAAAAATGTCATAAATGCATGAGAAAGGAAATGCGAGTTTGCAGTTTGAAAGTTCTGGTCGAAGTTAGAAACATTTAATTAAATGTCTACCGAGCTCGAATGGACCAATGAAAGAAAAGCTTTACTAATGTTGCAACAATTTTAGTTAGTCAAGTTAGAATTAGGGTATAAGAAGGCCTACTCCGGTGGGAGGGGGGTCGAATCCCTTGGTCGTATCCTGTCGAGAGTTCCTGATCGATGTTGTGAGACTGTTAGATGAGACGGGTTGCAGGGAGCTGATGCTGACGAGCTGAAGTTTCTGTTGCTGTCTTTATTTTCCAGTTGAGTATGAGAATCATGTTATTTACAGCTTTTAAATTAAGATAGAAATTATTAGGCTTAATTAGGGAGATAGGTAGATTAATTAGGGTTTTTCTGTTATGACAAAACTTACCTTTCTGCAATAAAATTGTTTTACTTGAATAAAAATTATCGATCTAATAAATGTATGGATTATTGAAATAAAAATTCTAAAACTTCTATGCATTTAAACTTATATAAACTTTAAATTTCCAAACTAAAATGACTCAGTGATTCTTTATTAAATGTCTAGGGAACTGATAAATAAATTAATTGTGATTTAGCTGGTCTTAATCACTATTGCTGACAACTAGATAATCCATCGACCTAATGAGCAGGAATACCTAAAAGATAACTAGGAGGAGACAGGTTAAATGGTGAAAAGGGTATCCTGGCTCTTTCCAGCGGTTCGTCATTGTTTCATTTTTGAATAAAAACTAAGTTTTCTCTTAGGGGAAAATAGAATCTGGGGGGAAAGCGACTGTGAGAGTGTTAGGCGGTGTCTATGGGCCCCACCGTCATGTGGATGTATGTGTAAGTCGCGCCTGGATGACCTGAGAGAAATAGTTTTTATTGAGACCGCTGCATCAGATTTCTTGGTAGCAGAGTTATGGTTTCTATCGATTAGTTTAGTGATTATTGATTATTGATTACTTTTGATTATTGATTATTTTTCATGACTAACACTAAGGGGTCAATTCCGATTCGGGCCGGAAATTTCTCCGACCGAGCCGGACCCGGAGAGATTTCCGACCGAATCGGACCCGTGCAGTCCGACCGAACGAGTACGATGCGTCCGTATGTTATCGGACTCGAGTCGGTCGGACTCCCATTGATGTCAATGGGAGCCGGTCGTACAACGCGTACGCGGGCTCCCATTGACTCAATGGGTGTGAGTCGGACAAGGGCGCCCCCTACAGCGGGTACGCGGTGAAGCGATTCGCGCCGTACACGCACAGGTAGGGGGACCCATGGGTCCCCCCTGTGTGCGACTCGCGCGGCTACGCGTACAGGGGTCCGACACGGACCCCCAAAGTACGGCTCCGACAGCTCTTACGAGCCGGAGTGCGCGGCTCGGTCGGACTGCTCGCGGCGCGCATCGTACTTACCCGGCCGGGAAACGTCTCCATTGCGCGGTGCGAGTCGAGTCCGAGCGAGTCGGTCGGAGCGGTCGGGACGCCCGGACGAGTCGGTCGGCGATTTCGCATCGTACTCGCTCGGCCGGACCCGCGTACGGTTCGGTCGGGAAACAGGGCTCCGAATCGGATCCGGTAAAGCCAAATCCGATTCGGAGCCCTACCGGCCGAGATCGGAATCGGCCCCTATATGTGGAGTCACGTTATGTTATATGTGAATTTTCACGCTTCTGGGATGTAGGAAGTGGAACACGTGTGGCAAGAGAAGTCACATGGAATTTTGCACGTGTGGCAAGAGAAGTCACATGGAATTTTTGCACGTAGTCTGAATTCAAATTGGTAATAACGCAAGTTGTGTTATGTTAGGGAATTTCCGTATGCAAGGTGTGTAGGTGATATGGCAAATCACGTATTCTTGTGAAACTCTGGCCTTAATTCTCAGGAGCATCTGTCTCCACATGTGTCTTATCCCCAGAGAAACGAGTTTATTGTTTGCTCGAAAGAAGGGTAAGGTAGAGGGAAGTGCTACTTTATCGGCGAAACTTAATAATTCTGTGGTAGGGTAGAGGTAAGCGCTGCCTACTGGAAATACAGGATTCTTGTGTAAAAGGATCAAGCTATCACTTTTGTTTAGCGAATTAGACTACGGAAGTGTTTTTTATGTAGTAACTAATAAGAAAACAGTGAAAAGAAAATTGCCGATAAATTTTGTAAAGGAGGGGTAAGGAGTAGAAGTGACGTCTACAATTGCCGCGCTAGAATTGGATAGTGCGCCAGTCACGTGAGCGCAAGAGCAGGAGTGACGTAGACAGAGTGCCGCGCTGGGATTGGTAGGAGCGCGGAAGAGGGAAATCGTTCTGATTGGTGCATTGGTGTGAATCGCGTTGGGATTGGTTGAAGTTCCGTACACGGAACAATACTGTTTTACGAGGCATTCTAAATAGAAAAACAGTTTAGAAAATGCCCTATTATGAGTATGAAGGGGAGAGAACGTCGTGGACGACGAAAGTTAAAAATTTCTTTAAGAAAGACAAAAAGATTGTGACTAGAGAGGGACAAGTGATTCCTCCCCCGAAATCAGCAGCTTCACATATGATGCTGAAATATGGATATCATACGTGTATATGGTTGGAAAATTGGGCAAAATATACAAAGAATGATGGAGCATTGGCTTTCCCTGAAAACGGTTCTTTTAGTGTAGCGGTTTTGCGGAATTTAAGAGAAAAGATGTATAAGTTAGAACCTAGACCTAGACCAACACAGTTTGAGGCTTTGACGGAATGGGAAGATGAGATGTACGAACGAGAGAGATTCAGAGGAATAAGAGATCACGAGTTCATGCCTGGAAGATTGTGGGGAGTAAATCATGAGGACAGGATAAAAAGGTGGAGATGTGCTAATATGACAGGAGGTTTGTTTCCGGCTTTTACATTTGAGGAAGGGTCTAAGAGAAAGTGTACGGAGAAAAAGAAGCATATGGAGAGAGAAAGATATATGCGTGAGAGTGACACAGATGATGAGTTGCTGGAAGACATTTTAAATAGAAATCCACCTCCATATCAACAGAGTTCTACAGTAGTGACACCTAGTGCGCCGCAAAAGGAGGCAGCACGAAATAAAAGTCCCGTTAGCAGAGTTGAATCAAATAGACCACAAGAACAAATAATAAATTCACAAAACGAAGAAGTAGAAAGTGATAATGCAAATGAATTAGCAAGAACGACAAAAGAACTGACTGAGAAAATCAGGGAATTAACTAGGAACATGGAAGCAGTAACTGTACCAGTAACAATAGGTCCAGTAATACCAGTATTTGAAAATCAGAAAATTGATGAACGCTCTTTAGTGATTCCAATGAATTCACAATTTCAAAGAGAAAAGGAAAGAATGGAGACAAGTCCAAGTACAAGCAATTTAATGAGTGCTTATAGACCAAGTCCACCTGATAACTTGACAGTAAATGAGTGTAATGGTAGGAAAACACCTATGGTAACAGAATCTGCAACAGTAACACCGGAAAAGAGTGGAAATCGGACAGAAATAAATAGTACTCCCATAGGCCCGACTCCTGATGAATTAAATGAATGGATGAAGGCATTTAAAATAAAGGAACCAGAAGAAAAACCTTTAGATGTAATAAGATTGAAGATTGACATGGAAGAATTAATTTTAGGAACAATTGGAACAGAAAAACTGAAGAATTATCAGGATGATGAAATTATGTTTCTGTGCAAAAGTATTACATGGAGAGCTAGAAATTTGCATGATAAACTGGAAGAGGTAGCAAGTGAAATTGGTGTAGATTTTGTGAGGGTGAAGACTTTGCAGAAACCTTACAGGGTAGATTTTTGTGAGAAAGATATTGAAAATTTGAATACAGCAGGAAGGCTGACACAGATAAAGGAGTTGATTGTTTTGTTGAGAAAATGGGGTGATGTAGATAGGTGGAAAGTACGATGGTCGAAAAAGAATGAGAAGACAGTTGACAAAGCTTCTTTGGCTTTTATGATGACTGAAAAAGAACAGGTTGCCAGAGAATATCCTATGAGAGAAACTCCAGGTGGTAGTTATGTACATGTTCCATGGACTAGACAGGATATACTGTCATTCACCAATGATTTCCCGAAATTGAGAGAGAAACCAGTTGAATGGTATAGACAAGTGGAGAGGTTTGTGAAAGTTTCAAAGGTGTTGTGGATAGATTTAGATGGATTGTTTGACATAGTGGTACCAACTGATTTATGGTCTGAATGCAAGATTACAGTTGATTGGCCAACTACAGAATATCCGAGAGACCCTAAGACAGGAGCTCCAGGTTTGGAGGTGATGAGAAAATATGATAAAGTGATTACCTTTTTGAAGAATAAGATTCCCCCAAAAGAAACAGATTGGGTAAAAATAGACAGAACTACACAGGAAAGTAAAGAATCTGTACACTCTTATTATGAGAGATTGTTGTTAGTTTTTAAGCAGTACAGTGGTTATGAAGAGTTGAGTGAGAAGGATATGAGTCATTTTGTATACAGATTTGTGTTTGGTTTGAAGCAAGAAATAAGTGACATGATTAAGCAACATATGATTAATTGGCAAAATGCGAGTGTAGACGAGGTACTAAGGTATGCTAAATATTGTAGTGATGAGATTGAGAGTAAACAGAGAAAGTTGAAAGAAAAAGCAATGTGGGCACAAGTGAAAGTGGCAGAGAAGCAGGAGGCTCAATTGAATAATAATGAAAATGAAGCAGGACAGAATAAAAATAAACCTAATATAGGTAAAGGAAAGGGACAAATGAGTCTGGAAGAGGCAAAAAAGAAGTGGCCTTGTCATAATTGCGGAAAATTAGGGCATTGGAGAAATGAGTGTAAATTTCCGCCAAAACCTAATCCAGAAAATCAACAATTAAATCCACAGGTGCAGAATGAGGTAGTTGTTCAACAAGCTCAGGTGCCGCAACCGCCACTTCCCAACAGTGTAAACCAGCAGAGATACAGTACAGAAACAGGATTCTACAGAGGTGAGCAGGTAACACAGTTGCCACGAGCAGCTAATATTTCTCAGTATTGGTTGCAACAGAGTGAGGATGAAGCGGATGAAAGTTTTTGACGCTGCCTAGGAGAGGGAAAAGAGTGTGTACTTGGCGCAACTCTAGAGGTAGATCAGTCAGGTCCCTTTGTGGATGGAGAAGTGAATGGAACAAATATAACATTCCTTGTCGATACTGGAGCTACCCGTTCTACTGTTAGATCAGTGGAAATTCCAAACCTTCCTCTCTCAGGTGAATACATCCAAGTGATTGGAGTAGCCAATCAACAGATTAGGACCCCATTAACAGAATTAGTGGAAGTAAAAATAGGTTCCTTTAACGAAATGCATAAATTTGTAGTTTGTGATTGTAGTCCTGTAAATCTTTTAGGAAGGGACCTTTTGTGTAAAATGAATTGCACAATTTATTGTACACCAGATGGAATTGGATTCCAGACCCCAGATGAAGATGTTCTGTATAGAGTAACATTAATGAATCAAGAACCAGAAATGAATGGTTTGTTTCCTGCATTTGATACAGAAAAACTCCTGAGAGAATTGAAAGAGACAGTGAGAGAAAATGTGTGGGATTTTACAGGAGAAGATATTGGACTAATGACAGAAGTAGATCCAGTAAAAATAGCAGTAAAAGAAGGGACTGTTTATCCAAATACGCCACAGTATAAATTAAATCCAGAAACAATTGAAGGAATAACTCCTGTAATAAATAAAATGATTGAACAAGGAATTTTAAGAGAAATAATGAGCAGTTCATGCAATTCACCTATAATGGGATTGAAAAAGCCAAATGGAACATATAGAATAGTTCAGGATTTGCGAAAAATCAATAAAATAGTTGTGCCTTGTTGCCCAATAGTACCAAACCCTGCAGTAATTCTATATCAAATACCACATGATGCTGAGTGGTATACCGTGATAGATTTGTGTCACGCGTTTTTCTCTATTCCTTTACATTCGGATAGCCAACCACTGTTTGCGTTCCGGTTTGGAGAACGTATTTTGGCATGGTGCCGAATCCCTCAGGGGTATACAGAAAGCCCCTCAATTTTCAATCAGATTTTGAAGAAGTCCCTGGAAGATTTAAAAATGCCAGAAAAATCAGTATTAGTGCAGTACATTGATGACCTATTGGTGGCATCGAAAACAAAAGAAGCATGTGTCAGTGATACGATTGCTTTATTGAACCATCTAGAGAAAAGAGGACATAAAGTGTCCCCTTCAAAATTGCAGTTTTGCCTAAAAGAAGTTCAATACTTGGGACATAAAATTGAGAAAGGAGCACGAAAAATAACAACAGAGAGAATAAAAATGATTCAAGGAATGAGAGCACCAATGACTCAGAGAGAAGTGAGAATGTTTTTGGGAATGGTTGGATATTGCCGACAATGGATAAGTGGTTTTTCATTAATTGCTAAACCCTTACAAAAATTGACCAAGAAAGATGTTAAAGACCCATTTGAATTGAATGAAGAGGAAATGAAATCTTTTAAAGAGTTGAAAAAGAAACTGTGTGAGGCCCCAGCTTTGGGTATGCCTGACTATGAAAAAGATTTTGAGTTGTACTGCAGTGAAAGAGATGGATGTGCATTTTCAGTACTAGTTCAAAAACATGGAATGATGAAGAAGCCTATCGCTTATTTTTCAGCTGTTTTAGACCCTATAGCAAAAGCATTGCCTGGATGTCTAAAAGCTGTTGCTGCTACTTGTGTAAGTTTGGAACAAAGCGAAGGTATAGTAATGGGGTACCCACTGAGAGTCTATGTTCCACACTCTGTGGAGATACTTTTGACCAGAACAAAGACACAGTACATGATCTTGAGTGCAGAAAATGTGACCATAGACAGATGTATGAATGTGAATCCTTCAACATCTTTGCCAGATGAAGAAAGCATAATTGAGCAGAATGAAGTGGATCATGATTGTCTGAATGTGCTAGAATATTGCACCAAACCAAGGGCTGACATAAAGGATGAGCCTTTGAGAGAGTCTGATTTTATTTTATTTGTGGATGGCTCATGCTTGAGGACTGAACGAGGAGTTTTAAGCGCAGCTTACGCAGTATGCACAGTGGCAAATGTGATGGAAGCGTCTTGTCTGAAAGGAATAAGGTCTGCTCAAATTGCAGAACTGATTGCTTTGATTCAAGCATGTAAGTTGGGAAAGAATATACGTGTGACGATTGTAACTGATAGCCAATATGGCTTTGGCGTTGTGCATGACTTTGGTCAGATTTGGTCACAAAGAGGTTTCTTGACGTCTGCAGGTACACCTATCAGAAATGGAGATTTTGTAAAGAAATTGCTTGAAGCAATACAATTGCCGAAACAAATAGCTGTAGTTAAATGCACTGCACATAAAAAGAATACAGATTACATCACAGTGGGGAATAATTTCGCAGATGAGATTGCGAAATATTGTGCAGAAAACATGACTTCCTTGAACAAAACAAGAGACAGAGAGCATATTTCTTCTTCATTAATTTTTACTAACGTTGTTGAAACATGGGATGAAGTTAGACAATTGCAAGAAAGTGCAGGAGATGAGGAAAAAGATTATTGGATAAAAGCAGGATGTAGGAGACAAAAAGACAATGGTGTGTGGGTATACAGAGATGAGAGACCAGTTATGCCTGATAGCATGATTTCAGACATGGCACGGATGTACCATGGACAAGCTCATATTGGGAGAGATGCAATGATCAGACTTTTTAGACAAACATGGTATAACCCAAAATTCAGAGCAATAGCTGAGAGTCTTTGTCAAAGATGTCTTATTTGTCAACAATTCAATCCAGGAAGAAAAACAATAGTGAGTCTAGGAACAATAGGAAGAGAAGGAGGTCCGTTCACCAGAATGCAGATGGACTTTATTGAAATGCCCCCTTGTAACAGACTAAGATATGTTCTGGTGGTCGTCTGTTTGTTTTCTCGTTGGGTGGAAGCATACCCGACACGAAGAAATGATGGAACGACAGTGGCAAAACTTATGCTACGAGAGTTCATTCCAAGGTATGGTTTTCCAGTCACGATTGAAACAGATAGAGGAACACATTTTCAAAATGAACTGATTAAATTAATTTGTGAAGCATTAAGCATGAAACAAAAACTACATTGTGCTTACAGACCAGAGGCTTCTGGGGTGGTAGAGCAAATAAATGGAACAATTAAGAACAGGTTAGGAAAAATGTGTCAAGCTACAGGACTCAAATGGTCTGATGCCCTGCCGTTGGTCTTAATGACCATCAGAAGTATCCCGGAAAGAAAAACAGGGCTTAGTCCTCATGAGATAATCATGGGACGAGCAATGAGACAAGCACAAGTACCTGTCAACAAGTTACTGACTATAACTGATGATCTAGTACTGGATTATTGCAAAGGACTGGCTGATGTGGTGCGTTCTGTGTTTCATCAGGTTGGACCGGATGCGACCACTTTTGAAAGAAAACCAGACCACGACTTGAATCCAGGGGACTGGGTCCGAATAAAAGTTTACAGAAGAAGAAACTGCTTGGTTCCTCGCTGGGACGAACCACGACAAGTGATCCTGGTGACAACAACTGCAGTAAAGTGTGCAGGAGTAAAGAACTGGGTACATGCCAGCCACACGATCCGAGTTGCAGAACCTGAAGATCGACATGTGAGTCGACATCTGGAAGTGTGGGATGACAGCTCAGCATCGGAGTCAGAAAGAAGAAAAGAAAGGGTACCAGAACTTGAAGATCGACCTGTAAGTCGACATCTGGAAACCCCAACTAGAAGTACTTCGATAGAGGAAGAGAGAGAAGAAGAAGAAGAAGAAGGAGAAATTCTAGAAATTCCAGAATCTGAAGATCGACCTGTACGTCGACATCTGGAAATATCTGATACAAGTTCAGGATCTGATGATTCAGTTGAAAACTGTGAAATATTTCGAAGAAACACTTGGAAACTAAAAGCAATTGAAGAAAATGAGCAAGAAAATGATCTAGAAGAACAACCAAGTACAAGCTATGGTGGACATCCTTCAAGAATAAAATTGATAAACAAGGAAGGGAAAGGAGCGATTAGAAAATTAGAAAATCGAGAAGAACCCCGAGGAGTAATAGGGACAGATAGTGAATTACAAAGACAGGGAGATTTAGAAACAGAGAGTGAAATAAACACCAATTCGGAAGACCCCCGAGGAGGGACAGAAACAGGAGAATTAAAGAAGGAAGAAATAGAACCACCAGTAAAAGAAAGTGAGATCATAAAATTCAAATTAAGAGACAATTTTTAGAAAATTGAAACAGAAACTGAAGGAAGTGAAGAAGAAGAAAATATAAATACTGAATCAAGAAAGAGAAATTGGAAATCAGAAAGAGAAGAAAAAGAAAGTGAAGCCAAAAGGCCAAGGAAAGGAGATAATTGGCCCAGTTGTGTCAGAAGATTGAGATATCGAATAATAAGAACTGGCGAAAGGAATGCTGAGCAAGTGAATGAAATATCAAGTCAGAAAGAACAGGAAAAACCAAGTGGAAAGCGATTGCAGAAGTCAAAAAGAATAAAGAAAGTAAATGCAAAGTACAAGTCACCTGAATGGCTCTACATCGCGCTGACGGACTACAAAGAAGAGAGTGACACTTACGAAAGCCCGAGATTGAGAAGTCAAATGGGTAAAAGTGAAGTGCAGCAAACACTGAAGTAAAAAGGATTTAAAAGTTCTTCTACCGGATGTGACAGTTTTTACCGGATATGACATTTTCACTGGATGTGACAACGAAAGAATTCTGAAAAGAATTAGAGAAAGTACCAAGCAAAGACCTTTGAGTGCAGAGTGACAAATTGAGTCATCTTCTGAGGTGTAGTGACACAGTTTTCTGAAACTTAATAAACAGTAAGAAAAATAAAAATGGAGAAGATAGAAGAAATAAATGTGAATTTCTAAAAAGATGGTGTAAAATGTGCTGTTTTTGTACAGGATTATTAGTAACCATATGGATAGTATTAGCAATAACAATTCCAATTAGTGTAGCAATAATAGAAGCAAAGAATGATACTAAAATAGAAAAAGTGGCCAAAACACAAGAGCCAGTCATTTTAAGAAGTAGTGCAGAATTACATAAAGATAAGTCAGTAACAGATTTTTCTAAAAATGTATTTACAAAATTATTATAAGGGATTATTGTTAGGGATTGTTATGTTTGTATGCAGTTACCTGCATCAGTATCGGAAGGTGTGACCTATCATCACCTACCTCTAACATATGGAATAACATGTAGTGTTTTAGCAAGTTTATTTTATAAAATAGATAGACTAGAATTTTATTACATTGATGTAGATAAGATTTTTGCAAATGTTTCTATAGTGCCAGAACTAAACAAAATAAAACAAGCGAAGGTTTTTGGTGAATTTTTTTAGAACATAGAAGTTTAACATTAGACGAAATAGCTAAAAACAACCTTACCTGTGAGTTAAAGAAAGAAGAAAAAGTATTTTTAGAAATGGTTGAAGAAAGAAGAAGGAAATTTCAAAAAGAAGCAATAAAAGAAGAAAGAAAACATTTATGGACGTTAGGAGAAGAAATTCCGGAAGGGAAAAAGATTAATGCAGCAATGACTTTAGATTGACCACAAACAGGAAAGTTGTGTATTAGGAGAAATAAGACAGTCTATGACAATTATTTTGTAGGTTCCAGTATCTGTCACGACAATTACCAAATTTTGGGAGGTTGGGGATTCAAGGGTGGTAAGGATCCAATATTTCCAGGTATCTATTATATTTGTGGGAACAGAGCTTATTACAGGTTACCGGACCACTGGTATGGAACTTGTTATGTAGGCCTGGTCTTTCCGAAAATTTTTCATTTAGACAGAGAAGAAGAAGGAACACACAAGATGATTAATGGATTTTCACGTAGAAAGAGGGAACGTTTTACAGAAATTGTAGGTGATATTTTTGGAGCATTGATACCAGCAGTGGGAATATCTTTGAATGCTTTTAAAATTCGGAAGTTATCCACAGTAGTAGATCGTTTGTCTACAGATACTGCGGGAGGGTTCTTAATGGTTAATACCGAAATGGTTGCCATGAGAGCTATGGTGATGCAAAATCGTCTTGCCCTTGACATTCTTTTGGCAAAAGAGGGCGGAGTCTGTGGAATGCTGAAAGTGCAACATTGTTGTACTTACATTCCTGATAAAAGTGAAAATATACAGAAGTATATTACAAATATTACAAGTTTGCACAAAGAACTAGTTCCACTGGAGGTTGAAAGTGTCCTTGGAAAACTTGGTAGAGGTTTTTCCACAGTAGCAAATTGGTTGACAAGAATGAGTAGTCTAGTGATAGGGAAAGTTATAATAGTAGCAACCATAGTAATCATTTTAGTCATGACATTGAAAATTGTAATAACGTGTATCAAGAGAAAGAGAAGACAAAATGAGATAAAAAGAAGTAACAAATTACTGAAAGAAAGAGAAAGAGAAATGGGTGAAATTGAATTAGAGAAAATGAAAGAAAGTATGTATAAAGAAACAAGGAGACAGGATGAGATAGATACAGAAGTTTGAAACTAACTAAAGTAATGAAAAAGAAGATATATGCTACCTGGTAAAAGAAGTATGACTTGGGTTTTATGTGGTGATTTAAAAATCACCAAAGGGGGAGTTGATGGAGCATAAGTAGAGAGAAAAGTTTTATAACCCCTAATAATTCTTAATAAAAATGGTTTGTTTAAATGTAATAATCAACCATGTATGTGTGGGGAAGGTAACATGCTATTCGTGTGCTGAATAATCTATTAATAAGTGTCCGTATGTCTAATTTTAACATAAAAACAATTGCGTACTGACAAAATAATAAATGCGTGTTTTTGTGCTTTTAAAATAAAACGTGGTGTTGCAAAAACAATAGTGATGGTAAGTAAGGAACAGCTTAAATGTTGCTTTTTGCTAGGTAATAACTAATTGGGGTACGTAGAAGATGGGAGGGAAACGAAAAGGCTATTTTTCTCTATTTTAATTATGTTTTGCTTATTTTAATAGTGCTTTTAAAACCAAACTCGAGTTGCGAAAGAAAATGGCGACTAGGAGTGGTAGTGCGCATGTACCGAAATCAAAAGTGCTGAAACGTACAAAAGCTGCAAAGGGAGAAAGTTGAGAAAAGACGACAGTCACGTGATTGCGACTGGAAGCTAGGCTGAAAGAATGGTCAAGGATGATGTGACCTAAACTGAACTGATAATATGTTATGGTGATCAGCAAAGATCGTGGGAAAGGCCACGAATGAAGAGACAATGCCTGAACAAGTTCCTAAAAGTAACAAATGGTGTTACAAAATGAACTGATCGAGATGGACTGAAAAATGTCATAAATGCATGAGAAAGGAAATGCGAGTTTGCAGTTTGAAAGTTTTGGTCGAAGTTAGAAACATTTAATTAAATGTCTACCGAGCTCGAATGGACCAATGAAAGAAAAGCTTTACTAATGTTGCAACAATTTTAGTTAGTCAAGTTAGAATTAGGGTATAAGAAGGCCTACTCTGGTGGGAGGGGGGTCGAATCCTTTGGTCGTATCCTGTCGAGAGTTCCTGATCGATGTTGTGAGACTGTTAGATGAGACGGGTTGCAGGGAGCTGATGCTGACGAGCTGAAGTTTCTGTTGCTGTCTTTATTTTCCAGTTGAGTATGAGAATCAATGTTATTTTACAGCTTTTAAATTAAGATAGAAATTCATTAGGCTTAATTAGGAAGATAGGTAGATTAATTAGGATTTTTCTGTTATGACAAAACTTACCTTTCTGCAATAAAATTGTTTTACTTGAATAAAAATTATCGATCTAATAAATGTATGGATTATTGAAATAAAAATTCTAAAACTTCTATGCATTTAAACTTATATAAACTTTAAATTTCCAAACTAAAATGACTCAGTGATTCTTTATTAAATGTCTAGGGAACTGATAAATAAGTTAATTGTGATTTAGCTGGTCTTAATCACTATTGCTGACAACTAGATAATCCATCGACCTAATGAGCAGGAATACCTAAAAGATAACTAGGAGGAGACAGGTTAAATGGTGAAAAGGGTATCCTGGCTCTTTCCAGCGGTTCGTCATTGTTTCATTATTGAATACAAACTAAGTTTTCTCTTAGGGAAAATAGAATCTGGAGGAAAGCGACTGTGAGAGTGTTAGGCGGTGTCTATGGGCCCCACCGTCATGTGGATGTATGTGTAAGTCGCGCCTGGATGACCTGAGAGAAATATTTTTTATTGAGACCGCTGCATCAATAGTCAGATGATACGCTTAGGCATATACAGTTCACCTTGATAACAGGATACAGTCTCCCATTATCAGCAAGGCAGGATTATCTTCACAGTGCAAAGTCCCTGAGCTTTATGGAAGGCGCTGGGATTTGCCGGAGGTGGTACCTGGTCCGGTCTTCTCATCCCACCTTGGTGTTTGTGGAGTCTGACAGCCTGGCCTCTTGGTGGGGTAGGGAGTTGTCCTCCGCTTGTTTACGCTCTTCCTTGGGTGTGTGCACTGGTGACACAGGCAACCCCAACTGTGGGGGCCTCTTTGAGGATTATTTTGATGACTCTCCTCTTTCTTCCTCTCTCTTCTCCTCATATTGATCTTTGCTTTTTGCCTCTGGAGGTGACGGTCTTAGGAAATGCTTGAAGTGTGAAATGTTCCATTTCACCTCCTCGTCTTACTGGGTGACTGTCCAGGAGCTTGTTTGAATGGAAGTCAAAATTTGTTTCCTGTGAACCTGTCCTTGACCAGTACATGGTCTCCTACTCTGTCAGAGACCTTCGCACCTCACCTTTCACTGGCCTTGTCATTTGTCATCTTTTGCCTTCCAAGGGTTCGCTGGTTGTCTACTGGGGAGGTGTGGAATGGAGTCGGTGACCATGTGTCTCATACTAAGGTGGGCATGAGCTCCGCCTGTGGTGGTGTGGGGAGTCTGCTTATACTCCCTCAAAAATGAGTATATGGCCCAATCTAACGTCTGTTTGTTGGCATGGGCTATTCGAATTACTTTTTTCAAAGTCCTCATGAAGCTTTCCACCTCACTGTTGGCTTGAGGCCATCTCAGTGTGAAGGTATGTTGCTTTCTCTTCCCCCACAAAAAAGTGGACCATTCTTACTCCAGAGTTCCTTTAGGAACCCGTGGTTTGCCATAATCTTTTCTAATTTTGAAAGCATTTCATTGGCTGTTTGGGTGTTGACAAGCTTTACCCAAGGATTCTTCGAGTATTCTTCTATGAGGACAAGGGTATATCACCCATTGAGGAGACATCCAAGATCAAGACTATTGGAGTCCCACAGTTGTTGCTGTCCAATTTATGTGGTGCTGCACGGTCCGGGGGCCCAGCTACTCGGCACAATGGGCCTGAACGTACTGTCAGCTATACGAGTTTTTGGTGAAGGGGAACCAGACTTTGCTGCAGAGCGGGCTTTTTGTCTTGACCATACCCTGATGGTCAGGCTCGCCAGCATAATGATTTGGTTGCACCGCAGTTAGCATCCATCTGGGTCCCTGGCCAGTTCTTGGCTAACTGGTAAAGAGAGTCAAGGATTGTCTGGGCTTCAGGTGTCCAGTGGGCCAGATGTGCTTTAAGTGTTTCCACTGCCCTGACCTGACTGCTGTGAGGTCCCATTGTAGGCATTCGTCCGTGTTGGTGGCTTGGTGTAACAGGACTGTTCAGTGACATACCCAATGTATTCCTCTGTTTTGTTAGCTTCCTATGGCATGGCACTCCTAGGATGGCATGAAAGGTAATCATCCAAGTTGCTTGTCCCTTTATGGTATTGCACTTTGCAGTTATATTCATATAGTTGCAGCAACCATCATGCCAGGTGGTGACTTTGAGAAGGTGCTCTGGAACAGGGGGATCAGTGGCTTGTGGTTGGTGCTCTCCACAAAGGGATGCCCATTCACATGGAGGTGAAAGTGTCGGCACCACTAGTGTATAGCAATCGCCTCTTTTTCAACCTGCACGTAGCGTTGCCCAGTGGGTGTTAGTGACCATATGGCATACACCACTGGTGCCAGCTCTCCACACTCTTGCTGTTGTGTCAGCACTGCCTCCAGACCTTTTGGGCAACTATCCACTGCCAGGATTGTAACTTGAAAAGACCACTCCTGCTCCTTACCCCATGTCCAGGCAGCTGAGGATTTTGTGAGGTCTCTCAGAGGTTGCATGAGGGTGGTTATATCTTTTATGAAGCGGTCACAGTATGTAACCATCCCTAAAAGCTTTTGACCTCTGAGACAGGTGGTGGTGGGGCTTCTTTGATGCCACACACCTTGTCTTGTCTGAAGAGAAAGAATACCCAAAGAACTATATATGTATTATCTACTGGCGGTCGCCAGTAGATAGTTATAGTTAGGACCTATTTTCCATAGGAAATCCGCGACATTCTATTTGAAATAACTCTCTTGCCGGTTGACGAATCTTCGCGAAATTTTCAAACTTTATGGCCCGCTCCGGTCTGCTCCTACCCTGAAAGTCTCGGGGTGATTTGTCAAGCGGGGGCTGAGAAAAAAGGGGGGTCCCAAAACGTGTTTTCCCCATTCATTTTCCCATAGGAAACTTTAGACACGGCTACAGCCCGAACTGCTGAACGGAATTACACCAAATTTGGCAAAGAGGTAGTTCTTGGTTCAGAAAGAACCCTTTTTGTTAAATGGTGTAAATCGGTTCAGTAGTTGCTGAGAAAATCAAAATTAAAAACACATATATATCTGGGCGGAGCCTAACCACACATGTCATCGTGAGATCTGATTGGCTGTCAGCACTTCATCCTGGAATTGCTGGCAGCCATCTTGGGACCAATATAAATGATAGTACCCTATTGAAATGCATTGTAGTGAATCGAAAATTTTGAGAGTTACCAAAAGGAGAACTATAAAGGGTGATAACAAACTTTAGTTACATTAGAATTCATTTGTTGATGGTACCATACTAATTTCAGGAATTGTGGTGTGTTCTAAGGTGATTTTACCCTGTGAAAACCTTCTGCTGGGATATCATGAATCATGTTTGAGAGAAAACAATTTTCACATGCTTGTCCCATACAGTTTTGGAAGGTGCTCCAGAAGCTAAAATGAGAGCATATTTTCTGTAAATTCACATTATCTTTCTCAGTCATGTGAGAATGAAGTCTGACATTCTCAGTAAAACATGTACATCCAACAAGGGCAGAGACTGTCAGTTGATTCCTTTGTGTTCTACTGCAGATTCCCAGAGTGTTCTAAAGAACAACTAGAGTGCTAACAGCCTTACTTATGACAAAAGTATGGCACACCTGGAGCCATCTTGATCGGAATAAACTGGTAACACTTAAAACATTTAATTTAAAAGGAACAAAATGATGGGGTTCATTTTGTCATAGAAATTATGGTTAGTGCTGCAGAAAGAAAAATTAGGACATGTTTCAAGTGTGATCTCAAATATCTTCCTGTTATATTTCAACAGGAGCAGCCTGCCAGTTGATGCCTTTGTGTTCTACTGCAGCCTTCCAGAGTGTTCTAAAGAACAACTAGAGCGCTAACAGCCTTACTTATGACAAAAGTATGGCACACCTGAAGCCATCTTGATTGGAATAAACTGGTAACACTTAAAACATTTAATTTAAAAAGGAACAAAATGAGGGGGTTCATTTTGTCATAGAAATTATGGTTAGTGCTGCAGAAAGAAAAATTAGGGCATGTTTAAAGTGAGATCTCAAATCCTCTTCTATTTCATTAGAAAATTCTGACATGCAGACTGAAACAATCACTTTCAATACCAGCAGCAGACTACCAGTTAACTCCTTGGTGAGCAGTAGCTTTACTGCAGTGATCTAATGAGCAACTAGAGTGCTAACATTCTGAATTTATGGCAAATGTGAGACACATCTGAATGCCTTCTTGATGGAATCAAAGAAAAAACTGAAAGCATTTCCTACTGAGGAGACTGCAGTAAATGAAGAAATTAGGAAACTTCATAACAAAGAAGTCTTCCAAGATGGCCACCAGTGAAAAAAGAGCCCAAATGTAGCACAAATATTACCCAGATGTAGCCCACATATAGCCCAATGACAAAAGTGTGCAAAACACTTTTTATTTTTAGTTTTTTTGCAGTTTTATGTAGTGCAGACTGGTCAGGTATTGGCGATACCAAAGGGGATGATGGACGGAGCGCTTGAGCAAATCAAACACTCACCCCCAGTCAACTGATCTGGGTTTAATCCATCATCATTCTTTAGCTCACTCCACCACCCCAGTTCAGACATGGCCATATGCAAATCAGTCTGACCCTGTGCCTCATGGGAACAGTCCAGCCCGAACTGCCAAGCCATGTCTTCCCTGGACCGGAAACAAGCATCCTGGGACCGGTTTCTGGCCATTCAGCCATCATCAGCCAGGCTAGCTTGAATCCAGTGGCAAAGTGAGCAAGGGACCCACGCCTGGGCATACCCTGCCAACTTAGGGCGAACAAAGCGATACCAAAGGGGATGATGGACGGAGCGCTTGAGCAAATCAAACACTCACCCCCAGTCAACTGATCTGGGTTTAATCCATCATCATTCTTTAGCTCACTCCACCACCCCAGTTCAGACATGGCCATATGCAAATCAGTCTGACCCTGTGCCTCATGGGAACAGTCCAGCCCGAACTGCCAAGCCATGTCTTCCCTGGACCGGAAACAAGCATCCTGGGACCGGTTTCTGGCCATTCAGCCGTCATCAGCCAGGCTAGCTTGAATCCAGTGGCAAAGTGAGCAAGGGACCCACGTCTGGGCATACCCTGCCAACTTAGGGCGAACAAAGCGATACCAAAGGGGATGATGGACGGAGCGCTTGAGCAAATCAAACACTCACCCCCAGTCAACTGATCTGGGTTTAATCCATCATCATTCTTTAGCTCACTCCACCACCCCAGTTCAGACATGGCCATATGCAAATCAGTCTGACCCTGTGCCTCATGGGAACAGTCCAGCCCGAACTGCCAAGCCATGTCTTCCCTGGACCGGAAACAAGCATCCTGGGACCGGTTTCTGGCCATTCAGCCGTCATCAGCCAGGCTAGCTTGAATCCAGTGGCAAAGTGAGCAAGGGACCCACGTCTGGGCATACCCTGCCAACTTAGGGCGAACAAAGCGATACCAAAGGGGATGATGGACGGAGCGCTTGAGCAAATCAAACACTCACCCCCAGTCAACTGATCTGGGTTTAATCCATCATCATTCTTTAGCTCACTCCACCACCCCAGTTCAGACATGGCCATATGCAAATCAGTCTGACCCTGTGCCTCATGGGAACAGTCCAGCCCGAACTGCCAAGCCATGTCTTCCCTGGACCGGAAACAAGCATCCTGGGACCGGTTTCTGGCCATTCAGCCGTCATCAGCCAGGCTAGCTTGAATCCAGTGGCAAAGTGAGCAAGGGACCCACGTCTGGGCATACCCTGCCAACTTAGGGCGAACAAAGCGATACCAAAGGGGATGATGGACGGAGCGCTTGAGCAAATCAAACACTCACCCCCAGTCAACTGATCTGGGTTTAATCCATCATCATTCTTTAGCTCACTCCACCACCCCAGTTCAGACATGGCCATATGCAAATCAGTCTGACCCTGTGCCTCATGGGAACAGTCCAGCCCGAACTGCCAAGCCATGTCTTCCCTGGACCGGAAACAAGCATCCTGGGACCGGTTTCTGGCCATTCAGCCGTCATCAGCCAGGCTAGCTTGAATCCAGTGGCAAAGTGAGCAAGGGACCCACGTCTGGGCATACCCCTGCCAACTTAGGGCGAACAAAGCGATACCAAAGGGGATGATGGACGGAGCGCTTGAGCAAATCAAACACTCACCCCCAGTCAACTGATCTGGGTTTAATCCATCATCATTCTTTAGCTCACTCCACCACCCCAGTTCAGACATGGCCATATGCAAATCAGTCTGACCCTGTGCCTCATGGGAACAGTCCAGCCCGAACTGCCAAGCCATGTCTTCCCTGGACCGGAAACAAGCATCCTGGGACCGGTTTCTGGCCATTTCAGCCGTCATCAGCCAGGCTAGCTTGAATCCAGTGGCAAAGTGAGCAAGGGACCCACGTCTGGGCATACCCTCGCCAACTTAGGGCGAACAAAGCGATACCAAAGGGGATGATGGACGGAGCGCTTGAGCAAATCAAACACTCACCCCCAGTCAACTGATCTGGGTTTAATCCATCATCATTCTTTAGCTCACTCCACCACCCCAGTTCAGACATGGCCATATGCAAATCAGTCTGACCCTGTGCCTCATGGGAACAGTCCAGCCCGAACTGCCAAGCCATGTCTTCCCTGGTCCGGAACAAGCACCCTGGGACCAGTTTCTGGCCATTCAGCCGTCATCAGCCAGGCTTGCTTGAATCCAGTGGCAAAGTGAGCAAGGGACCCACGTCTGGGCATACCCTGCCAACTTAGGGCGAACAAAGCGATACCAAAGGGGATGATGGACGGAGCGCTTGAGCAAATCAAACACTCACCCCCAGTCAACTGATCTGGGTTTAATCCATCATCATTCTTTAGCTCACTCCACCACCCCAGTTCAGACATGGCCATATGCAAATCAGTCTGACCCTGTGCCTCATGGGAACAGTCCAGCCCGAACTGCCAAGCCATGTCTTCCTGGACCGGAAACAAGCATCCTGGGACCGGTTTCTGGCCATTTCAGCCGCCATCAGCCAGGCTTGCTTGAATCCAGTGGCAAAGTGAGCAAGGGACCCACGTCTGGGCATACCCCGCCAACTTAGGGCGAACAAAGCGATACCAAAGGGATGATGGACGGAGCGCTTGAGCCAATCAAACACTCACCCCAGTCAACTGATCTGGGTTTAATCCATCATCATTCTTTAGCTCACTCCACCACCCCAGTTCAGACATGGCCATATGCAAATCAGTCTGACCCTGTGCTCATGGGAACAGTCCAGCCCGAACTGCCAAGCCATGTCTTCCCTGGACCGGAAACAAGCATCCTGGGACCGGTTTCTGGCCATTCAGCCGTCATCAGCCAGGCTTGCTTGAATCCAGTGGCAAAGTGAGCAAGGGACCCACGTCTGGGCATACCCCGCCAACTTAGGGCTGAACAAAGCGATACCAAAGGGGATGATGGACGGAGCGCTTGAGCAAATCAAACACTCACCCCCAGTCAACTGATCTGGGTTTAATCCATCATCATTCTTTAGCTCACTCCACCACCCCAGTTCAGACATGGCCATATGCAAATCAGTCTGACCCTGTGCCTCATGGGAACAGTCCAGCCCGAACTGCCAAGCCATGTCTTCCCTGGACCGGACACAAGCATCCTGGGACCGGTTTCTGGCATTTCAGCCGTCATCAGCCAGGCTAGCTTGAATCCAGTGGCAAAGTGAGCAAGGGACCCACGCCTGGGCATACCCTGCCAACTTAGGGCTGAACAAAGCGATACTAAAGGGGATGATGGACGGAGCGTTTGAGCCAATCAAACACTCACCCCCAGTCAACTGATCTGGGTTTAATCCATCATCATTCTTTAGCTCACTCCACCACCCCAGTTCAGACATGGCCATATGCAAATCAGTCTGACCCTGTGCCTCATGGGAACAGTCCAGCCCGAACTGCCAAGCCATGTCTTCCCTGGACCGGAAACAAGCATCCTGGGACCGGTTTCTGGCATTTCAGCCGTCATCAGCCAGGCTAGCTTGAATCCAGTGGCAAAGTGAGCAAGGGACCCACGTCTGGGCATACCCCGCCAACTTAGGGCGAACAAAGCGATACAAAAGGGGATGATGGACGGAGCGCTTGAGCAAATCAAACACTCACCCCCAGTCAACTGATCTGGGTTTAATCCATCATCATTCTTTAGCTCACTCCACCACCCCAGTTCAGACATGGCCATATGCAAATCAGTCTGACCCTGTGCCTCATGGGAACAGTCCAGCCCGAACTGCCAAGCCATGTCTTCCCTGGACCGGAAACAAGCATCCTAGGACCGGTTTCTGGCCATTTCAGCCGTCATCAGCCAGGCTAGCTTGAATCCAGTGGCAAAGTGAGCAAGGGACCCACGTCTGGGCATACCCTGCCAACTTAGGGCGA
Source organism: Calotriton arnoldi (assembly GCA_963921515.1). NCBI lineage: Eukaryota > Metazoa > Chordata > Amphibia > Caudata > Salamandridae > Calotriton > Calotriton arnoldi. The sequence goes on from CAWUFW010006457.1 coordinate 1,073,289, forward strand.
ACAAAGCGATACCAAAGGGGATGATGGACGGAGCGCTTGAGCCAATCAAACACTCACCCCCAGTCAACTGATCTGGGTTTAATCCATCATCATTCTTTAGCTCACTCCACCACCCCAGTTCAGACATGGCCATATGCAAATCAGTCTGACCCTGTGCCTCATGGGAACAGTCCAGCCCGAACTGCCAAGCCATGTCTTCCCTGGACCGGAAACAAGCATCCTAGGACCGGTTTCTGGCCATTCAGCCATCATCAGCCAGGCTAGCTTGAATCCAGTGGCAAAGTGAGCAAGGGACCCACGTCTGGGCATACCCTGCCAACTTAGGGCGAACAAAGCGATACCAAAGGGGATGATGGACGGAGCGCTTGACTGGGGGTGAGTGTTTGATTGGCTCGAACGTTCCGTCCATCATCCCCTTTTGTATCGCTTTGTTCGCCCTAGGTTGGCGGGGGTATGCCCAGACGTGGGTCCCTTGCTCACTTTGCCACTGGATTCAAGCAAGCCTGGCTGATGACGGCTGGAATGCCAGAAACCGGTCCTAGGATGCTTGTTTCCGGTCCAGGGAAGACATGGCTTGGCAGTTCGGGCTGGACTGTTCCCATGAGGCACAGGGTCAGACTGATTTGCATATGGCCATGTCTGAACTGGGGTGGTGGAGTGAGCTAAAGAATGATGATGGATTAAACCCAGATCAGTTGACTGGGGGTGAGTGTTTGATTGGCTCGAACGTTCCGTCCATCATCCCCTTTTGTATCGCTTTGTTCGCCCTAGGTTGGCGGGGGTATGCCCAGACGTGGGTCCCTTGCTCACTTTGCCACTGGATTCAAGCAAGCCTGGCTGATGACGGCTGGAATGCCAGAAACCGGTCCTAGGATGCTTGTTTCCGGTCCAGGGAAGACATGGCTTGGCAGTTCGGGCTGGACTGTTCCCATGAGGCACAGGGTCAGACTGATTTGCATATGGCCATGTCTGAACTGGGGTGGTGGAGTGAGCTAAAGAATGATGATGGATTAAACCCAGATCAGTTGACTGGGGGTGAGTGTTTGATTGGCTCGAACGTTCCGTCCATCATCCCCTTTTGTATCGCTTTGTTCGCCCTAGGTTGGCGGGGGTATGCCCAGACGTGGGTCCCTTGCTCACTTTGCCACTGGATTCAAGCAAGCCTGGCTGATGACGGCTGGAATGCCAGAAACCGGTCCTAGGATGCTTGTTTCCGGTCCAGGGAAGACATGGCTTGGCAGTTCGGGCTGGACTGTTCCCATGAGGCACAGGGTCAGACTGATTTGCATATGGCCATGTCTGAACTGGGGTGGTGGAGTGAGCTAAAGAATGATGATGGATTAAACCCAGATCAGTTGACTGGGGGTGAGTGTTTGATTGGCTCGAACGTTCCGTCCATCATCCCCTTTTGTATCGCTTTGTTCGCCCTAGGTTGGCGGGGGTATGCCCAGACGTGGGTCCCTTGCTCACTTTGCCACTGGATTCAAGCAAGCCTGGCTGATGACGGCTGGAATGCCAGAAACCGGTCCTAGGATGCTTGTTTCCGGTCCAGGGAAGACATGGCTTGGCAGTTCGGGCTGGACTGTTCCCATGAGGCACAGGGTCAGACTGATTTGCATATGGCCATGTCTGAACTGGGGTGGTGGAGTGAGCTAAAGAATGATGATGGATTAAACCCAGATCAGTTGACTGGGGGTGAGTGTTTGATTGGCTCGAACGTTCCGTCCATCATCCCCTTTTGTATCGCTTTGTTCGCCCTAGGTTGGCGGGGGTATGCCCAGACGTGGGTCCCTTGCTCACTTTGCCACTGGATTCAAGCAAGCCTGGCTGATGACGGCTGGAATGCCAGAAACCGGTCCTAGGATGCTTGTTTCCGGTCCAGGGAAGACATGGCTTGGCAGTTCGGGCTGGACTGTTCCCATGAGGCACAGGGTCAGACTGATTTGCATATGGCCATGTCTGAACTGGGGTGGTGGAGTGAGCTAAAGAATGATGATGGATTAAACCCAGATCAGTTGACTGGGGGTGAGTGTTTGATTGGCTCGAACGTTCCGTCCATCATCCCCTTTTGTATCGCTTTGTTCGCCCTAGGTTGGCGGGGGTATGCCCAGACGTGGGTCCCTTGCTCACTTTGCCACTGGATTCAAGCAAGCCTGGCTGATGACGGCTGGAATGCCAGAAACCGGTCCTAGGATGCTTGTTTCCGGTCCAGGGAAGACATGGCTTGGCAGTTCGGGCTGGACTGTTCCCATGAGGCACAGGGTCAGACTGATTTGCATATGGCCATGTCTGAACTGGGGTGGTGGAGTGAGCTAAAGAATGATGATGGATTAAACCCAGATCAGTTGACTGGGGGTGAGTGTTTGATTGGCTCGAACGTTCCGTCCATCATCCCCTTTTGTATCGCTTTGTTCGCCCTAGGTTGGCGGGGGTATGCCCAGACGTGGGTCCCTTGCTCACTTTGCCACTGGATTCAAGCAAGCCTGGCTGATGACGGCTGGAATGCCAGAAACCGGTCCTAGGATGCTTGTTTCCGGTCCAGGGAAGACATGGCTTGGCAGTTCGGGCTGGACTGTTCCCATGAGGCACAGGGTCAGACTGATTTGCATATGGCCATGTCTGAACTGGGGTGGTGGAGTGAGCTAAAGAATGATGATGGATTAAACCCAGATCAGTTGACTGGGGGTGAGTGTTTGATTGGCTCGAACGTTCCGTCCATCATCCCCTTTTGTATCGCTTTGTTCGCCCTAGGTTGGCGGGGGTATGCCCAGACGTGGGTCCCTTGCTCACTTTGCCACTGGATTCAAGCAAGCCTGGCTGATGACGGCTGGAATGCCAGAAACCGGTCCTAGGATGCTTGTTTCCGGTCCAGGGAAGACATGGCTTGGCAGTTCGGGCTGGACTGTTCCCATGAGGCACAGGGTCAGACTGATTTGCATATGGCCATGTCTGAACTGGGGTGGTGGAGTGAGCTAAAGAATGATGATGGATTAAACCCAGATCAGTTGACTGGGGGTGAGTGTTTGATTGGCTCAAACGTTCCGTCCATCATCCCCTTTTGTATCGCTTTGTTCGCCCTAGGTTGGCGGGGGTATGCCCAGACGTGGGTCCCTTGCTCACTTTGCCACTGGATTCAAGCAAGCCTGGCTGATGACGGCTGGAATGCCAGAAACCGGTCCTAGGATGCTTGTTTCCGGTCCAGGGAAGACATGGCTTGGCAGTTCGGGCTGGACTGTTCCCATGAGGCACAGGGTCAGACTGATTTGCATATGGCCATGTCTGAACTGGGGTGGTGGAGTGAGCTAAAGAATGATGATGGATTAAACCCAGATCAGTTGACTGGGGGTGAGTGTTTGATTGGCTCGAACGTTCCGTCCATCATCCCCTTTTGTATCGCTTTGTTCGCCCTAGGTTGGCGGGGTATGCCCAGACGTGGGTCCCTTGCTCACTTTGCCACTGGATTCAAGCAAGCCTGGCTGATGACGGCTGGAATGCCAGAAACCGGTCCTAGGATGCTTGTTTCCGGTCCAGGGAAGACATGGCTTGGCAGTTCGGGCTGGACTGTTCCCATGAGGCACAGGGTCAGACTGATTTGCATATGGCCATGTCTGAACTGGGGTGGTGGAGTGAGCTAAAGAATGATGATGGATTAAACCCAGATCAGTTGACTGGGGGTGAGTGTTTGATTGGCTCGAACGTTCCGTCCATCATCCCCTTTTGTATCGCTTTGTTCGCCCTAAGTTGGCGGGGGTATGCCCAGACGTGGGTCCCTTGCTCACTTTGCCACTGGATTCAAGCAAGCCTGGCTGATGACGGCTGGAATGCCAGAAACCGGTCCTAGGATGCTTGTTTCCGGTCCAGGGAAGACATGGCTTGGCAGTTCGGGCTGGACTGTTCCCATGAGGCACAGGGTCAGACTGATTTGCATATGGCCATGTCTGAACTGGGGTGGTGGAGTGAGCTAAAGAATGATGATGGATTAAACCCAGATCAGTTGACTGGGGGTGAGTGTTTGATTGGCTCGAACGTTCCGTCCATCATCCCCTTTTGTATCGCTTTGTTCGCCCTAGGTTGGCGGGGGTATGCCCAGACGTGGGTCCCTTGCTCACTTTGCCACTGGATTCAAGCAAGCCTGGCTGATGACGGCTGGAATGCCAGAAACCGGTCCTAGGATGCTTGTTTCCGGTCCAGGGAAGACATGGCTTGGCAGTTCGGGCTGGACTGTTCCCATGAGGCACAGGGTCAGACTGATTTGCATATGGCCATGTCTGAACTGGGGTGGTGGAGTGAGCTAAAGAATGATGATGGATTAAACCCAGATCAGTTGACTGGGGGTGAGTGTTTGATTGGCTCGAACGTTCCGTCCATCATCCCCTTTTGTATCGCTTTGTTCGCCCTAGGTTGGCGGGGGTATGCCCAGACGTGGGTCCCTTGCTCACTTTGCCACTGGATTCAAGCAAGCCTGGCTGATGACGGCTGGAATGCCAGAAACCGGTCCTAGGATGCTTGTTTCCGGTCCAGGGAAGACATGGCTTGGCAGTTCGGGCTGGACTGTTCCCATGAGGCACAGGGTCAGACTGATTTGCATATGGCCATGTCTGAACTGGGGTGGTGGAGTGAGCTAAAGAATGATGATGGATTAAACCCAGATCAGTTGACTGGGGGTGAGTGTTTGATTGGCTCGAACGTTCCGTCCATCATCCCCTTTTGTATCGCTTTGTTCGCCCTAGGTTGGCGGGGGTATGCCCAGACGTGGGTCCCTTGCTCACTTTGCCACTGGATTCAAGCAAGCCTGGCTGATGACGGCTGGAATGCCAGAAACCGGTCCTAGGATGCTTGTTTCCGGTCCAGGGAAGACATGGCTTGGCAGTTCGGGCTGGACTGTTCCCATGAGGCACAGGGTCAGACTGATTTGCATATGGCCATGTCTGAACTGGGGTGGTGGAGTGAGCTAAAGAATGATGATGGATTAAACCCAGATCAGTTGACTGGGGGTGAGTGTTTGATTGGCTCGAACGTTCCGTCCATCATCCCCTTTTGTATCGCTTTGTTCGCCCTAGGTTGGCGGGGGTATGCCCAGACGTGGGTCCCTTGCTCACTTTGCCACTGGATTCAAGCAAGCCTGGCTGATGACGGCTGGAATGCCAGAAACCGGTCCTAGGATGCTTGTTTCCGGTCCAGGGAAGACATGGCTTGGCAGTTCGGGCTGGACTGTTCCCATGAGGCACAGGGTCAGACTGATTTGCATATGGCCATGTCTGAACTGGGGTGGTGGAGTGAGCTAAAGAATGATGATGGATTAAACCCAGATCAGTTGACTGGGGGTGAGTGTTTGATTGGCTCGAACGTTCCGTCCATCATCCCCTTTTGTATGGTCAGGTATTGGAGCGTTGCATCTTAAAACATGACCCCCCTACACTACAAAAACACCACTGCACTAGCCTAAACCCTAAAACACTACCCCCAGCACGACCCCCTACACTACACAAGCACCACTGCACTATCCTAAACCCTAAAACACTACCCCCAGCACGACCTCCTACACTTCACAAACACCACTGCACTACCCTAAACCCTAAAACACTACCCCCAGCACGACCCCCTACACTACCCAAACACCACTGCACTAACCTAAATCCTAAAACAATACCCCCAGCACGACCCCTACACTACCCAAACACCACTGCACTACCCTAAAACATGACCCCCTACAGTACACAAACACCACTGCACTACCCTAAACCCTAAAACACTACCCCCAGCATGACCCCCTACACTACACAAGCACCACTGCACTACCCTAAACCCTAAAACACTACCCCCAGCACGACCCCCTAAACTACACAAACACCACTGCACTACCCTAAAACACTACCCCCAGCACGACCCCCTACACTACCCAAACACAACTGCACTAACCTAAATCCTAAAACACTACCCCAGCACGACCCCTATACTACCCAAACACCACTGCATTACCCTAAAACATGACCCCCTACACTACACAAACACCACTGCACTACCCTAAACCCTAAAACACTACCCCGAGCATGACCCCCTACACAAGCACCACTGCACTACCCTAAACCCTAAAACACTACCCCCAGCACAACCCCCTACACTGCCTGAACACCACTGCACTAAACCCTGAAACACCAGCCCCTGCACGACCCCCTGCACTGCCCGAACACCACTGCACTGCCCTAAACCCTGAAACACCACCCCTAGCATGACCCCCTACACTGCCCGAACACCACTGCACTGCCCTAAACCCTGAAACACCACCCACTTCACGACCCCCTACACTGCCCGAACACCACTGCACTGCCCTAAACCCTGAAACACCACCCCCAGCACGACTCCCTACACTGCCCGAACAACCCTGCACTGCCCTAAACCCTGAAACACTACCCCCAGCAAGACCCCCTACACTGCCCGAACACCACTGAACTGCCCTAAACCCTGAAACATCACCCCCAGCAAGACCCCCTACACTGCCCAAACACCACTGCCCTAAACCCTGAAACACCACCCCCAGCATGACCCCCTACACTGCCCGAACACCACTGCACTGCCCTAAACCCTGAAACACCACCCCCAGCACGACCCCCTACACTGCCCGAACACCACTGCTCTGTCCAAAACCCTGAAACACCACCCCAGCACGACCCCCTACACTGCCCGAACACCACTGCACTGCCCTAAACCTTGAAACACCAGCCCCAGCACGAACCCCTACACTGCCCGAACACCACTGCACTACCCTAAACCCTGAAACACCACCCCCAGCACGACCCCCTACACTGCCCGAGCACCACTGCACTGCCCTAAACCCTGAAACACCAGCCCCAGCACGACCCCCTACACTGCCCGAACACCACTGCACTGCCCTAAACCCTGAAACACCAGCCCCAGCACGCCCGCCTACACTGCCCGAACACCACTGCACTGCCCTAAACCCTGAAACACCAGCCCCAGCACGACCGCCTACACTGCCCGAACACCACTGCACTGCCCTAAACCGTGAAACACCAGCCTCAGCACGACCCCCTACACTGCCCGAACACCACTGCACTGCCCTAAACCCTGAAACACCACCCCCAGCACGACCCCCTACACTGCCTGAACACCACTGCACTGCCCTAAACCCTGAAACACCAACCCCAGCACGACCCCCTACACTGCCTGAACACCACTGCACTGCCCTAAACCCTGAAACACCACCCCCAGCACGACCCCCTACACTGCCCAAACACCACTGCACTGCCCTAAACCCTGAAACACCACCCCCTGCACGACCCCCTACACTGCCCGAACACTTCTGCACTGCCCTAAACCCTGAAACACCATCCCCAGCACGACCCCCTACACTGCACAAACACCACTGCACTGCCCTAAACCCTGAAACACTACCCCCAGCAAGACCCCCTACACTGCCCGAACACCACTGCACTGCCCTAAACCCTGAAACATCACCCCCAGCAAGACCCCCTACACTGCCCGAACACCACTGCCCTAAACCCTGAAACACCACTCCCAGCAAGACCCCTACACTGCCCGAACACCACTGCACTGCCCTAAACCCTGAAACACCAGCCCCAGCACGACCCCCTACACTGCCCGAACACCGCTGCACTGCCCTAAACCCTGAAACACCACCCCCTGCACGACCCCCTACACTGCCCGAACACCACTGCACTGCACTAATCCCTGAAACACCACCCCCAACACGACCCCCTACACTGCCCAAACACCACTGCACTGCCCTAAACCCTGAAACACCACCCCCTGCACGACCCCCTACACTGCCCGAACACCACTGCACTGCCCTAAACCCTGAAACACCACCCCCAGCACGACCCCCTACACTGCACAAACACCACTGCACTGCCCTAAACCCTGAAACACTACCCCCAGCAAGACCCCCTACACTGCCCGAACACCACTGCACTGCCCTAAACCCTGAAACATCACCCCCAGCAAGACCCCCTACACTGCCCGAACACCACTGCCCTAAACCCTGAAACACCACCCCCAGCAAGACCCCCTACACTGCCCAAACACCACTGCACTGCCCTAAACCCTGAAACACCACCCCCAGCATGACCCCCTACACTGCCCGAACACCACTGCTCTGCCCAAAACCCTGAAACACCAGCCCCAGCAGGACCCCGTACACTGCCCGAACACCACTGCACTGCCCTAAACCCTGAAACACCACCCCCAGCACCACCCCCTACACTGCCCGAACACCACTGCACTGCCCTAAACCCTGAAACACCACCCCCTGCACCACCCCCTACACTGCCCGAACACCACTGCACTGCCCTAAACCCTGAAACACCACCCCCTGCACCACCCCCTACACTGCCCGAACACCACTGCACTGCCCTAAACCCTGAAACACCACCCCCTGCACCGCCCCTACACTGCCCGAACACCACTGCACTGCCCTAAACCCTGAAACACCACCCCCAGCACGACCCCCTTTACTGCTCGAACACCACTGCACTGCCCCAAACCCTGAAACACCACCCCCAGCACGACCCCCTACACTGCCCGAACACCACCACTGCCCTAAACCCTGAAACACCACCCCCTGCACGACCCCCTACACTGCCCGAACACCACAGCACTGCCCTAAGCCCTGAAACACCACCCCCTGCATGACCCCCTACACTGCCCGAACACCACTGCACTGCCCTAAACCCTGAAACACCACCCCCAGCACGACCCCCTACACTGTCCGAACACCACTGCACTGCCCTAAACCCTAAAACACCACCCCCAGCACGACCCCCTACACTGCCCGAACACCACTGCACTGCCCTAAACCCTAGAACACTACCCCCAGCACGACCCCCTACACTACCCGAACACCACTGCACTACCCTAAACCCTAAAATACTCCCCCAGCACGACCCCCTACACTACCCGAACACAACTGCACCGCCCTAAACCCTCAAACACTCCCCCCGCATGACCCCCTACACTACCCGAACACCACTGCACTGCCCTAAACCCTAAAACACCCCCCCCAGCACGACCCCCTACACTACCCGAACACCACTGCACTGCCCTAAACCCTAAAACACTCCCCCAGCACAACCCCCTACACTACCCAAACACCACTGCACTGCCCTAAACCCTAAAACACTACCCCCGCATGACCCCCTACACTACCCAAACACCAAGGCACTACCCTAATCCCTAAAACACTACCCCCGCACGACCCCCTACACTACCCAAAGACCACTGCACTACCCTAAACCCTAAAACACTACCCCCCGCACGACTCCCTACACTACCCAAAGACCACTGCACTACCCTAAATCCTAAAACACAACCTCCTACACTACACAAACACCACTGCACTACCCTAAAACACTACCCCCTACACTACACAAACACCACTGCACTACCCTAAACCCTAAAAAACTACCCCCAGCACGAACCCCTACACTACCCAAACACCACTGCACTACCATAAACCCTAAAACACTACCCCCAGCAGTACCCCCTACACTGCCCAAACACTACTGCTCTACCCTAAACCCTAAAACACTACCCCCAGCAGTACCCCTACACTACCCAAACACCATTGCACTACCCTAAACCCTAAAACACTACCCCCAGCAGTACCCCTACACTACCCAAACACCACTGCACTGCCCTAACCCTAAATCACTACCCCCATCACGACCCCCTACACTGCCCGAACACCACTGCACTGCCCTAAACCCTAGAACACTACCCCCAGCACGACCCCCTACACTACCTGAACACCACTGCACTACCCTAAACCCTAAAATACTCCCCCAGCACGACCCCCTACACTACCCGAACACAACTGCACTGCCCTAAACCCTCAAACACTCCCCCCAGCATGACCCCCTACACTACCCAAACACCACTGCACTGCCCTAAACCCTAAAACACCCCCCCAGCACGACCCCCTACACTACCCGAACACCACTGCACTGCCCTAAACCCTAAAACACTCCCTCCAGCATGACCCCCTACACTACCCAAACACCACTGCACTGCCCTAAACCCTAAAACACTACCCCCGCATGACCCCTACACTACCCAAACACCAATGCACTACCCTAATCCCTAAAACACTACCCCGCACGACCCCCTACACTACCCAAAGACCACTGCACTACCCTAAACCCTAAAACACTACCCCCCCGCACGACTCCCTACACTACCCAAAGACCACTGCACTACCCTAAATCCTAAAACACGACCTCTTACACTACACAAACACCACTGCACTACCCTAAACCCTAAAACACTACCCCCTACACTACACAAACACCACTGCACTACCCTAAACCCTAAAAAAACTACCCCAGCACGAACCCCTACACTACCCAAACACCACTGCACTACCATAAACCCTAAAACACTACCCCCAGCAGTACCCCCTACACTACCCAAACACCACTGCTCTACCCTAAACCCTAAAACACTACCCCCAGCAGTACCCCCTACACTACCCAAACACCATTGCACTACCCTAAACCCTAAAACACTACCCCCAGCAGTACCCCCTACACTACCCAAACACCACTGCACTTCCCTAAATCACTACCCCCATCATGACCCCCTACACTACCCAAACACCACTGCACTACCCTAAACCCTAAAACACTACCCCCAGCACGACCCCCTACACTACCCAAACACCACTGCACTACCCTAAACCCTAAAATACTCCCCCCAGCATGACTTCCTACACTACCCAAACACCACTGCACTACCCTAAACCCTAAATCTACCCCCAGCATGACCCCCTACACTACACAAACACCACTGCACTACCCTAAACCCTAAAACCCTACCCCCAGCACGACCCTCTTCACTACCTAAACACAACTGCACAATTTGTTACAGGCGTTGCAACGCAGGCCTGTGGTGCTTACTGGAAGTACCTGGTGGGCTAGTTGGGCCCCAGGGACCCTCAGGATTCAAGGGGACCTAATCCCCCAACTTAAAACGCTCCACGGGGCGCGTTTGCACAGTGGTGAAGGGAGGGGCGGGGCCTCAGGTGACATGTGCGCAAACACGCCCTGTGGTGCGTTTTAAGTTGGGGAATTAATTCCCTTTGAATCCTGAGGGACCCTGGGGGCCAACTAGCCCACCAGGTACCTTCAGTAAGCACAACAGAGTTGCGTTGCAGAGAGGTGAAAAAAGGTGCGTGAACTCGGAACGCCTCTCTGCAACTCAGCTCTGTGGTCCTAACTGTAGGTACCTGGGGTGCTAGTTGGGCCCCAGGGACCCTCAGGATTCAAGGGGACTTAATCCCGCAACTTAAAACTCGCCACAGGGCGCGTTTGCACACATGTCACCTCAGGCCCCCCCTCTCTTCACCACTGTGCAAACGCGCCCTGTAGCGCGTTTTAAGAGGTAGTTTTAATCCCCCTGCCCTATTATGTACTAGGGACTTGCAGAGGAGGTCATGCTAATCACAGGGGTACCCCAACGCATAGTGTTCCCTAGTGTATGTAGGTGTTTTCACTGTATTCTAAGTGTCTTTTAGCATAGCACTGGCTCTGGTTAGTCAGAGTCAGTTACCACCAGTACCCGTCTGAAAAAGTTGTGGGCACAGGATGATTTTGCAACAAGGCCTCTTTCTGCTCCTCTGTTGGTTCTTTCTGCACATCTTTTGCTTCTTTCTGTGCATTTTTTCTTCTTTCTTCACATGTCCTACCTCTGTAGGCATAGTTAGAAACTAGCATTTAAAAAACCTTTGAAATTCACTTAAAAAATCATAGGTTTCAGGTACGTTATAGTTAGAAATTAGCATTTAAAAAACCTTTGAAATTCACTGAAAAAACCATAGGTTTCAGACACGTTATAGTTAGAAATTAGCATTTAAAAAACCTTTGAAATTCACTGAAAAAACCATAGGTTTTAGGGACAGTTATAGTTAGTTGGACATTTCACTCGTACAAAACCATAGAAATTCCCCCGTTATAGTTAGTTCAGCTAACTATAACTCGCGCCCACGCAATGCACTGCTGATGACGTCACATATTACATCACTCATGACATGGTCAGTGACATCACTGATGACATCACTGATGACATCTCAAATGACATCACTGATGACATCATCCATGTGATAATTTCATGCATCTTCTCACACCCTAATATAACTTTTGATACACCCACTCTAAATTACAGACTGCCATTCTCAAAACCATAGACACTCCAACACCAAAAACTACATACCCACTCACTGATTCTTAGGTCTACACACACATCCATTCACTCACCCGTACAGTCACTCATACTTACAGTCACTCAGTACAGGACTATCATATGCACTCATACATCTATATAAACACTCACACACCGCCACTCATCCATAGAGGTACTCACACACCTAGTCAGTCATGCAAAAATTAATCACACACCCATTTACTCACCTATACAGTTATACACACACCAGCTCACTTACTCATACAAATACTAGCACATTCTTACGCTCTTATACAATAACTGATACAAGCACACACGCATCCATACAGCCACTCTCACTATCACATACTCTCACTTATAGCCATTTAAATACTCTAACACACATATATACTGCCTTTTACATATGTAGTTACTCGCACATGTACCACTGAGATATACATTCACTCACTAACACACCCATACACACACTCACCCACCCAAGCAGTCCATCACAGATGCACTCTTGAAATCATGCACCCAGTGAATCACCCACTCACACATCTAAGTACAGAGTCACACACACCCCACACACACAAACACTCAGGCAGCCATACAGATACTCAGTGAACCAATCAATAACCCATATAGACACTCATGTAGCTATTCACAAATCCATGCATCCACTTACACACCAACAGACGGATACAGACATTCACACAGTTTAGTCACTAACCCATGTATTCAGTAAGATACGTTTAATCACTCACTTGTAGAGTCAGTCACTCACATGCTAAATCATCAATTCAGACACTTATACACCCACTCATTCTTCAATACGCCTTTCCCTATATATATTAAACATATTTAAACTTTACAGAAATACACAGTCCCTGGATGATGTCATCAGTGATGTCATCAGTGATGTCATTTGAGATGTCATCAGTGATGTCATCAGTGATGTCACTGACCATGTCATGAGTGATGTAATATGTGACGTCATCAGCAGTGCATTGCGGGGCGCGAGTTATAGTTAGCTGAACTAACTATAACGGGGGAATTTCTATGGTTTTGTACGAGTGAAATGTCCAACTAACTATAACTGTCCCTAAAACCTATGGTTTTTTCAGTGAATTTCAAAGGTTTTTTAAATGCTAATTTCTAACTATAACGTGTCTGAAACCTATGGTTTTTTCAGTCAATATATATATATATATATATATATATATATATATATATATATATATATTCACTGAAAAAACCATAGGTTTTAGGGACAGTTATAGTTACTTGGACATTGCACTCGTACAAAACCCGTGAAATTCCCCCGTTATAGTTAGTTCAGCTAACTATAACTCGCGCCCCGCAATGCACTGCTGATGACGTCACATATTACATCACTCATGACATGGTCAGTGACATCACTGATGACATCACTGATGACATCTCAAATGACATCACTGATGACATCATCCAGTGACTGTGTGTTTCTGTAAAGTTTAAATATTTTTAAAATATATAGGAAAAGACGTATTGAAGAATGAGTGGGTGTGTAAGTGTCTGTATGGATGATTTAGTAGGTGCGTGACTGACTCTATAAGTGAGTGATTTAACGTATCTTACTGAATGCATGGGTTAGTGACTAAACTGGGTGTATGTCTGTATCCGTCTGTCTGTTGCTGTGTAAGTGGCTGCATGTGTTTGTGAATAGCTAAATGAGTGTCTATATGAGTTATTGAATGCTTGTCTGAGTATCTGTATGGGTGCCTGAGTGTTTGTGTGGGAGGGGTGTGTGCAACTCTGTGCATAGATGTGTGAGTGGGTGATTCACTGGGTGGATGGTTTCAAGAGTGCATCTGTGATAGACTTTATGGGTGGGTAAGTGTGTGTAAGAGTGTGTTAGTGAGTGAATGTATGTCCCAGTGGTACATGTGTGAGTAACTACATATGTGAAAGGCAGTATATATGTGTGTTGGAGTATATAAATAGCTATAAGCGAGAGTGACTGATTGTGATAGTGGCTGTATGGATGAGTGTGTGCTTGTATCAGTGATTGTATAAGAGCGTAAGAATGTGCTAGTATTTGTATGAGTAAGTGAGCTGGTGTGTGTATAACTGTATAGGTGAGTAAATGGTAGTGTGTTTAATTATTTGCATGACTGACTAGGTGTGTGAGTACCTCTATGGATGAGTGGCGGTGTTTGAGTGTCTATATAGGAGTATGAGTGCATATGATAGTCCTGTACTGAGTGACCGTAAGTATGAGTGACTGTACGGGTGAGTGAGTGGATGTGTGTGTGTAGACCTAAGAATCAGTGAGTGGGTATGTAGTTATTGGTGTTGGAGTGTCTATGGTTTTGCGAATGGCAGTCTGTAATTTAGAGTGGGTGTATCAAAGGTTATATTAGGGTGTGAGGAGGTGCATCAGATTATCACGTGGATGATGTCATCAGTGATGTCATTTGAGATGTCATCAGTGATGTCATCAGTGATGTCACTGACCATGTCATGAGTGATGTAATATGTGACGTCATCAGCAGTGCATTATGGGCGCGAGTTATAGTTAGCTGAACTAACTATAACGGGGAATTTCACGGGTTTTGTACGAGTGCAATGTCCAAGTAACTATAACTGTCCCTAAAACCTATGGTTTTTTCAGTGAATTTCAAAGGTTTTTTAAATGCTAATTTGTAACTATAACGTGTCTGAAACCTATGGTTTTTTCAGTGAATTTCAAAGGTTTTTTAAATGCTAATTTGTAACTATAACGTGTCTGAAACCTATGGTTTTTTCAGTGAATTTCAAAGGTTTTTAAATGCTAATTTCTAACTATAACGTGCCTGAAACCTACGTTTTTTAGTGAATTTCAAAGGTTTTGTAAATGACAATTTTTAAATGTATTAATTGTTATTTTAATTTTTTCATACTGATTTACTACATTTTTTGAAACAATTTTTTTTTACATATTTTATTTTTTAAATTACATTGTAATTACATTATACATTACATTACAAAAAATACTTTCTCTTAATGAATTACTTTAGTTTAAATACTTTGCAGATAGGCAATAGACTTTTAAGTACAGTAGTTACAGTTGTTGCAATGGGCAACACATTTTCAAACACAATGCAACATTCTGCTCAATGTGAATTTCTAGTTAAATGCAATTAGTTACTTTATGGATTACTTTTCTAACCACAGGACTGGATCCTAGATTCAGTCCTGGTACATCTCCTGTAAACAGTTGAGTAAAAGCGTTTTGGTTACAGTCGTGATTTTTAAGGAATATTATTGTATTTTAAAAGTTGTCACTTAGAAACTTTTTCTCATAGAATCACCAATGTTATCCTATGGAAGGAAATTCACTTAGCAGGTAAAAACTGTTATCGTTACTTTTTCTTACTCAGTGTTGGATCCTGGATCCAGCACTGGTGCATCTCCTATAAACAGTTGAAAGAATGCGTTTAAGTCATACAGGCGATTTTTAAGGAATATTTGTAGTTTGTGAAAATCAACACTTTGAAACTTTTTGCTGAAAACCAGTCAATGTTAGACTATGAAGGAAATTCAAGTTACCGGTAAGTACGGTTAAAATTACTTTTGAGGATCAGTACTGGGCTGAAACATGCAGCACTGAGGTCTCTCCTGATAACAGGTGAGTAAATCGGAATTCGTATTTCGGCTGATTTTAGAGGAATATTTTAAAGTTCCAAAACTCCACACTTAGAAGAATTTCCAAGTGAAACCAGTCAATGTTAGCCTATGGAAGGAAATTCAAGTTACTGGTAAGTACGGTTAAAATTACTTTTCAGGACCAGTACTGGGCTGAAAGATGCAGCACTGAGGTCTCTCCTGATAACAGGTGAGTAAATCGGAATTCGTATTTCGGCTGATTTTAGAGGAATATTTTAAAGTTCCAAAACTCCACACTTAGAAGAATTTCCAAGTGAAACCAGTCAATGTTAGCCTATGAAGGAAATTCAAGTTACCGGTAAGTACGGTTAAAATTACTTTTCAGGATCAGTACTGGGCTGAAAGATGCAGCACTGAGGTCTCTCCTGATAACAGGTGAGTAAATCGGAATTCGTATTTCGGCTGATTTTAGAGGAATATTTTAAAGTTCCAAAACTCCACACTTAGAAGAATTTCCAAGTGAAACCAGTCAATGTTAGCCTATGAAGGAAATTCAAGTTACCGGTAAGTACAGTTAAAATTACTTTTCAGGATCAGTACTGGGCTGAAAGATGCAGCACTGAGGTCTCTCCTGATAACAGGTGAGTAAATCGGAATTCGTATTTCGGCTGATTTTAGAGGAATATTTTAAAGTTCCAAAACTCCACACTTAGAAGAATTTCCAAGTGAAACCAGTCAATGTTAGCCTATGAAGGAAATTCAAGTTACCGGTAAGTACGGTTAAAATTACTTTTCAGGACCAGTACTGGGCTGAAAGATGCAGCACTGAGGTCTCTCCTGATAGCAGGTGAGTAAATCGGAATTCGTATTTCGGCTGATTTTAGAGGAATATTTGCACAATGGTGAAGGGAGGGGCGGGGCCTGAGGTGACATCTTTGCAAACGCGCCCCGTGGCGCGTTTTAGGTTGGGGGATTAAGTTCCCTTGAATCCTGAGGGTCCCTAGGGGCCAACTAGACCACCAGGAACCTCCAATATGCGCCAGGGGCTGCGTTGCAGAGACGTGTAGAGAGGCCACACCCCTTTTACACCTCTCTGCAACGCAGCTCTGTGGCGCTTTCTGGATGTACCTGTTGGGCTAGTTGGCCCCAGGGACCCTCAGGATTGAAGGGGATTTAATTCCCCATCTTAAAACGCGCCACGGGGCCTGTTTGCACACATGTCACCTGAAGCCCCGCCCCTCCCTTCACCACTGTGCAAACGCGCCCCGTGGCGCGTTTTAAGTTGGGGGATTAAGTCCCCTTGAATCCTGAGGGTCCCCGGAGTCCAACTAGCCCACCATATACCTCCAAAAGCGCCACAGAGCTGCGTTGCAGAGAGGTGTAAAAAGGGGTGTGGCCTCTCTACACCTCTCTGCAACGCAGCCCCTGGCGCATACTGGAGGTTCCTGGTGGGCTAGTTGGCCCCCAGGGACCCCCAGTATTCAAGGGGAATTCGTCCCCTCTGCAAACGCGCCAGGGGCGCGTTTGCAGAGTGGTGAAGGAAGGGGCGGGGCCTGCGGGCGGATCGTTTAAAAAAAAAAAAAAAATGTGTCCTCTGAAGGGGGCTGTGTGGCCCCCTTCCTTTTTCCTGTTTTTATGCCCTGGGGACCCCATCCCCCAGGGCCTTACCCCTTTTTTTAAATTTTTAATTTTAAAAAAAAAACGGGAATGGGGCCGCGTGGCCCCCCTTCCCTGGGCCTGTATTGGCCCCGGGGACCCCATCCCCCGGGGCATGGCCTCGTTTTTATTTATATTCTTTGGAGGGGGCTGCGTGGCCCCCTCCTCTGGCCATTTAAGGCCCCGGGGACCCCATCCCCGGGGCCGGCCATTCCGTTTTTTTTTTTTTTTTTTGGGGGAGGGGGCCGCGTGGCCCCCTCCCGGGCCACTACTTGCCCCGGGGACCCCATCCCCCGGGCCTGGCCTCTCGTTGGGGACTGTGGGGGGTCCCCAATCCCCCACAGTCCCGCCGGCTCCCCGCGTCCCTAGGGTGCCGGCATTGCTTTACACATGGGGAGCAGCTAACATGCTGCTCCCCATGTGTAAAGCAATGTGCTTTGGATATTGGAAGAGAGAGCAGGTTTCCCTGCCTCTCTTCCAATATCCAAAGCAGTTTGCAATGACAGGACGGGAGCCGCGAGGCTCCCGTCCTGTCATTGCAAACAGCAGTGTCCCGGGGGTAGGCACCCCGGGACACTGCAGGAGCCGGCCCTGGGGGTGGTGGTCCCCAGGGCCATCAAGGGCTCCAGGAGGGGGGCCGCGCGGCCCCCTCCCATTCAGTACACAGCCCCGGGGAGGTGGTGGTCCCCGGGGCTCTGGGGTCCGTAACGGACCCCCATATTAAAATGTTTAGTGCCCCGGGAGGTGGTGGTGCTCGGGGCGTGTGGGGGCTGGAGCCCCCCCACACAGGTTTAATAATTTTTTTAAAAAGCCCCGGGAGGTGGTGGTCCCCGGGGCTGCGGGAGGCTCAGAGCCCTCCCGCACCATTATTTTAAAAAGCCCCGGGGGTGGCGGTCCCCGGGGCTTGGGGGCCTTTGAGGCCCCCACACATTAAATTATCCTCCCACCATGCCCCCGGGACTTGGGCCACCCGGGGCCAATTAACATCGAAGCGCGGGAGACCGCGCTTTGATTTTTTTCGGCAGGATTCGCGCACCCTGAGCGCATCCTGCCGATTTAAAAAAATTTTTTTTTTTTTTTTTGCCCAGGGTTTCCTTGTGGGACCCCTGAGCAAACCTAGGGGGTCAGGGTGTTTCTACCCTGCCCCCTTTGTGCGCTTTGCGCACTTGTTTCTGTCCCTCGGTTCTACCGAGGGATAAAATGGCTGCCAACATTTCCTGAATCGGAATGTTGACAGCCAGCTGACAGCCAATTAACATGCAGCTCGTGATCGGGAGGGTACGCGGACCCTACTCGTCCCTAGATATCACTAACTTTTTACTTTTCATTTTCTCAGCAACTACTGAACGGATTTACACCATTTAACAAAAAGGGTTCTTTCTGAACCAAGAACTACCTCTTTGCCAAATTTGGTGTAATTCCGTTCAGCAGTTCGGGCTGTAGCCGTGTCTAAAGTTTCCTATGGGAAAATGCATGGGGAAAACGCGTTTTGGGACCCCCTTTTTTTCTCGGCCCCCGCTTGACTTATCACCCCGAGACTTTCAGGGTAGGAGCGGACCGGAGTGCCCCACGAAGTTGAAAATTTCGCGAAGATACGTCAACCGGCAAGAGAGTTATTTCAAATAGAATGTCGCGGATTTCCTATGGATAATAGGTTGTAACTATAACTATCTACTGGCGACCGCCAGTAGATAATATATATACATGTATATATATATATAAATATATTACCCGCTGGCGGTCACCAGTAGGTAGTTATAAGCAGGACCTAGTTTTCATAGGAAAAGCGTTTTTTGACTTGGCTATAACTTTGGCGTTGTTTGACCAATCTGCATGAATTTTTGCCCAAAAAGTGTCACAGTGGGTACTATTGATTGGGAAAGTTTGGGGGTTATCCGTGCGGTGGGGACTGAAAATTTGGGGCACAAAATAAGGTTGCATTTGTAATGTTAATTCCCATAGGAACCTTCAAACACCTCTACAGCCCGAGCCGCTGAACGGACTTACACCAAGGGGCATATTCACAAAGGAAGTGGCGGACTGAGGCGTTAGCCTTCCTGGCTTAACGCCTGACTCCGCCACAACGCCGGGCTGCACTATATTTACAACAATATGATGCAGCCCTTCATTTCCCCCTGCGCTGGCGCTACACTTAGCAGCCTAGCGCCAACGCAGACACTCCTGCAGGATTCTAGGGAAAATGACGACTTGTTAAGAGGAGGAGTTGCAGAACAAGACACATATATGTTATGTTCACATGTTTAGATTTTTAAAGTTATTTTTTTAAACTGGTGCAGAAAATGTTCTTATGTTTTACTTGTGACTACACTACTCTTGTTTAATAATGTGACCAAAAGTACTACAACTCCCAGAATGCAAATAACATAGAAGTATCTATTCTGCACATGATGCTTAGACATTTAAAACATTCTTAGGGGCATATTTACAAGCCCCTATCGCCACGAGAACGTCACTTTTTACGACATTCCTGTGGCGATAGGGACTTCACTTAACGTGGCTTAATGCTGCCTTGTAAATAAGGCCCCTTTTTACGACGTTCCTGTGGCGATAGGGGCTTCTTATTTAAGAGGCAGCGTTACGCCACTTAACGTGGCTTAACGCTGTCTTGTAAATAAGGAACCCTTTCACGCTATGTTTAGCGTGAAAGGGGAGGGCAATGGGTGTTACTGTAGGTGTTCCATCGCAACACCCATTGATTCTGACGCTGCCCCCAATTTACAAGGGAGGCGTAAATAGGAGGCAGCACCAGAATTAACACCAGGGTAAACTTGTTCTTACCCTGGCGCAATGAGAAGAAATGTTTTATTTCTCCTCATTTTTTCTGTTTTCATGTGTGCTGCATTGTGCAGCACTCTTGGAAACAGCGTAAGGTCAATTTATTGTTTAAGCACAGGAAGGTCCCCTTGTAAAAAATGCAACAATTAAGTTCCAAAACAGCATTTAAAGATTGTTTATGTGCATGAAGGGGGACCTTCCTGCACATAAACAATCTTCCCCTTCACGCAGACATCCTTGCACTATGGTGCAAGGGGGCCTGCATTGGGGCTAGGCTGCTAAGTGTAGCGCCAGCGCAAGTGAAAACGCAGGGCTGCACCATATTCTTGTAAATATGGTACAGCCCCGTGTTTCTGAAGTGGCAGAGTGAGGCTTTAAGCCAGGAAGGCTAATGCCTCACTCAGCCACTCCCCTTGTGAATATGCCCCTTAGTTTATAAATACCTTCCTCATTACAACTTTGAACAATACTATACTGTTATTTTTCTATAAACTACACAATGGAATAAAGTGGCACTAATTCATTTTTCTCTTACAGCCCAAAATAGTTCGTACTAACATCTTAAACACATACCCTCTGATAGATACAGATCATCTCATACATTTTTTTCATATCACTGTGATACTCTTTGTTTAATCAAATTCCCATATACATCTTCATTTTTATTGTAATTTTTTTTAAATAACTAAAAAGTTATGTACATACGTAGATTATGGGGCCGATTCCGATTCGGGCCAGAAATCTCTCCGACCGAGCCGGACCCGGAGAGAATTCCGGCCGAATCGGACTCTGGCAGTCCGACCGGACGAGTACGATGCATTTGCATGCTATCGGACTCGATTCGGTCAGACTCCCTCTGAAGTCAATGGGAGCTGGTCGTACAACGCGTACGCGGGCTCCCATTGACTCAATGGGTGCGAGGCGAACGAGGGCGCCTCCTACAGCGGGTACGCGTCCATGCGCATCGCGGCGTACATGCACAGGTAGGGGGGACCCATGGGTCCCCCCTGTGTGCGACTCGCGCGGCTACGCATACAGGGGGGTCCGACACGGACCCCCAAAGTACAGCTCCGACAGCTCTTTCGAGCCGGACGGCGCGAGTCGGTCGGACTGCTCGCGGCGCGCATCGTACTTACCCGGCCGGGAAACGTCTCCATAGCGCGGTGTGAGTCGTGTCCGTGCGAGTCGATCGGAGCGTGTTGAAGCCGCGTACGAGTCGGTCGGCGATTTCGCGGGCGCTTGCATCGTACTTGCTCGGCCGGACCCGCGTACGAATCGGTCGGGAAACAGGGCTCCGAATCGGATCCGGTAAAGCCGAATCCGATTCGGAGCACTACCGGCCGAGATCGGAATCGGCCCCTATATTGTTGGTTTAGCTCTTTTTTAATAGTTTTGACAGAGTTAGGATTTGTAAAAACTAAGCAACCTCTCCAACTTTCCACTCTATGATCATGAGAAAGGCAGCAAATGAAAGTATGTCTTTCATTTTAGACTATTCAAGCTCCACTTGTGAATGTTTTGCATCTGTTAACTCTTTCCCTCTCTTTCAAAACAAGGTTCCTGTCTCCACATGTTCGCAATATTTTCGCAATGATCGTCCAAACCTATATTTAGCTTCAGTTTTTTTTAATTTAGATAATGCACAACAGTTTATTAGATAGTCCTCAATTGGAAATTAAAGTTTATCATTACTTAAATGAATGCATATCGCCTCAACTTTAAAATAAAATTCTGTCTCTTTAATAATAATAAGCAAGCTTATAAAGCGCATGGTTACACTCACTAGTGTGTCCCCGCGCTATGGCTAGACCTCGTCAGGAACAATAATGTGACATAGCTTAAAGGAAACCTATGGGTGGAAGAGCCATGTTTTCAGTTTTTTCCGAAAAATGATTTCAGAAGGTTCCTTCCGGAGAGCGAGAGGGAGGTCACTCAAGTGTTTAGCGGCTAGATAGCGGAAGGATCGGCCACCCATTCTTGCTCTTTTGATAACCGGGGTTTTGACCTGTCCAGTCCCCGAAGATCTTAGATGTCGGGATGGAGTGTAGGGGGACAGTAGGTTGTGTAGATAACTTGGCCCTTTCCCCTACAGAATACGGTGACTAACACACAGGGCCTTAAAAAGTATTCTCTCCCTCACTGGGAGCCAGTGAAGGGCAGCGAGGGCATTCTTGGAGGAAGCTCTCCTGGGCAGCATCAGAACAAGGTGGGCCGCTGCGTTCTGAATACATTGAAGTCTCTTCAGACACTTACTACTAGCTCCCAGGTATAGAGCATTTCCGTAGTCCCGGTGGGAGGTTACAAGCGCATGGACTAGGGTTTTCCTTGCTGCCACGGGAAGCATGTCTAAGGTTTTCCAAAGCCCTTTCATTATTCCAAAACACTTCCCGGCCACAATTCTAGTGTGAATCTCAAAGGAGAGCTTGGAGTCCAGCCACATCCCCAAGTTCTTGCTAATTACTGTGGGAGGGGGTCGGGCCCAGAGTCTGCGGCCACCAGGATGAGGACCAGATCTAGGGAGAATTTCCCTCCACTAGAACCTCAGTTTTGCTGCCATTTAATTTTAAACAGTTATTCGTCATCCATGATGCCAGCTCCTGTAGGCAAGTAGAAAAATTGGTGGCTGCCTCTTCATGAGATTGTGACAGTGAGACCACCAGTTGCATGTCATCCGCGCATGACACGACACTGATTCCATGTTTAGTAATAATCTCTGCCAGTGGGGCTATATAGAGATTAAAAAGAGTGGGGATTAATATAGAGCCCTGGGGGACCCCTTGAGCAAGTGCATTGCTTTTGGAATAATGAGGTCGCTGAGACACCTTAAAGCTTCGATCCTGTAAAAAGGACCCCAGCCACTCTAGGGCCAGTTTATCCAGCCCGCCTTTTCTGAGGCGCTGTAGGAGCATTGGGTGGGCTACAGTGTCGAATGCGGCACTGAGGTTCAAGGGAACCAAAGCAACTATCTGGCCCTCATCTACTTGTCTGCAAATAGTTTCTGTTGACAGGAGCAGTGCTGACTCAGTCGAGTAAGTTGCTCGAAAACCTGATTGCGTAGGGTGCAATAGTCTGTGTCGGTTTATGTGGGCCGTCAGTTGCATATTGACCACTTTTTCGGCGATTTTCGCAAAATATGGCAGGAGTGAGACCGGTCGAAGGTTCTCCAGCTGACTCTCACTCACATTCGGCTTTTTTTTATGGGGAGGACAATCGCTTCTTTCCATCTTTTAGGGACCACTCCCGACTCAAATGAGATTTCAAGGAAGTGCCTAATATAAGGTACTAGGATCTCCAGGCTGTCTCTCAGATTTTTAGGAGCAGTGGGGTCCCTATGTGACCCGGATTTAATACTTAAGGCTATGCCTTTGAGGTCGTCACAGGAGGGAAGATCAAATCTAGAGAGGTAGTCTGCCTCCTCCACGTTGGTCATCCCCTCGCTATTGGAACTCCCATTACGTGCCTCATCCAGGAAGGTAGTATAGATCCTTGCTACCTTCTCTGCAAAGAAGTCTGCCACCAGATTGCAAGAATCAACAGATCCGCTTTTGGAAGCCGTAGTTCTGGCTAGTGACAAAATGTCTTTGAAAATTGTGAAAAGTTCTCTAGAAGAGTTCTCAGCTTGCTCTATCTTATCATTGTTGTAGGCGGCACAAGTTTTTCTTATGAGGGAGTGGTAGTGCTTTAGACTGGTTTTGTATTCAGCCTTCCTGTGATCTGAAAAGTCTTTCCTTCATACTCGTTCTAACCGCTTGCAGGAAGTCTTTGCTGTCCTGAGTCCTTCATTAAACCATGGGGCCGATTTTAACTGTCTCCCCGGCGGCCTAGAGGACCATGGGGCTACTCTGTCTAGTGCCTCCGTAATCCGTTCATCTAATAAGCTACAGGCAGACTCAATGTCCTTGCCTCCCGGTGGACCGCCCTGCTGGAATGCGCAATTGAAGTTTGCTGCTGAGAACCTAGCCCACTTCCTATGCAGCGTCTCTGCACCTATCGTCTTTGGCATAGGGGTGTTAGGTACCAGGGCACTAAAGGGAACCAAATAATGATCAGTCCAAGGTATTGCAATGGGGTGTTCAATTACTAAATCCCCCCAGTTGGCGAAAACCGGGTCTAGTAGGTGGCCTAGTTGGCGGGTTGGGAGAGGAGATTGCAACACCAGCTGCTAGGCGGCCAATTTCTGACAGAGCTCTTGCGCTCCGGTATTAGCCATCTCATCAAAGTGTAGGTTCATGTCCCCCAACACAAGCACTTTATTATACCGAAGTGCAGGTTGTATCACCTGTTCCATTAGGCTCGATGCAAACCGGGTGGTGGGACCTGGTGGTCTGTAGATTGAAAATCCTTTTATAATATAGTTTGCGGCAACTGTGATCATAAAAAACCCAGCTTCGCTCGCAGCGATGTTAGCTAACTCTAAAGTGCATTGAACTGATAGCTTATGAATGATGGCTATCCCTCCCCCCCTGTTTTTTTGTCGACCCAGTCTAGCAATCCCATAGTTATGTGGGAGGGCCTCGAGGATTTCAGGTGCAGAGTCCTTGTTCAACCAGGTTTCTGTGAGAAACATAATATCTGGCTGATTGTCTGCTAGATGCTCATGAATTTCAAATTTGTGCTTCTTAAGAGATCTACAGTTGACCAGAATTAGATTACATTTCTGATCTATCCCGGTTTGTTTCGTGTTTACCTCTATTCTATAGGGGCAGTAGCTACATTTCTGAAGTGTAGATCCCACCAGTATACTATGCCTGCATTGCTCTCGGATGGGGGCATAGTGTATGTAGTTAACAAACCATTCCCCCTAATACACTTTTAGCTCAGTGTATCTAACAACCCAGTGGAACCGGAAGATCATAAGTTCACAGCACATTCTAGAAGGAACATGTTACTTCCAAATGAGATACACGCAGGTGTGGTTTACTGCACAGATTTAGAAGCATTTACATGTCTGTATTATATTCCTGTTTTATAAACCTAATTTTATTCACTTACTTACTGACAACATAAAATGAAATATATATATATATATATTTTAAAGAAAACACCTCCATTTTAACTAGTCCTGGGCGGTAAACTACTCTTGTCGGTAATGCACAGACACTCTGGTCCTTCCTCATTGTCTGTAGCTACATTTAAAAGGAGAAAATGAGCGTCTGCCCCTTGCATGAGTTGAAACGTGTTATACTACATACCTTGCCGTTGAAATAAAGCATTTTCATTGAAGCATGTCTGGTTGGGCCTGTTTGTACGGCACTGGAAGTGGCATGTGTTTTTTTTCTTCTGGAAATATTTGATGTTTGACGCACCCTAACAGGCCCTAACCCAAGAGGCTGGGTGTATGTATATATCAAAACAATACCCTTTCAGGCATAGAGTGACACATGAATTATGCAAAAAAAGGATGCAGAGAACTCTGGGTAGTTCTTTTTTTGCATAATTTATCTGTCACTCTATGCCTGAAAGGGTGTTTTTTTTACTTATATTGGGTGCTCCCTTGTGTCTGGGCAAAGCTATACCTCTCTGAAGAGCTCTAATGAGAGCATAAAACGTGCCAGGGGTTGCTTTTATTCATTTCAGGTTGGCTTGTATGATATTTTACCAATCCAAAGCTGTAATACTGTGCCCGGAGTGGTAAAAGACGTTTGTCACTTTACAGCTTGTCATGGATAGCACTGTGCTAATCCTATGCTTAAGAGTTTGCTCTACAAATGGCAAAAGACTTTGTCCCTTTCTATCTCGGCATGGACGGCACTGTGCTAATCCTATGCTTAAAGACTTTGATAGAAAAGGAGACATTTGAGTGCAGCGGGTGTGATGAGAGTGCTCTATACTGGAGCTGTTTTCCACCTAAACTTGAGAACTACCCAGAGTTCTCTGCTTCTTCTTTCTCTTTTTTGCGTATATATATATATATCCTCATGTGGACTTGAAGTTTGGTGCTGCCCACATACCTCCAATGTGTGTGTGTATATATATATATATATACATATATATATATATATATATATACACACACACACATTGGAGGTATGTGGGCAGCACCAAACTTCAAGTCCACATGAGGATCTTACAACACCTCAGAGCCATAGTCAACAATGATCATACATATCCAGTGGCTAGGCATTTCAAAGAGGTCCACAATAACAATTTACAACACCTGAAATATTTTGTCATTGACAATGTACCCACATCAAGAAGAGAATGTCCCTGTGAAAAACTCCTTAGACAACTGGAGTCACAATATATACTTGATCTCAATACTAAGACACCGTCGGGCCTAAATATGAGTGAAGATTTGTATAATTTTCTATAATGACCTGTCTATGTACTAATGTTTCCAACAACTGTTTGAGTTGCTAACATACCAGATATTGGCTCTCATCTATGTTCTACATGCTTTCCCCCGATATTCCGCCCTTCCTTTCTTCCCTCCATTTGTCCTCCCCACCCATCTTTTCCAGTTCTCCAATCTCTCTGGTTTGTATATATTTATGGGTTTGTTCTCCTGTTTTGTTTTCCTTTATCAGTTCCCCGTTATGCCACTATATTGTTTTACATATCTACTTCAGACTTCACAGTGGGCAACTCAAGATCTGACTATTTAATAGTGCCTACTCTATGATTATGCATATCTATTCCAAACCTTGATATGTTTTTGTTATGTACTTACATAATCCACATAGCTTACACTATTGCCCGTGACTGTTGAGTCTGTTTTCCTGTATTCATACAGTGACATATCTGTTCCACTGGTGACATGTACATTCGTACGTATAGCAATTAGCACTGCTTGCCATGCATGCCTCGCACTGTATATATTTCAGTAGTATTTTGTTACCTTTTCTCACTCCTGTCACTTTGTGCACAATAACTTTGCTGTACATACATCTCATTCTCATCAGCACTTTTCAATTCTCACAATGCAAATTCAGCACCTATACACTTCCCTAGGTCTTTGTTTGTATATAGATTTAGTCACGTACACGGACTCATTGTTACACCATCCGGTTCTCATAGGTCAACGCTAGATTAAATATACGCCCCAACACAGCCACGTATAGAGTTGCTACAATATCGACTTGCTGTTCGATCTTTGCATTTAGACAGAGATTGACCATTGTCTGCACTCCTATTACTCAGAACAAGGCCAGTTTACATTGCATTATAAGATCAATCATTCCACGATCTTTTTGCTTGTTGATCTTTAGAAATTGTATGTTTATGTATACCTCACATCTGCGCTGAACCGATGACAATAAGATTACATTTGCACATGTCTTCTATGTCTATATTGAAGAATGATGTTTGAAGTCTGTCTATATTGTCCATGACCTACTTGGTCACTAACATGTGATTCCTGACCTAGGGGGTGTGAAATGTTCTCTCACCTGTGTCTAATGAAGATGTAAATGACGGTTGAGTAACAATACTGTATCCTATAGCTTGGCATTTTATGTAGCGCGTTATGTGAACAAGGCCGTAGGTCGACGGCTGATACGTGTCATGTGGACCATGACATTCAAATAAATTAACTTTTTTCACTATACCTGGAGTCTGTGCCTGAGCCATGATTCTTCACTGTTTATGCATCGGGAAGTATTTGTGTATAATATATATATATATATATATATATATATATATATATATATATATATATATATATATATATATATATATATATACCTTACACCTGTGAGGCAAAGGAGGGGCGAGTGATCACATGATTAGGAGTGGTCACGGACTTAAACATCGTCACAATGGACTCCCGGGAACAGCGATAAGGCAGCTGAGACGGGCACTGATGAGGCCAATTGATGGCTGAAACGCGCCTGCCCAGCGTTTCAGGGACATTTATTGCCAGTGCGAGAAAATCAATAAATCTGTTGTTTATTCTCCCGGAGCTGTGTCACACTCTTTCTTGAGTAAGAGAGAGCCTGGTCTTCATGTTTTACCAGCTTGCAGGTGCTGGTTTTGTGACACGCCCTCCCGGTTTGGAGCTACGCGGTTTACCTGCAATCTTTTGGCGGCATATATATATATATATATATATATAATATACAAGAAGAGTTGCCTCTAGGTGGGATGCACTCCCAGGTGGAAATTACGCCAAAGCAAGGGCACACGCCATGAACAAAGTCCTTTTCTGGTTTCCTGCCAGACGCGTTTCGGGCCAACGCCCTCTTCAGTGGCAGACAATGTGACGTGACGGCGTGCGGCAACCACCAGTAAATCCCCGTAATAATAATGCTCAGGTGAACCACCTGAAGCAATGCTTCCTGGGACTGGTGGTTCAGTAAAATCCAAGTGGGTCGCCGCCATCACTCACATTCAAAAATGTCTTTAAAAGGAATGCCGATGTTCGCGCGAGCACCCCTGCATATAACAGGCACCTCCTGTTCCACAGTTAGCTGCCCCAATAAAGCAGCCGTGGACCCGCAAGTGTTTCGCGGTGGTGCATCCCGCGACCAGGCAGGCCGCTATACAAAATACAAAAAGAGTTGCCTCTAGGTGGGATGCACTCCCAGGTGGAAATTACGCCAAAGCAAGGGCACACGCCATGAACAAAGTCCTTTTCTGGTTTCCTGCCAGAAGCGTTTCGGGCCAACGCCCTCTTCAGTGGCAGACCATGTGACGTGACGGCGTGTGGCAACCACCAGTAAATCCACGTAATAATAATGCTCAGGTGAACCACCTGAAGCAATGCTTCCTGGGACTGGTGGTTCAGTAAAACCCAAGTGGGTCGCCGCCGTCACTCACATTCAAAAATGTCTTTAAAAGGATTGCCGATGTTCGCGCCGGCATCCCTGCATATAACAGGCACCTCCTGTTCCACAGTTAGCTGCCCCAATAAAGCAGCCGTGGACCCGCAATACAAAATACAAAAAGAGTTGCCTCTAGGTGGGATGCACCATCGCGAAACACTTGCGGATCCGCGGCTGCTTGGTTTTACTGAACCACCATTCGCAGGAAGTATTGCTTCAGGTGGTTCACCTGAGCATAATTATTATGGGGATTTACTGGTGGTTGCCGCACACCATCACGTCACATGGTCTGCCACTGAAGAGGTCGTTGGCCTGAAACGCGTCTGGCAGGAAACCAGAAAAGGACTTTGTTCATGGCGTGTGCCCTTGCTTTGGCGTAATTTCCACCTGGGAGTGCATCCCACCTAGAGGCAACTCTTTTTGCATTATATATATATATATATATATATATATATATTTTCTTTTAGTATTATTATTTTTCCCCACACAATCGGATTCTCCTAGCGGCGCGCTCAAGTGACGGGTGCAATCACGATGGGGCTGAATCCAAGCCCAATATTAAATTTTTCTGCAAAGATGCAACGCTCTCCAATTTCCAGCTTTAAAGCTTCTATTGTTAGCTTAACTGGCTCCAACCATCGCGTTTCAGCCCAGCGAGGCCTTTTTCATGGTCAGTGAGTCCCTCATTTGTGTCACTATTTATACCAATCACCTATTGCTTTTAATGCAGCATTGTGGGAAACGTAGTGCTAGTTTATATTATACATGCATATTTACACTATTTACAAAGTTTTCCAGTTTTCAGGTGGCAATTCATTACTTTACATTACAGTAATCAATCATTGCAAACATTTCATTACATTCAGAGTTGCCTTAATTAAACGCTTAGTAAATTAAATAAGTCTTTTTTCTGATACATGTTTCTTGTTACTGTAAAAAGAAACATGGATCAACTGAAAAAAGAACACTATACAGTAATAAAAATCAAAAATAAATACCAAAAGTGGAAAGGAATGGACATTAAAAACAAGACACTTAGGTTAAAATAGAAAAAAACTTTGTAAATATTCATGTATAATATAAACTAGCACTACGTTTCCCACAATGCTGCATTAAAAGCAATAGGTGATTGGTATAAATAGTGACACAAAAGAGGGACTCACTGACCGTGACAAAGTCCTCGCTGGGCTGAAAAGCTTTAAAACTGGAAATTGGAGTGCGTTGCATCTTTGCAGAATAATATATATATATATATATATATGTATATTCGCTGAAAAAAACAAAGGTTACAGAGACGTTATAGTTAGGCGCATGTTTCACTCATCCAAAACCAGGGAAATTCAGCAGTTATAGATAGCTGAGCTTACTCCATGTGCAGATATTGCCCTGGGGACCACATCCCCCCAGGGCATGGCCTTTTGTTGTGGACCATATGGGGAGCCTCAAGGCCCCCTCCGTCCTTGCCGGCTCCCAACCTCCTGTGGGAGCCGGCATTGCTTTTGGACAGAGAGAGCTGCAAACATACAGGTTCCTCTGTCCAAAAGCAATTCTGCTTCGCTTCGTGGAAGCAAGAGCATTTTACATGCTCTCACTTCCATGAAGGGGACCAGAGTCTGCTATGGCTATTAGTGCTCCCACCAATCCATAGCAAGCTGCAGTGTCCCAGTGGTGGGCACCCTGGGACACTGCTGGAGCTGGCCCTGGGGGGTGGCGGTCCAGAGGGCCATTTACTGCTCCACGAGTGATGCCACACAGCCCCTTCCTACATTAATTAAGCCCCGGGGAGGTGGTGGTCCCCTGGGAGGTGTGGGGAGCTGGTAGAGATAGTAGATGGAGCAGAACACAGCCCCCGAAGCAGCTCTGAGTTTGGCCATCTGCCACACCGGCCAAATGGGAGGCGGCACTGCCGATGTGCATCAGGAAAGTCTCAGAGCCTCTTGAGCTGAGACAGTTCGCTCACTGCAGAGCTAGCGCCACCATGGCAGTGACAGCAGCTGCTGGTGAGGAGATCTCGTAAGAATATGCCACATCCTTCCCCTGAGCACAGTGATTTCTGGGAAATTTAATGCAACTGCTATCACACATTGCCTGTTTGCCGTTAACGAGACTATACCAATCTTGATGTGCGGGAACAAGTACCTGCAGCAAAATTTGGACAAAACATTTACTATGAGAGGCACCAGAGAAAGGTAAGGTGCTGTATGGCCCTGCAACCTACTATGCTTCTCACAATATGTAAATGACTCATTGCATTTGTATGTGATAGCGTGTGTACAACTTACCTCACCGGGTGCATGGCGGTAAACTCCGCTACGCTGTGGTAGCAGAGTTTTTGTCAAACTTTGCACTCCAAATGGAGATCATAGTGGGCAAAATCCACTAACTCTGCTGGCGGAACTGAGTTTACCACCCCCTAAGTAATAACAAGGTTTGGGTGTTGGGGACAGGGGCCCTTGGTATAGGAAGATTTTTTAAAGTATAATAAAAGTGGAATTAACTCCAATATGTGTGTGAACCCCAAATCAGTAGGAACTGCGCATTCGCAGATGACATATACATAGCATGGTGCCAGACTGATTCCATGCACCCCTGTAGGATATGTTGTGCCTTGGACCAGCAAACTCACAGTGCCACCATTAGCTCTATAAACACAGACTAGGAGCAAACAGTTCTGGCAACCACTGAACATGACAACTCTGTTCCCTCAATAACCGTGGTAATGGACTTAAAACTTTTCACTCAGTCACTCATGCTCACATTTGCTCAGAGAATTATACAAAAAATACACGAAGGGGCATTTTCAATATTTATTGAACCATAGTGATTCTTGCATAAAAAATAGGAGCTGCGATGACTAATAGACAGAAGCAGACAAAGGTTATAATGAGTGTCAACAGAGTGAATAAAACAAAGAGTTCCTCCATCTTGTTGAGACAGCTTATATATTCATACATATACAAGATTATAACAATCGAGCATACCCTTACAATGCTAACCCTAACATATGTGTCTACAGTGTGAATGTATGGTCTGCCAAGAAACCCCCTTCTGGATGATCTAACGCCGTTACCTGTTGGGTAAGAGTGTAGGACCCCGTCTTGGTCTTGAACTGGAAACCCCTCACGGAGATGCCAGTCAGATGGTAGGCGAAACATTCAGCAAGCAGAGACTCCTCGAAGTAAGCAGAAGTGTCTCCTCTGATTATGTTAGGAAACAAAAGGCTACATATAGAAAATGGCATCCTTGCCTTGGGCCGGGATTAAGATCAGGCTACCATTGTTTGTGTTCCACAGATAGCTGCGTAGCCATATGGATGTAATAATAAACAAATTTGCATTATGCACGTGAGGGCCTCATACCTAATACCAAGGAAGTGTGATAGTGTTCTCATGAAGTGTTCCAGATTAGAAAGGGGGGTGCTTCCAAGAAACTAGTCCAAGTGTCATAAATGTAAATGTGTGTCAAAAGTCAATGTGGCAAAGAGAAGGCAACTTTAGGAAAGGATCATGTACACGTAAGAATGGGACTCATTCCTACTGGGCCTAACTCGGGCCACTCCTCGTACATATGTTGGTTTAAGAAGCTATCATAAAGAATAAAATGTAAAAAAAAAGTAAGTCCGTTTTTATATAGCGCAGCTACTCACCATTACTGGTCTCAAGGCGCTGGGGGCTGTAGTGGAAATTAAGTGAGCTATTGCCCAGAGTCACATGGTGCTGAGCTGCCGCCGGAGCTGGGGATCAAACCGTGAACCCTGTGCTCCGAAGTCAGCTGCCCTGGCCGCTGCACCACACCTCTCCACTCTACTACTATCTACTGATAATCTGATAATCTACTGATAGATTAGCATATATAAACAAATTGCTAAGATTTCAGTAAAAGCAGGCACTATTGCTATTTTGAGGCTCAGAGCATAAAGAAATTCCAATGTATAAAAATATAATAGCACTTGAAGGTAATTTAAAAACAAATTTGAAAGTAAACCCAGGCTGAATAAAGATTTCCCACCACATGGTAAGTCAGATGTTTACCTGTTCCGTGTGGTAGATGAAACATTGTTGTTCCCAGCATGCACAGACGATATTCCCAAAGGAAAACCGTGGAGCAAATCAATAGAGTAGGTATGTTCCTGTCCCACCCCCACAGCAGCTGCTGAGGGAGAAAATATAGCCACCTGATGTTCCATTGAAACAGAGCTCAGATCCAAACCCCAAGTTGCGGAGGCAACCCAGGAGAGCTCATAAAATGCGGCCAGGAGCAGAGGTATTGGAAGTGGACAGCTGTACAGATGGGCCTTCAGCTGGTCGACCATCACGTATGTGTTCCAAGGCTCACCCAACTGCAACCCCAAGCACAAGTCCAGGACACACTCGTAAGTGCACAAGAGGCAGTGGGGCACAGGCTGTTCGCAATGAAGCCATACAGGCCAGAAAGAGAGAAACCAATACTCATCTGGTTCCTGAAGCAAAGGTATGCCAAATAAATGCACCATGCTTTCACGGCACAACAGGACATGAGGCAGTGCCAGCTCCATTTGTTCTCGATATGGGACATGTATTGCAGATAAAAAATAATAAAAGTACTATCCCTGCAATTAGGATCATGACCAGTGGAAGACCTCCAAAAATGCTTCCAAGAACCAAGTGGATGAAAGATGGAATAACCCCAAACACCGTCTGGAAGGTGCTGACCAACCCAGAGCCAATGCTTTCAAAAACCAAACAATTCCAGTTGTGCTAGATATGTTAAAAATATGATGAACCAACTCCCCAAAACGTTGTGGGAAGTTAGTAAGGAGAAGAACCTGTATCTCTGAAGAGGAACACCCCACCTGAAGATCAAACGACTCCGTGGCCCAAGTTAAGGCCACATCTTTTTGAAAAAATAAGGCTTTCAGTTTGCTCAGGGCTTCAAAGAGCACATTGGTAAGATTAATGGAAGGCCACAGAGTAATCTCCTTAACTGCAAGGGCAGGCAGAAACAGGTCTTGTGTGCAACATGTTACAATGGAAGATACGATCACTACATACACAACCCCTGGCTTCATTCCAAATCAGGTAACTCCCATTGGAGAGTAATTTGAAAGTTTGATGTATCACAGCCACCGGAGACCCTTCCAATCAGTCAGACATGTTTGTCGCAGACACATTTCATGCCCCATGCAACAAAACCTGCCTGCATACTAGGGACCCACTTAGGGCCCAATTACAAGTTTGGCAGAGTTGCGCCGGGACTGCCCCACCGCTGCCCCACCACACCCATGGTGAGGCCGCCTGACAGATTAGGAGTTTTCTCCTGTCTGGAAACTTTTTTGGGCGTTCTGATAGGCACCACAATGGGAACACCAAAAACAGTTCCTGCATGGCATGAACTGAAAAGTCCATGCTCTGCAGGAACTGGTGTGCATACACACAGCGGGGCACATGTTGTGCCCACTGTGAGCATCCACAGGGCTCAGGGGCACCAGGGGGCCCTGTAGTGCCCCCGTTGTTTCCTCTTTGCCAGGGTTTGCATGGAGGAGGAACAGCCATGTAAACCCTAGCAGGGAGGAATCTCCTAATGTGCTTGGCTGGACCACAGTGATCCCACCAAGCATATGGAAGACTCCTGACTGCTGCAGCACCGTTCCTTGGTGCCCATCTCATAATAGGGAGGTGGGTAGACCGCTGCATCGCCCCTGTGAGTTTGGCGCTTTGTGGACTGACAGACTCGTAATCAGCCCCTTAAGGTATTCTCCCAGTCTGAGCTGCTGAGGAAAACCTGAGTGTGCTTATTCCTATACCAGAATGTGAAAGGAAGTTACCATTGTTCATGTATGTACCCTTCACCCAACACTTTATATCTGCCCATTTGATGGTGTCGTAGACCGTACTGAAAGTGAAGGGTCGAAATTGGGAGTGTAATGTACCCATGGATTATCCAATCCGAGGATGCTCTTTATGCAACGGTGAAAGGAGATCTCTCTAGCTTCTCAATATGTAACATGGTATATCTAGCATATTTCTGTGCCATAGCTATTTGTTGTTCTGAGGGATGATACAGTGAAAACAGATTTGTGAGGTTAATGTGCCTCCAGGGCACGTAGCCAGAGTGTAACATTTGTAGCGTCCAGCTCAACAATAGAATTGACCTAAGCTGGGACTGCCCATGTTGTAATGCAGACAAGTCTGGCTGAAGCACATCTATTGTGGATGAGACAATGCTACCTATGAAATTAAATGAGGGTTTTTGTAGAGCGTGTATTTGCAGTGGCGTCTTAGCGCTAGCTGCCATGGATTAATGCAACGGGAGATTGGAGCGGCTATGGTTTAGGGACGAATAGCCATGTTTTCAATTCTTTCCTGAACAACAGTAGATTGGTTTGGTTTCTAAGACGAATGGGCAACGTATTCCATAATTTAGGGGCCAGGTGAAAAAAACTTCTGCCACCCCATTTCAAAGTCTTTACCCTAGGAACTACAAGTAGGGAGGCCGATGACGATCTAAGGCTTCGCTGTGGAATATAGCGCTTAATATGTTGACTAAGGTGGGCAGGTCCAACCCCGTACAAGGTCTTATGCACAATACACATAGATTTGAATTGGATCCTTGCCTGGACAGGTAGCCAGTGCAGATCCCGAATAGCTTGACTTATAGGGCTGAATTTTGGAATCTTAAGTAGTAGACGGGCAGCAGCATTCTGTAACGTCTGCAGCTTACGTATCGTACTCTTTTTTGCTCCCAGGTAGAGTGCGTTACAATAATCGATTTTGGGTAGTATCAAGGCAGTGATAACTGTGTTTCTGAGGGCCATGGGAATGAAAGGTAGAATCTTTCGAAGGATTTTTAAAGTATGGAAGCACGAGGAAGTAATGCTATTGACCTGATCTGATAATGAAAGATGGTTATCTATCATAATTCCAGGTTTTTAACCTTTTTCACCGGATGAGGACAGGGCCCTGCTGTTTCCGGCAACCAGGTAGAATTCCAAAGGAAGGTATCCCTTCCAAACATAACCACTTCCGTTTTACCAGTGTTTAACTTCAAGCAGTTATCTTGCATCCATCTAATAATATGGCTCATGCAAACATTAAAACTTGCTGCCACAATCGCCGGTTTGGAAGATAAGGAGACGGCTATTTGCGTGTCGTCAGCGTAGCAAATGGCAGTGAAGCCATGGGAGCGTATGAGTTTGGCCAACAGGGTGACGTACACGTTGAACAGTTTTGGGGAGAGTGAAGAGAATACATTCTAGATGATAGTGTAGTCATACTGTTGTCTACCACTGGCAGAGCCTGTTTTAAGTTGGCCCTGTCAATCTCACGCAGCCTTTCTGCAGCTTCCTGTTGAGATATTTTCTATATCTCGTTATAGACAGAATATAGGAAGCGTTTTTGACGTGGTTTAGGAGGACCTAAGAGAAAGTCTTGTAATTCCAAGTCATCAGATAAAAGGGACAAGTGATTTTTCACCTGGGACAGTATTGAGGTTTGAAGTCAATCAAGGCAAAACTTCCCAACACTGTATGTCATTACCACCCACAAGTGTTCATTCTGCACATCTCGCATGTCAGGTCTGTTTTATGTTACATAGGAATCTATCCTGATACTTGTTAGTGTCTAGTGGTCACACTAACCATCCCCTCCAATTGGGATCCAATTAGTTATGTCTACTCTTATTCAGCAAATTGTCTATAGTGTTTTCATCATATGGTGTTATTTGCTGCCAGTTGGCAGATCATGTAAGAGTGGGAACCTGTGGCGTGTTCAAGTCTTTTATCTTGTCTAGGCCAAGACACATAGTCTGTTGCACAGTTTTGTTCAGGAAAATCATCTGTTGTGGTATTAAGCAGGCCCTAAATAAAGCCTCTGTTCCTCGAACCTGCCAATCTTTAGTCCCGCTGATAAATTTAACATCTACCATATCCCTCCAAAAGTCAAACACTTGTACGGGAGATCTGCCCGTTTGCAAGGGCTAAAAGGGTTCCAGGCATGTACAAATGCTATTTTGCGAGTCACTGAGTCACGAAATAGCATTTTCGACTCTCGCTATTAGGGAGGGGTGTCCCTTCCTAATAGCGAGTCACCATGACATGTACTGCTGTTTTGCGACTGCATTTGCGGCCGCAAAACACTCGCAGTTTACCACCTACTACAAGTAGGTGGTAAACCACTCGCAAATGGGAAGGGGTCCCCAGGGGACCACTTCCTCTTGTGAATGGGTGCGTAAATATTTTTTAAGATCTGTCAGTGGTCCCAGGGACCACTCCCTGCCCTTAAAAATGAAACTGAAAAGTTTAATTTTCTTTTTAAATGCATCCCGTTTTCCTTTAAGGAAAACGGGTTGCATTTAAAAAAATAATAACTGCTTTATTTAAAAGAAGTCCCAGGCATGGTGGTCTGCTGACCCCAGAAGGCCACCATCCCTGGGAGTGCTAGCCATTCCCAATGGGGTCGGAAATTGCGACAGCCTCATTAATATTCATGAGGCATGCAATTTGCAACCCCATTGGGAATCGCAAACAGTGTCTGATACACTGTTGTACATTAAGTTTAGCGAGTCGCAAATTGCGAGTCACAATTTTGCGCAATTTGCGACTCGTCAAACTTAAAGGTCGTACATCTGGCCACCAGAGTCTGTCTTACACATAGCTCAGTAAACGCCACTGTATGGACTCACCTGCAGCTATGAAAACCAAGAAGAGGCTGGCACCGGCAGCGAAGAACCTCATGATGACAAAGAGGATGGAGTTGGCTGTGCAGACCTTGTGACTTGAGCTCTTTCTTCTCTCGCTTCTCTTCTGGAGGTTCTAATTATAGTCAGCTCTCCTTTTCTCAGGGAGGGTTTGAGGAGGTCACGTGACTCAGTAATGTTGATCTGGTTGGTCACATTTGGCTATCTTAACTCCCCCTCTTCTTCCTCTTTCTCATCCTTCTACCCCTGACCTGATGTGTCAAGGAGAAGTACTCAAATGACGAGTGTTCCTGCATTCAAATGCAGATGGCTTAGCTCCTCATTGCCCCTGCATCAATTTTCCCAGTAATTTTCAATATGAAAGTCTCATAAAACCTGTCATGAATTTGAGACTATCCTAAACCCTCTTAAAAAATGAACTGTTCTTCTCCATTTCCCACAGATACAGAAGCTCTGATAGGCTGTGCAGCGACTGCAACAGAAGGCGTCCCTATGGAAGGTTTAGCCCATTTGTATTTGTGTCAGGATCAATACAACTTTGCCAATTGGCTGTGGCTCCTGTGGGAACAGCTTTGAAGCAATGATATTTCTCATTTGACTCTCTGCCTTTAGGAACCCTTTCTGGATGATGCATGTTTAATAATGCATTGGGATACCTTTACATTCTGTCAACAAGGAAATGGTGTCATTCAAAAGCTCAGTCATGAAAATCCCTTTCGATACGCCTTTTTGACATCTGAAAGGTTTGCTCTGGTACGAGCTGCACTCACACCATGTACACTGTACAGCACAGAGTGTTTATGCGAATGGGTAGTAACTCTGTACAAAAATAGGGGCACGCATATTTGTAAATAATATTTTGCTGTTGAAGCACTATCGATCCATCAACAAAAAACATGTTTTTAGCTGTTTTCTTGTAATTGGGTGCCACTTTCTTGTTATCCTAAGGTAGCAACCTAAGACTTATCTATTGTGACAGACTTGCACCTAGCATCTTAGATCACCAGCAATTCAAACAGTATTCCCTGGTTAACTTACTTTTATCCATCTAACAGATGTCTGCTAGAGTTCTACATCCTTCTTTGATAATGTGTTAAATCTGTGTGTCAAGATTAAAAGCATGCATATTTATATGAGGTGACATTGTGCACCTTTATCTGATTGTCCAATGACAAGAGAATGTAAACCAGTGCTCAAATTAGCAGCTGTAGAAAAAAAGATAGTGGCAGGGCTCTTTTGATACTGTGAACAATACCATACCACAACACAAATACCTCTAAAATGACCCATTTTTCATATAGCTACTGACTGATAAGATACTATCAGCAGAGAACAGTACACAAAATAAAGTGATGTAAATTCCGATGTGAAGGAGGTCACTAGAGAAAATCCAGCAAGTAAAATATCAAACATTCAGGACCCAATTTTTTATCTTGCTGGTATAGCTACCCTCAATGGCGACGGAGTACCTCTAACGCCAAGATAATGGTCCCCTGAAGAATTTCAGGCAGGAAAAACATAGGTTTGGCTACGGTGGCGACTACTCCATAACTGTCAGAGCCAAGCCTCCCCAAAGGCCAGATGGAGTAAGGGCAGTCGGAGACAAGGCTATATGTTTCTCCACCCAGTTTTTTGAAAAATAAAAAAAACACAACTGTTTGGTCCAAGGTTGCATAAAGTTGACGCAGGCATTGGCAGGAACCACTATGATGGCGGTTCCTTGCCAATGTATTATAATGACCGCCTGCTCGGAGATAATTTTTTAATTCAGTGGGCAGTCACCCCAACAGGGGGACAAAGAATAATATTCTGTTCTCTTGGGAGAACTATGGGCCATCCTCCGAATTATAAATCGGGTCCATAGTCCTGTCCAAGCAGG
Organism: Calotriton arnoldi; assembly: GCA_963921515.1. NCBI lineage: Eukaryota > Metazoa > Chordata > Amphibia > Caudata > Salamandridae > Calotriton > Calotriton arnoldi. Next base: position 1,112,877 of record CAWUFW010006457.1, read on the forward strand.
AACCGCAATCCTAGGAAGGGTAAGTCAGATGCACACTATAAATTAACCTGTGCTCACCATCTGGTAGCTTTGCATAGAGAAGGCAGGCTCAAATTAAGAGGCAATGTGTAAAGTATTTGTGCAACATAACACACAGTAAAAACAATGGAAACACCAAACAAAGACTGCACACCAGCTTAGAATAATAGAAAATATTTGTATGAGTAAAACACGACCAAAACAACAAAACTCCAATAACTAAAAGTTGAGATATTTTAATTTTTATAAATAAAAAGATTTTGTAGTGCTTAGAACCAAATAGCTACAACCGGGGCTATCTGGTCACGCTTGACCAGGTCCAATGCAAAAGTTCAAGAGGACCACGCTTGATGGCAGATCAGATAAAGGGACCAGTCTTGGCCTGCTGAAGCGGTACCTTGGATGCTCTGAGTCTGAGGACGATGTGGGGAGCAGCAAAAGCGATACATCCTCGTTGATCCTTTTGAGGGAGGTGAGGCGTCAGTTCCAAGCTGCACAACGTCAAAGGTATTGAAATTGGATTGAAAGCAATATGTGCCTCTGAGCCATGCAAACCCAAAGGTGCAGCGAAGCCTCGAGGAGATGCGATCATTGCAGTCTGTGCAGCAACAGCGATGCATCGGCATCGAGGGAGATGCGCCGAATCTGATTCGTTGTAATGTCATTTTCACAGATGCAGCACTTTAAACTCCCTTACAAGGGCCTAGGGCTGGATTGGCACTACTTGACACAGCAGGACTCCCAGCAGGCTATGCCCAGGTGCTGACTACAGGTGGCAGGATGAATTCTTTTATGTTCTGAGACTTCAGAAATAGAAAGCAAGCCAACAAGCCCTTCGAGATCACTCTGGGTTCAAGGCATAGTCCAAATCTCCCTCAGCAGGATCAGAGAGCACCAGGCAGTACAGCATAAAATCAGTTTTTCCAGAGCATCAGTCCAGCAAATTGACAGTCCTTATAGCCCACAGCAGTTCTTCTGACAGATATTCTTCATAGGTACAAAAGTGTCTTATTTGGTGGGGTCCGAGACCCAGTACATTTACCCAGTCATGCCTTTGAAGTAGGGTATGATTTCAAAGAAGGGTCTTTGAAGTGCACGGAGGTCCTTATTTCCTAGCCCTGGCTACAGACTCACTACAGGGGGTAATCAGCCCTTTGTGTGGGGACAGGACACTGCCCATTCAGGTGTATGTGTCAGCTCTTCCCTCCCATACTGCCCAGGATGAGCCATCAGGATGCAGATGGACAGTCAGACACAACTACCCTTCCTTTGTATGTAGCTGTCTAGTTGGAATGCACAAAGTAAAGCTGTCACCCACCCCAGACGTGTATTGGGGAGGTTGCAGGCATACAGAGGTTTAAGAGCAGAGAAATGGCAACATTCTAAAAGGGGCATTTCTAATACAGTAATGTTAAAGCCAACTTCACCGGTGAAGAGGATTTATCATTACTTTTGCAATGTAACGAAACATGACGGAGCGTCTCTTTTCAATCAGGAATTACATGTTAAAAGTGTAATAAGGAACTTCCAATGTTAACCTATGAGAGGAATAGGACTCAAAGTAGTGAAAAAATTAATGTAGGTGTTTTTCTCTACTAGGACACACAAAACTTAAAAGTACATGTCCTACCTTTTACCTACACAGCAGCCTGCCCCATGAGCTACCAAGCGCCTACCTTAGGGATAACTTAGGTTTAATCGAAGGTGAGTTTAAGGCTTCGCAAGGGGTTTTAAAGTTGATACTGCAGTAAAACTATACAAACAGGCTCTACAGTGGCAGGCCTGAGACAGGTTTAAAGGACTATTTGTGTGTGTGGCACAATCAGTGCTGCAGGCCCACTAGTAGCAACTAAATTGAAGGCCTTGGGCACAGGTAGTGCACTGTGCTAGGGACTTACTGATAACTTAAATATCCCAATTGTGGATACACTTGTGGTAACATCTTTAGGGGAGTGAGCACATGCACTTTAGCACTGGTCAGCAGTGTTAAAATTTTCCTAAGGACAACAAAAAAGGAGGCAAGCAGGCAAAAGATTTGGGGCAAGACCACCCAAAGGATGACAGGTCTAACAGAGTTTAATTCCCCTGGTAATTTGTATTGGAAGTGAGGAAGATTTAAGAGGGACACAGCTGAAATAATACTATTTTAGCTTAACAAATAGTGAGTAATAAGCGTTGGATGAGCCTTATCAATATGAACACCAGAAAATCCATGTAATCAGATTATGATAATCAGAAGTCAAGAGGTGTGCTTGTCACTAGATTGAAATTCACAAATAATTTAAAGATGACGCTGTAATGTCCTTCTGCTACAAAACTAAATGACATATTAGCTAGCAAAGTCAGGGTATTGTGTGTGTGATAGACAATAGCAAACATATCTCAAAGGCAGAGAATATTTTAAGGATTTATGTTGCCCTCTGCCAGATATATTTTGAGACTACCTATTAAATGTATTAATCCTTTTAAGCTCATTCAAGCCCTCGTGATCCCAAACAATATTGAATCATATGCTAAGCCTTCAGAAAAATGTGCACACAAAAAGAGCAAAAAGTTCAAGCTGCCTCAAGCCTGTCAACCAAATAGAACCAAATGAAAGCTTTCACAAGCACTGATATTGCCATTTCTTTTCAGCTTGGATTTAGATCTTTTAGTTGGAGTAACATTTTATGCAGAATTCAGTGCCTAACCAGCTTTTTAGTTCCATTGTGGGAAAAGCTGACTAAGGGTGACTTGATAGGTGTTTAGCAGACTAGTACATAATATTAAAAAAATATATGTGCATAGGTATAGTTGCCTTACTTATGTAGTCACAAATATATCCACCTTCACCATCAGCATTCTTGCTTCAACAGTGAAAATCAAAGCCCTACTCTGAGTAGAGAAATACCCTTTACAACACAGTCTTTACTATGCAATGCCTTTACCATGAAGCCTTTACCATGCAGGTAAGTACCACACAGGTAAGTATGTGTGTCTTTAGGTAGGAAGGGAGATGGGGCTGGTAAGTATTTAAAAAAAAAAAAAACCTCTTCCGCAACCTTGCCTCTCTTTTCCTCTTTACGTGTCTGCTCTTCACTGGCTAGACAGCTACATGTGACCCCGCTGAGTAAGGATAACGGGTCAGGGATAAATACAGGAGACATAAACACAACAGATCTATGAAGAAAGAGGTTGAGAGAGATAGTTGAGGTGGTGGGGATGAGTCCAGACAGAGGTATGTGAGCGACACAGAAAACAAGGAAGAGAAAGAGGGAGACTTGATGATGGGGAAACTCCAGGTAGAGAAATAAAGGTAGCCAGGGGTAGAAAGAGAAAAAGGTGAGGTGGAGCGGAGAGATAGGGAACTAATGGTGAGGTAAATTGAGAGCTAGGTAGGAAGAGAGATCAGTGGGGTAGAGAGGGTTGAGATAGTGAGGGAGATGTGAGGTAGAGAAAGGAATGAGATGTAGAGGTGAGGGAGAGTGATGAGTTAGAGAAGTTGCTGGAGACAGAAGTAGAGATAGAAAGGTAGTAGAGACATATAGAGACAGATAGAGAGGTGAGGTAAAGATAGATATGGGGTTTGCAGATGAAGTGAACTAGATGAGGAGAGATACAGGGAGATCAAATGGAAAAAGAACAGTGAAATACATTAAAAAGGATATGTAACAGATGAAGTTAAGATAGAGAGAGGGGGTCGAGAGTAATAGATATAGTGGAAGACACAGATAGTGAAAGAGAGGCAAGGTTACTAGCAATGTATTAAGTCAGGTGACGTATATTGGGTATATTGAGAGAGAGGTGAGGTAGAGAGGGCGACGAAAGAGAGGAAGTGTAAGTAAAAGATGGGAAAGGTAAAGAGAATAATCATATAGATAAGGTGAAGTGAAGTAAGGAGAGAGACACAAAGATTAAGACTGAGCAGGCCAGCCATGCACACTAAGGGGCTCATTTATGAAAAGTGACGCATCGCTGCGTGAAAACAGCGATGCGTCACTTTTCATTGCACCCTCCTTGCGACACCAATGATGCGTCATATTTACAGTATGACGCATCATGTCGCAAGGAGTTACAGATACGTCAGTATTTCTGAAGTATCTGTAGGCGCAAAAATGACGCATTGCTGGAGTGTGTCACAAAAGTGACGCAACTCCAGCAATGTGTCCTTTCACATGGGGCAAGCCCCATGTGAAAGGGCCTGCGTCAGTCTTACACCTGCCATGAGGCAGGCGTAAGATATTGACGCATTAGGCTCAAAGAAATGGCGCTGTGAAATCTTATAGATTTCATTACGTCACTTCTACAACCCTTTCTTGCGTCGGAACGCCCCCCTGCATACATTATACCTGGCGCAGGTATAATGTGGCGCAGGGGTTTACAAAGTGACGCATCTACCTAGATGCGTCACTTTGTAAATATGACGCACCATGGCGCATTTTTTACACTTCTGGTGCGTCACAAAAAGTGACGCACCGACAGCGTAAAAGTGATGGAAGGGCTCATAAATAAGCCCCTAAGTTTCAGGTAAGCATACTCAGTTTTCAAATTAAAAAATAAGCTATTTTTAATTACCACTTTTGACAGTCCCACTCACTTTTCCAGGCCCCCCTTTGGAAGATGGGGGCTGTGGGTAATTTCTGACTTAGCCCATGTCTTAAGCAAATTTACTTCATTTTCTTTTACCATTATAAACAGTAAAATATACATGCACCATTCTTACATGCCTTTTACATACCTTTGTGAATCAACCCCCAAAATGTGCAACTCCCTTTTAGTGAAAGTGCAAAGAGTGAACAGTCCTCTCGATTTGTACTAACTGTATATCAATATATCCATTTCATTCCCATTCTAAATGGTTTGAGGGCCATTTCCCTAAAGCATGTAGGAGTACCTAAAAGACCACTTTACATATGCCAGAATGCCTTTGCGAGTAGGCTTCATAAACAAAAGGACAATACGTTGATATGCTGCCCCAAGTGATTGCCTGTAGTTAGACAATTACAAGCATTCCTCTCGTCACCTTTTTTCTGGTTGATGTACGCAAGTGGCAAGGGTGTGCCCAGACATGGGTTCATGCTCCCTATGCCACTGGAACCAAGCTATATCCAACTGATGAGCCATAGTTAAGGTGAAACTGGTTTTTAGTTGCTTGTGTTCCAGTTCAGGGAAGACATGGGCTGGCAGTTTCTGTTGGATTGTTCCTACTGGAGCAGGGTCGAGACAGATTTGTATATGACTGGGTCCAATATATAATGGTATCATGAGCAAAAGGGCGAAGGGTTGGAATGCTACCGCAAGTGATTGCCAGTGGTTAGAAATATTGCAAGCATTTGTCTTTTCCCCTTTGTGTATGTTAAATGCTTCATTGGCATGACATCTCCTTACTTGTGTTCCATCATCTCCAAGTTCCAAAATGCACCTTTTGTTCTGCTCGCCAGTTTTTCATTGAAGCTGCCTACCCCAAGCCCAGTCTCACCTTCATTTCTTCCCCCTAATAGGGCTGGAAACCTTAGTACTCATTTCTGCTTGGTGTATATTCTGCGCCTTCAGTTTTTTTTCTCTGGTCTCTTTCAGACACCATCTTCTTGCTTTGTCTCTTCTGCTTTAGTTTGTATGTTTCTTGCTTTCGCAACTACCAGTTCCATTCATGCTTCATCATTTTTACTGCACCATACTTAGTGTCAGAAGTGAACCCCTTTCAGAGGGCCATGTGGCATGCAGGGATTGCTGGGCCCAACCGTGGTGAATGAGGCCTTTTACTTCTTATGCCCTGGGCCCGACCTACTATGGATCCCACTCAATTGGGCCACGCACCGCTTCTACACTTGACTCTCAATGGTAGCTGTGGTCAAACAGTGAAGGTTCCCTTGGGGGATGTAGATACAGGTCAGTGAACATGACTCATAACTCAAAGTGTAAACAGCTTGAACAATAAAACAATGTACAGCCAAATACTTGCTTTCTTAAGAAAAAGTCATATGTTATTTCTAACTCTACACATGCAAAGAGAGGGGACATTCAAATGCAATAACACAATCCCCCTTGAGGTCAGATCTCTATTAGTTTTCAGGACAATTTCTGTCCCTCCCTCCTTCGTATAACGTGTCCTGAGTTATTCCTCAATCACTGGCGGCAGCATCAGGGAATGTAAACTATTCAGCTATACTCAAGAGTTCCATTGACTCTTCAGAATTGTAGTCAAAAGTGTCTATGGTGCCACAGCATCTTCAGCAGATATCCCCCCAGGTCCCTAAAGGCCCTAGTTCAAGTCTTAACTGCTACTGCAGCATGGAAGTGTTCAGCGTTACAGTAGGTGCCCTCAGTGCAGGCACTTGTGAGATCAGATCTTCCTCAGAGAAGTCAGGCTGCTTGTGGTACACACAGCAGCATCAGGTGAATGCAGGCTCACTCTCCAGAGTAGCATGGGCACTCTCCCCAGCAATCAGAGCAGTTTATAGAAATCAGCAATGCAGTAAGTCTAGTTTTCCATAGCAGGGGTAATTCAGTCCTTTGGCTTGCTGCTCAGCATCTTCCTGGTACACCGGGGTCAGTCTGGGCAGATCCTGTGCTGTGGCTAGTCCATCGCTCACAGCCTGACTCCAGTCCCGGGCAACGGCCTGGAGATTATAATTACTTGGTCCTGGCAGCCTCTCCTGGATCACAAGGTTGTTGGAGTACCTTCAGGATGCAAAGTAAACTCCTCAGGTGAAATTGCCCACACCACGACAGCCCCTCCTGGCATATGGAGTTTCCACTCATGCATTCATGAGCCCTGGCACGTTGGTCACACAACTACTTCACTGGTGGTCCACTCTGGCTTATGGGATGTCTGCAACGAGGCCGTTTGAGCTTGGCACCATCAGCACAGAGCTCAATTCTTGGCTCAGTCAATGGTGGCCCTCTTCTGGCATACAAGTGTCACTGAAAACAGTTTTGCACAAGGGCTATGACCTGATCGTTGCACAGCTGAATCCTCACATAGGGAGTCCTCACAGTAGGGCTCCCCACTGGACCTCGCTCCTTCCAGCGCTTTCCTTTTCTTCACAGGGCACACTGTTCTTGGCAAGCAGACAGGTGCTGGAGCACCAGACTCCAGGGCAGGTGGTCTTGGTTTCCCGGGGTGATGTTACCTCATCTACCAGGAACACAAAGAGGCCTTGGCCTCCAGTCCTGGTCAGAGGCAGTAGTCTTGCAGATCTCCCTCTTCTCACATAGCCCGTCTGGCTGCTTGGCAGATGACACATTTTTGTAGTTTTAACATCCCCTTCTTATAGTCCTTTTCAAGAGACCAAATGTGACTTAAGGGCTGTGTCTTTGTAGTTCTATGTTGGTATTCTGCTTCTTTTGAAGTGGGCACTTCTCCTTTTCATCATACTCCATGAAAGAGGTCTGTCACAGCAGGCATCACTCCGAAGCTGATTGTCCACTACAAAATTCATGCATGTCACCAGAGTTCACATTTGGATGTCAACCACAGTGATATGTACATCAGAACGTTAATCCCAGACCCCCAACCCTACTGTTTATGATTCCCTTATCAGCCTCATCTCACTTCCTGAGTTGTGTCAATACCCCTTCCTCGTTATCTAACAATGAATCAAAGAGCAATCTTTGGAAGTAAAAAGGGAGCCTCTTCCATTTCCCTCCCGTGCGTCCATCCCCACAGCACACAGGAATGCAGCAATTCACAAATCTATCTGGGGAATCCCTCTCCTCCTCATGTCTTCACCAGGTAGATCTGGGCTTCCTAAAATGGAACACATGGTCCTTCATACAATGCACCCTTGCAGACACATTTATTCAGTGTACATTCACCATGCACTTTGGATCCATCACTGTTATCTCTATGCATTGTACCTTACATGTACCTATGATTTTAATACACACTCGATCTGCGTGCACTGTTCAGCACTGACACTTTTCTATCTTTAACCAGGGTGTGGTATTTACAAACCACACTGCCAGCAAACACACTCACTGTGCGGGTGCTGCACAACACTTCACCCATCATGTATTGTACTTCACAAAAGCCCACATACACCCACCACATGCTTTCCCTGTGCACGCACTGCACAGCACTACACCTCTCTTGTAATGTATTACTCTCAGGCATACATACACCCAGCACATATAATAACACACATGCACTGCAAAGTACTGCTCCATCCTTGTACTGTATCATTCCCAGGCCCACATACAACCAACAAAGAGTCACTACTCCTGTGCTGCTCAGTATTCTACATCTTACCTGATGCAGGCCAAGGGTGAGCTAAGCATGCAGCAGCAGAACAATTAAAAAGGTGACTGAGCCTGTAGGACTCACTTCAGTGACACAGGGTAATAAGGTCCTGTTCACTACTACTGATCAGTACATGGTATGCTGCCACCATAGAGATCATGCTGCTTAACTTTTTGTGTGTCTTTTTGCTTTCTCGCCCTAAGTGCGCCGGGTATGCCCAGATGTTGGTCCCGGGCTCACTGTGCCACTGGATTCAAGCTATCCTGGCTGATGAGGGGTGAAACCCCAAAACCGGTCCAAGGATGCTTGTTTCCGGTCCAGGGAGGACCTGAGATGGCAGTTCGGTCTGGACTGTTCCCGTGAGGCACAGGGTCAAGACTGATTTGCATATGGCCAGGTCTAAACTGGGGTGGCATGGTGAGCAAAAGAATGATGGATTTAACCCAGATCTCTTGACTGGGGGTGAATGTTTTGATTTGTTCTGCATTCCGTCCATAAATTGTGTGTCTTTTGCTTTCTCGCCCTAAGTGTGCCGGGTATGACCACACGTGGGTCCCTGGCTCACTGTGCCACTGGATTCAAGCTATCCTGGCTGAAGAGGGGTGAAACCCTGAAACTGGTCCTAGGATGCTTGTTTGAGCAAAAGAATGATGGATTTAACCCAGATCTCTTGACTGGGGGTGAATGTTTTGATTTGTTCTGCATCCGTCCATCAATTGTGTGTCTTTTAACTCCTGGTGAAGGCAGCAGCCTTCCACCACTATTTGAGTAGTCCTTTGCGTGTCCCTCCTGGTCCGACAATACCGCAATCCATGAGACAGACCTATGTCATGGTGCACACAAATGTTCCGTGTTCACCTATGACATAAAAATCAGCATTAGGGATCCAGACAACATTACAGTTGGGCACTCAGGACAGGGGTACACATCTTTTACCATTCAGAGGACTTTTTCTTACCTAGCACTTAGTCAAAGTGCTAGACAAATAAAATAAAAAATAATAATGGGTACTATTTCATAATCTTTTAATAAATGACATTCAGTTCCACTTTAGAAGTCTCAAGGCGGAATTCTGTGTGCCAAATGTAATGAGACACACATATCTCGTGCCAGCCAGGACATGTCCTCCTAATGCTTGGTCATCAATCACCATGGGCCTTGTTGCTAGCTGAACTTGCACCTTTCACATTGTACAGGACAGCATGTCTTCACTATTTGGAAATATGGGATTGCAAGAACTTAGCCTGATTTTAAAATTTATGTAGAATCCCAAATCTCTTGCCAGCTCTTAGCAGTGCTTTGGAGATACAATTATTTGTGTGTGAGGGTGGAATTAAGTACAACAGCAAACCAATGAAAATACAAAAAAAGATTCAATCTATAAATGTAACCAATAGTTAGCAAGTCTTTCTCCAGAGTAAACAAATTCCTCACAAGTCCATTTTTGTCCGACTCTTTTGTCAGGTGGAAATCCAATCTGGCTTTCCTTTCCACAGCAGTCATCCGACAGGACCAACAACAGGTAAGTATTAGAAGGAGGAACAAATATAAAGATATGCCTGTCTGAATCTTGCTTTTTCCTAGCAGTAATTCCCTTATTTCTATGTTTAGCTATACTGCAGTTATTTGTTTTCTTCCTGTTCCCTTTTTGTCTCTCTCTTACGAAGACTTTCTTTAAAATCTTGTCTTATGGTTGTTCTGTATCCCCAACTGTCGCTCTTTATCTTGCCTCCTTCCCTAGACATCTTCTTTTTGACATTGTTTTCTTTAATGAAACAAGGAAAGGGAGGGCCGTTCACTTTCATCAGCCGACACTTACCATCATGCCCAGACACTGCGGGCACCTGGGCTCCAGAACAGCTTGGCGGTGGAGGTGGAAATGGGGGTGCCCTGGCCTGTGTAGGCTCTGCCCAACCAATTCCTTGCTCGCTCACTCACAGGGGGCAATGTTGATTGGCAAAGAAAGAGGCCCATCCACCCATCTTACCTGGTACCCAAGACCCAGAACCTACATGTTTTTCTGGCATCTGTCCCCCCCATGTCAGCCCCCCTGCAACCTGCCTGCCAGCTGCCTATTAGAAGTTGTTAGATGCTCCCATGCACCCCCAGATGGTGACTCCTGTGACAATGCCAGTACCAACTGGACCAGACAGTGAGGGGCTTCCTAAGGAAATCTCGTCCATCAGGTCCACTCTCATAGTGATGGACACTAATATGTTTAATCTCACATCAGAGGCCAATTCAATCTGGCAGGATAGGTCAACAATCAGCACATGACTAGATGGAGTGGATAACTGGCAAGATGCCATCAAAGCCCAGCACGTCAGCCTCAGAGACCACAAGAGTCACTCAGAGTCACTTTCCAGTTTCTATACTGCAAAGTGACTTGGAGGACAGAGCGAGAAGAGGTAACTTCCTGTTCCAGCAAGCACAGAAAAATCAGATATGATCACTTATCTAGCATCCATGATCCCAGACCCCCTCCACCGAGTCCACTACCGCCTTGCCTCTGACACAAACACCCCTGCCCAATAATCACCTGTGCACTCCAAAACCATCATACATGATCAATCCCACTTTCAGCCACAAATTCATCAGAGCCTTCCTCATCAGCTACAACAGGACCTCATTTGCAGAATACTTCTCAGCAGCAACCAGTGCCTAGGGAAGAAGGTTCCTGGAGTTCCGCCCTGGGACAAGACAACAAGATCAAAAATATGGACTGCGGGAGCTTGCTAGGATGAAAGTGACTTTTTATGGGTGGGCCTGAGAATTCTCAGACCACAGTGAAGCAATTTTGGATTCACCAGAGGAGTCTGCTATGGACATGGCCTCATCAGACCCTAAAGACAGCACCAACCAATATGATACACTCCCGACTTGGAAAACCCACTGATATCTATTCCAGCACCTTTGATTTGGTGTGACCCCCAGAAGGGAATGGTACAGAGCTGGGCTCCATTACGTGGTGGAGGAGCTCCATAAGGACAGGGACAGAGATAAATCTTGCTCCTTGCTGAAGCAACCATCTGGAGTGGACGGAGAGACCATAGAGGACTGATTGTATCTTTTCTCTTTGTCTGCCTTTGATTCCTATATGTTTTGAGTGTTTTTATTTATTTGTGGTTATGAGGTGTTCAAGTCCATAGAAAGGGTCATACAGCAGCCTTTGTCACTTATTCCCCGTAGCCCCTCTATCATGTCAGATGAGCGGTACTCACCAGATGCCCCCATGTAAGCCTGGACACTTGCCCTACCGCCTCAAGTCTGGGTGATGTGGGGGCACATTCCTACTCTTAGTCTGGACCCTCACCTCCCCCAACAGGGGCTTATATCACCCATGCTAGCTGAACCCTGTATGACCTTCCCATCTTACTTTCTACTTACACAAAAAGGCCCCCCTCTGGCACAACTTTGCCCTTCATACTGGTAAACACCTGTTTTCCTGGGCGACCAGGAAAGACTGCGGTATACTGTGCCTCGACCACCTCCTATAAAGAGGCAGGCTCAAATCCTTTGACCTTTTGTGAACAGAATGTTGGCTCCAACCATAGGACTCCTGGCATTTTAAACAACTGTCCCACTACCAACGCATGGTTTATGAAGCTGCACTGGTCTCTCATGCTCTAGGATCTCCAAATAATTCTTAGCTGGTTTAGGGGATTGGTGTTTGGTTTCTATGTGGTTCACAGTAAATGTTACCCCTCTCTTCCATCTCTCTCAGCTACCAGACTTTACTGGCAGCCTCTCCTGGGAAAGGCATACTCCCTGGAAGACTGGGCCCTTAGGAAATCCTGGCTGAAATTCCTCTTCTTTAAAATCCTGCAAGAGAGGTACAGGACCACCTGATAACTCAATAGGGCAAAACCTCTAACCCTTTACTTTTGCAGGCGATGCAATGCTGCCTGCTGTGACCTGCACCTTATCCTGTGGACCTGACAGATATTGTACAGTACTGGACATTCATTTGGGATCAACTAGGATGGGATATTAACCTCCAGAATACTCCCTCACCTTGCCCGGTCATTTTTTGGCTAGAGTGGTTTGCACTCTAATAACTTGTACAGTTGCTTGTACTTTCTGCCATAACATCGAGAGTTAATTCATTTTTATCATTGTATTCTTCTTGCTCCTTCTCGAGGCGCCTCTGATTTTCTCTAAGGCACAATATTTTTAAATCGCTAATGAATAAAGTGTACTAATTCCATCCTGTGCCGATTCATTGCGCACTGGAGAATGCACATGGCCATTGTAGTAAGTACAGTTATGTTACACAGTGACAGCATTAACGTTCTGAACTAAAAAAACTCGGGAATTCACCACTTATAGTTAGCAGAGCTAATTATAACATACGCCCCTGCCATACACTGCTTATGACCTCACATACAACATCACTCATGGCATGTTCTATGATATCATTTATGACACGACTATAACTTTATAACTAATTAACTATAGCTGGTGAATTTCTGTGTTTTTTAATTTCATGACATTAATGTTGTCAATGACATATTCACCTAACTATAACCTTACTTTAACCTTTGTTTTTTTCAGTGAATTGCTAGGGTTTTATTTAACCTAAAGTAATATTTTATTACCATACATAAAGCCAACCTCTCACAGAGCACAGCCTTTGGCCTTCGGCAGTGCACAACGCTGTGTTGGCCACATGGCTTGGACTATGGCCAGGCCCTCAGCAAACCCCCCCACAGGCAGCCAACCCCACACTGCAAATGGCCTTCAGCTGTGCACAGCTGGAGGTTGACAACAGAGCCTGGCCTGCAGCCAGATCCTGTGCCTAAGCCCCCTGAAGGCAGCTGACCCCCCGCACAGGGATCCCTTTTGTCACACATGACGTGGGCCCTGCATCCAACTCCCCGCAGGCAGCCACCCAGAGGCAGGTAACACCATACTGCACACAGCCTTTGGTCGTGTGTGGCATGGGGTTAGCTGCAGGGCATTCCTTGCAGCCAGGCCCTGCTTCCAACTCCTCGCAGGAAGCCAAATCCATGCTGCACAACATCTTTAGTTATGCACCGTGGGGGGTGGCCACGCCATTGGAGAGGTGTGGTGCAGCGGACAGGGCAGCTTACTTTGGAGCACAGGGCTCACGGTTCGATCCCCGGCTCCAGCAGCAGCTCAGCTCAGCACCATGTGACTCTGGGCAATAGCTCACTTAATTGTGCATGGGAAGTTTCGGGGTGATATGTTAAGTGGGGGCTGAGAAAAAGGAGGTAAAAAAATAGTACTTTCCCATTTTAATTCACGTCAGAACGCTTTGTCGAACCTACAGCTGGAACTGCTGGACGGAATTACACCGGATTTGGCAGATAGGTAGATGTTGTTACGCAGATTGTGCTTTTTGTTTTTGGGTGCAAATCCGTTCAGTAATTGTTAGAAATGGGATCTCTAGTTGGCAAGGGCTTGCACCTTTGTCCAAGTAGGGACCCTTCTTCCTAGTCAGGGTAAGGGAGTTACACTCCTAAAATAACCCCTGCTCACCCCCGTGGTAGCTTGGCACGAGCAGTCAGGCTTATTCTAGAGGCAGTGTGTAAAGCATTTGCACATAACCAACAGTAATACAATGTAAGCACTACAAACAGACACCACACCAGTTTAGAAAAATATCCAATATTTTTATATACTTTAAAACAAGACCAAATACGATAAAAATCCACAGTACAGTACTTTAAAAATAGTTACTTCTCAAAATGTCTTTAAAAACAGTTCCTTGATGTCAATAGCTCCGTCCGGGGCTATCACGGCGTCGTGAACAAACAAATCCAAACAGTTCTGGCTGACCGCGGCGTCGCGGGTCAGCTACGGTGTCGGGAAGACCCGCAAACAGTACCTTTCAGAAATGCAGTACGTCGATGACCTCGCGGTGAGCTTCCGAAGACACGGCGTCCGCCGGCGTCGGTTCCGGAGGTCGGTGCGGGCGTCGTCGGGGCCCTCGAAGTCACATGCGTTGCAGATCGATCTCCTCTGTTGAAGTCAGGAGCGCTGGTGCCGGCTGGCGTCGGGTGCTGCGGTGCGAAGTGCAGTGGTGCGGCGTGCGGTGCCCTCAGGTCGTGGTGCGAGCAGCGGCTCGGTGGCGGCGTCGGATGGCGTCGTCGGTGAGACCAGGGTCGCGGTGTGAGATGAAGGCGATGCTCGTCATGGTGCTGGCAGGTCACAGTGCAGCAGCGGCGTCGTCGTAGCTGCAGCGCTGTTGTCGGCTGACGAACTGGAGTCGATGGCACCGGCGTCGGTGGGCCAAGGCTGCGGTGCGGGATGAGGGCGGTGCGTCGTGTAACTTACAAGCGGTGCCCCCAAACCACGGTGCAAGCAGCGGCGTCGAGTCCGGCGTGGAGCGGCGTCGTCGGGGATATCACGGCGTCGTCGTGAAGCGAGGCGGTGCGAAGTGCGGTGCCCACAGGTCGCGGTGCGAGCAGCGGCTCGGTGGCGGCGTCAGCAGGCGGCGTCGGTGAGATCAGGGTCGCGGTGCGGCGTTGCGGCGGTGCCCTCTGCGGTGCCTTCAGGACACGGAGTCGGCAGCGGCGTCGTAGACGGCGTCGGGGTTGAAGTCTTTGCTGTTCCTGAGACTTCTTGAACAGGGGCAAGCTCTACCTCAAGCCCTTGGAGACACTCACAAAGTAGATTGCAGAAAGTTCAGTTCCAGTCCTTTCACTGCCCAAGACAGAAGCAGCCACTGCAGGCCAACACAGCAAAGCACACAGCAACGTGGTAGTTCCTCCTCACAGCTTCTCCAGCTCTTCTTCTTGGCAGTCTTCTTGATCCAAAAGAGTTCTAATTTTCTGGGGTTTGGGTCCCCCTTTTTATCCTCAATTTCTCTTTGTCCTCTGGAGGCAGAGAGGCCTTTGCCTAGCCCAAACCAGTTCTGGTCAGTCCTGGAGCACTTTGTTGACAAGTCTCCTTCTTTCCTTTCACGGTGCAGGCCAGGGACATCAGACGCACCACAGGAGGTGGAGCCAGCATTGTGGAGGGAAGGCCCAGCCCTATTCAGGTCCCAGGTGCATCTCCTCCCACCCATCTACATGTAGATCTTGCTATTCAGCCCTGTGCTGACTCACCCTGTCTCCTGGCATCCCCCAGCCCCTGTCACTCACACTCCAGACAAGGAATACACAACCTAGCAGAGGCAGGCTTGGATGGTTAGACAAGAAAATACCCACTTTCTAAAAGTGGTATTTTCAAACACAGAATGTTAAAACCAACTTCACTAAAAGATGCATTTTATCATTCTGAGTCCAGGCATACTAAACTCGAATTTCTACCATGTTCCCTGGGTCAGTTAGGATTATAAGCTGTAATAATCAAAACTGCCCATTCTGGCCTATGGAGAACAGGTAGCCTTGCAATAGTGAAAAACGAAATAGGCTGTAGTTCACTATCAGGACATGCCACACACACCAGGGCATGTCCTACCTTTCACATCCAATGCACCCTGCCCACAGGGGTACCTTGGGTCTACCTTAGGGTTGACTAACATGTAGAAAAGGGAAGGTTTAGGGACTTGCAAGTGTGTGCACTTGCCAAGTCGACATGGCAGCCCCAGGCTGCGCACAGGCTCTGCAATGGCAGGCCAGAGTTACACTTTGCGGGCTGTTTGCGTGGGTGGCACAATCCAGTGCTGCAGCCCACCAACAGCATTTGATTTATAGGCCCTGGCACTCTCAGTGCACTTTACAAGGGACTGACACATAAATCAAATAGGCCAATCATGGAAACACCAATCCATAACACAATTTACACAGAGAGCATTTGCACTTTAGCACTGAATAGCAGTGGTAAAGTGCCCAGAGTCCTAAAACCAACACACACAGGGTCAAAAACAGGAGGCCAAAAAGCAAAAGTCTGGGGGTAAACCCGCTGAAAAAGCCAAGTCTAACACAACCCCTCCCAGCCTAAAGCCAGGGTAGACTAATCAATCCCTTGATGGACTTCCCTGCTTGGGGCGATAGAACATAGACCTGGCCCACAACAGCGGGGGCCCGTTCTGGTTCTACGCCTTTCTAAATCCAGTTGGATCCCTCTATCCATACTCTCAGGGCCCACTAAGCTGACCCATGGGGTACCCTTCTCTTCACCTGTGAACCCCATCTGTGCAGCGCCTAAACCTACTTTGCTCACAGATGTGTCGCAACAGGCCGACAGTGCCCACATGGCCAACACAGTGGTGTGGCCCAGTCCACCCCCGGGGTGTGACTCCTGTCCCCCTCTCAGGGGCAACACTGTCCACCAGGACAGTAAGCCACAGTGGCTACCGACAGTTGTCAGTGGGGAGACCCAGGCCTTATGCCTCTCAGGGCCCTCTAACCTCTGTGGCGTCAGAGAGTGGGGGGCGGTAGCCCCAGGTGCCTGGCACCCTTGGTCCACTCTCCCTCCTGTCAGGTCAGGTATGACATCCTGACACTGACCCACCAACCCCGGGCCTGTACCCGGCAGCTGGACAGGAGACTGGGTTGGCCTCCCCCACACCCGGTCCTCCTCCCTGGGGCTCTGTACCCTCCCACCTGGAGCGGTAACCCCTTCCAGAATTGTCAGGGCACCTGTGGCAGGTGTCCTGCACAATTTGCCCACCAGTTCAGGGGTTCTATCCTGCAACTGGGATTCCAGCTTAGGGTCTGTACTGGGGTGGCCTCCCCACACCCGGTCCTCCTCCTTAGGGCTCTGTGCCCTCCCACCTGGAGCGGTACCCCCAAAAGACAAACTGGTAGGGGCACTGTTAGCAGTCGCCCCTTCCTCCAAGTCAGGGGGGACACCCTGAACCTGGTCCTTCAACCCAGGGTCTGTACCCTTAGGTTGAACCTGTGCCTGGCAACCCAGGACTTCCGGGGGAGTACACCAACCCCCAAGGGAAACACACTCCTCATGAGTCTTGCAAGAGTCTGCCTGGTGCAGGTCTCCAGCCTCCTGTCCACACGACAGAGCATGAAGACCCCCCAGGGCAGAAGTGGCCTCACCAGGGTCAGTCCTGGGGTGCTCTGACCTCAGAGCGGGCAACCCCTGACCCACTGGTCCTTCCACTGGGGACAGCGCCCCCCCCTCACCCTTTTCTCTGGACTCATGCTCCCTCCCAACTGGAGCGGGGCTGCCAGACACCGGAACCGGTGGGATGCTCGTTACAGCAGTCCCCCCCAGTTCCTTAGACACTAGGGGATCACCCTCAATGGATGGCCAGGACCAGGCCCTAGGCCATCCAGATGTCTCTGGCCTTTGCCAACCAACCGAGTGGGGGGCAGTAACCCCTGGTACATAGTAACCATACTCCACTCTTCCTCTCATCAGTGCAGTTCTAAAGAACCACTGATCCTCCAACCTAGGGTCTGCACCCTCAGGTTCACCAGAGGTCTCGGGCGAGGCTCTCCTCCCCTTACCTCTCCTTCTGGGGTCCGGCCCTCTCCTCCCAGGAGAAGCACCCCCAGAACCAAAAACTGTCAGGATGCTGGAAGCAGACCTCCTACACAATTCTTCCACCAGTTCAGGGCCTTGACCCTGCAACTGATTCACCACCCTTGGATCTAAACCCTCAGGTTGAACCGGGCGAGGACTCCCTCCCTCTGCACCCCCTTCCAGAGTTCTGTACCCTCCCACCTGGAGTGGTACCCCTAGAAGACAAACCGGTCAGGACACTGCTTACAGTCGTCCTTCCCTCCAGGTCAGGCAGGACCTGAACCTGGCCTCCCAACCCAGGGACTGAACCCTGCAGCTGAGCACCTGCCTGGCGCACCAGGACTTCCTTGGGAGCACGCATACCTCCCTGAGGGCAACACATGACTCATGTGTTGCGTGACAGTCTGCCTGGCGCAGATCTCCCGACCACTGTCCACCTGACAGTGCGCAAAGATCCCCAGGACAGAAGTGGTGTCACCCTGGTCACTGCTAGGAGGCTCAGCCCTTCCGGCTGGCCTCTGACTCACTGGTTCTCCCACTGGGGAACACATCCCCTCTCACCCCTCACTCTGGACTTCTGCACCCTCCCAACTGGAGCGGTACTGCCAGACACCAGAACCACTGGAGCTCTGTTTACAGAGGCTCCAGGTTCTCCTGTCAGTAGGAGATCTCCCTCAACGGACGGCCTACCAGTACAGTCTAGGCTCCCCACCTGGGGTTCCCTCCTAGAACCACCCAGGCTCCGGGACCGGGTTTTGGGCACCTTGGGCCGCAGCCCATTCTCACTCCTTCTCCGCAGAGATAGGACGTGAGTCCCTACACCCTTCCCATGACACCGGGACCTATCTGGGCTATTACAAACCTTTCCCACCACTCTTGGTTGGGAAATACCTAAGCCACTTCCTCCAGGATCACCCCCAGATGCTTCTCCAGACCCTCTGGAATCCACCGAAAGGTCTGCCTCCAGTGCAAGCTCCCTGGGGTCAGAGAACTCACACTCCACTGGGTGTTGGCATAGCTCTGGAAAACAGGGACTTAAAATATGCTCTCCAACAATTGAATCACACAGCCCCACAAAGGTGTTAACCAAACTGCCCTTCACCCAACCATCCAGTGCCTCAGAAAAGTACCCCACAACATTCTCACAAGACTGGCGAGACAGTGTCTGACTGTTGCTGTCCCTCAACCCATACTCTTCTGGCTGGTCTTCATACTCACTTACCAGGGCTTCTACCATGCGGGAACCCCTCTCCATGCACCTCTCATCTAGAGTCAGTAGAGTGTCCCTCAAAACTACCAGGAATATGATCCCCTGTGCTAGTTCCCCAATCCACCTCAGGGACACTGAGCACCACTGGAGTTACCTCACAATCCTGAACCCCTTGGTGTATGTCAACCCCCTCCTTGAAGTAGGGCCCCAAATCTGTGTGTGTGTCTACCTCATCCTCAGTACTGGACACTACACTTTTGCTGCCACCATCTGGGCTGGACAAATCCCTACCGGCTTCCCAATCCAGCTCCAGCTCTCTCATCTTAAACTCATGGTCTAAGAGCATTTTCCTTTCTTCTATGGCCATTCTGTTCTCTTCCCTCTCATTCTCCATGATGAGTTTTTCTAATTCGAACTTCCTTGCTTCCCGCCTGTCCTTCTGCTCCTCTGGGGACAGACTGCTACTGCCTGGCCTGGCGGGTTCCCCCCCTCCCAAAAGCACATCCACCCTAGGAACAGGCTCCTCCACCTCTCCATTGAGATCACCAGGTTGCCCACTGGCACCTCTGGTTGCTACCCAGGCCCTCAGCGCCTTTTGTAGCTCAACCTTCCTGGTGAGGCCTCTGACCTGAACTTTCAGGTTCTTGCAAATCGATTTTAAATCCTTCACATTGTAGGTTTCCAATCGATCCTCCTCAAAGGCAATTTCTACAGATGCAATTGATGATGCTATTGATTCAGGCATGTTGAAGTAGCAAGTTCAAACTGGCAAGATCAAAAATAGGCCAAAAAGAAAAAGAAGAACCTGTAAGTGGTACGTAATGGTCTGCGATATGGTAGTAGTGCACACCAATCACTGTAAGTCAAGTGCAAACACAAGTCCTATCCTCACCGCTGACAAACAATGTTAGAAATGGGATCTCTAGTTGGCAAGGGCTTGCACCTTTGTCCAAGTAGGGACCCTTCTTCCTAGTCAGGGTAAGGGAGTTACACTCCTAAAATAACCCCTGCTCACCCCTTGGTAGCTTGGCACGAGCAGTCAGGCTTATTCTAGAGGCAGTGTGTAAAGCATTTGCACATAACCAACAGTAATACAATGTAAGCACTACAAACTGACACCATACCAGTTTAGAAAAATATCCAATATTTTTATATACTTTAAAACAAGACCAAATACGATAAAAATCCACAGTACAGTACTTTAAAAATAGTTACTTCTCAAAATGTCTTTAAAAACAGTTCCTTGATGTCAATAGCTCCGTCCGGGGCTATCACGGCATCGTGAACAAACAAATCCAAACAGTTCTGGCTGACCGCGGCGTCGCGGGTCAGCTACGGTGTCGGGAAGACCCGCAAACAGTACCTTTCAGAAATGCAGGGCGTCGATGACCTCGCGGTGAGCTTCCGAAGACACGGCGTCCGCCGGCGTCGGTTCCGGAGGTCGGTGCGGGCGTCGTCGGGGCCCTCGAAGTCACACGCGTTGCAGATCGATCTCCTCTGTTGAAGTCAGGAGCGCTGGTGCCGGCCGGCGTCGGGTGCTGCGGTGCGAAGTGCAGTGGTGCGGCGTGCGGTGCCCTCAGGTCGCGGTGCGAGCAGCGGCTCGGTGGCGGGGTCGGATGGCGTCGGCGGTGAGACCAGGGTCGCGGTGTGAGATGAAGGCGATGCTCGTCACGGTGCTGGCAGGTCACGGTGCAGCAGCGGCGTCGTCGTAGCTGCAGCGCTGTCGTCGGCTGACGAACTGGAGTCGATGGCACCGGGGTCGGTGGGCCAAGGCTGCGGTGCGGGATGAGGGCGGTGTGTCGTGTAACTTACGAGCGGTGCCCCCGAACCACGGTGCAAGCAGCGGCGTCGAGTCCGGCGTGGAGCGGCGTCGTCGGGGATATCACGCCGTCGTCGTGAAGCGAGGCGGTGCGAAGTGCGGTGCCCACAGGTCACGGTGCGAGCAGCGGCTCGGTGGCAGCGTCAGCAGGCGTCGTCGGTGAGACCAGGGTCGCGGTGCGGCGTTGCGGCGGTGCCCTCTGCGGTGCCTTCAGGACACGGAGTCGGCAGCGGCATCGTAGACGGCGTCGGGGTTGAAGTCTTTGCTGTTCCTGACACTTCTTGAACAGGGGGCAAGCTCTACCTCAAGCCCTTGGAGACACTCACAAAGTAGATTGCAGAAAGTTCAGTTCCAGTCCTTTCACTGCCTAAGACAGAAGCAGCCACTGCAGGCCAACACAGCAAAGCACACAGCAAAGTGGTAGTTCCTCCTCACAGCTTCTCCAGCTCTTCTTCTTGGCAGTCTTCTTGATCCAAAAGAGTTCTAATTTTCTGGGGTTTGGGTCCCCCTTTTTACCCTCAATTTCTCTTTGTCCTCTGGAGGCAGAGAGGCCTTTGCCTAGCCCAAACCAGTTCTGGTCAGTCCTGGAGCACTTTGTTGACAAGTCTCCTTCTTTCCTTTCACGGTGCAGGCCAGGGACATCAGACGCACCACAGGAGGTGGAGCCAGCATTGTGGAGGGAAGGCCCAGCCCTATTCAGGTCCCAGGTGCATCTCCTCCCACCCATCTACATGTAGATCTTGCTATTCAGCCCTGTGCTGACTCACCCTGTCTCCTGGCATCCCCCAGCCCCTGTCACTCACACTCCAGACAAGGAATACACAACCTAGCAGAGGCAGGCTTGGATGGTTAGACAAGAAAATACCCACTTTCTAAAAGTGGTATTTTCAAACACAGAATGTTAAAACCAACTTCACTAAAAGATGCATTTTATCATTCTGAGTCCAGGCATACTAAACTCGAATTTCTACCATGTTCCCTGGGTCAGTTAGGATTATAAGCTGTAATAATCAAAACTGCCCATTCTGGCCTATGGAGAACAGGTAGCCTTGCAATAGTGAAAAACGAAATAGGCTGTAGTTCACTATCAGGACATGCCACACACACCAGGGCATGTCCTACCTTTCACATCCAATGCACCCTGCCCACAGGGGTACCTTGGGCCTACCTTAGGGGTGACTAACATGTAGAAAAGGGAAGGTTTAGGGACTTGCAAGTGTGTGCACTTGCCAAGTCGACATGGCAGCCCCAGGCTGCGCACAGGCTCTGCAATGGCAGGCCAAGGTTACACTTTACGGGCTGCTTGCGTGGGTGGCACAATCCAGTGCTGCAGCCCACCAACAGCATTTGATTTATAGGCCCTGGCACTCTCAGTGCACTTTACAAGGGACTGACACATAAATCAAATAGGCCAATCATGGAAACACCAATCCATAACACAATTTACACAGAGAGCATATGCACTTTAGCACTGAATAGCAGTGGTAAAGTGCCCAGAGTCCTAAAACCAACACACACAGGGTCAAAAACAGGAGGCCAAAAAGCAAAAAGTCTGGAGGTAAACCCACTGAAAAAGCCAAGTCTAACAGTAGTTTTTCAGAAATCTAAGTTGAAATTTACTGTGATATCTCTGGTTGTGAAGCCTTCCCGAAAAAAGACAAGCTCATGCAGGGAAATGCACAGCTCTGATTGGCTGCCAACACTCCAAACAGGAAGTGTTGGCAGCCATCTTGGAACTGGGCTTCACCGAGTCCAGAGGAAAAAAAGGGAAATTAAAGAAAAGGGGGCAGGATAGGAACACCCTGATCCCCAAGCCATGGTCTTGGGGTCCTCCTGGGACCCTGCCATGGCATAAAAGCAATTTTAAAAAAAAACATTTTGCCGTCAAAATTGCAGTGTTCGCAAATTTGCTGCAAAATTGCTTTAAAAACAAGCATGGGCTCCTTTACTTGCTTTTAAATAACCCCCGGGCGGGCCTGGTCCAGGGAGCATTGTCACGCGGCCGGTGCGGACATTGTCGTTTTTCATTAACTTTGCATGAGCATGCTGCGGCTTGCCTGCTGCCTTTGCACACGTTACTACACATCTTTATTTCTGCAACATTCAAATGACTGCTTTCACATGGGAACTCATCGCTGTGTTCATGCTCTGCATGTTCCTGGGATTTTGACTGAACATTATGTGCAAGGTCGAACAACAATGCCTCCTTGTTATTTTGTTCTGGCCAGACCTTAGCCCTTAGACAAAACATGCTGATGCAGCTGTTGTTTGGAGAACTTACTTTGCTTCTTAGAGGGGTACACAAATTACGTAAGACACACTTGGAGAGGGACCATTCCAGGGAGAAGAGCAAAACAGCACCTGCGATATAGATCTACCATCTATATGCAGAGGTATGGGGTCTGCTGCCAAAGCCCAGAGATCATCTAATATATAATAATACTGCTTGTAGCAAGAGGAGGGAGGACAGGCTCCACTGTCTTTCAATCAATCAATCAGGGAATTGTAAGCGTGCTACTCACCCGTGAGGGTCTCAAGGCGCTGAGGGGGGGGGTCCGCAGATCTGTTTAGCCGAAGAGCCAGGTCTTGAGGGTCTTCCTGAAGGTGTTCAGGGAGGGGGCGCGTCTGATGTATGCCGGTAGCTCATTCCAGGTCTTGGCTGCAATGTGAGAGAAGGATCTTCCACCTGCTCTGGCTCTGTGGATGCGCGGGGTTTCGGCCAGTGCGAGGTTGGAAGATCGGAGGTTTCTTTTGGGTACGTGGAAGCTGATTCTGTCGTTGAGGTATTTGGGTCCGTTGTTGTGTAGGCATTTGTAGGCGTGAGTGAGGATTTTGAAAGTGACTCTTTTCTCCACGGGGAGCCAGTGGAGACTTCGTAGGTGTTGGCTGATGTGTTCGTGTTGGGGGATGCCGAGGACGAGTCTGGCAGCGGTGTTTTGTACTGTCTGGAGTTTGCGGAGTAGGGACTTGTTGATGCCGGCATAGAGTGCGTTTCCATAGTCCAGTCTGCTGGTGATGAGTGCATGGGTGACTGTCTTCCTTGACTCAGGGGGGATCCACTTGAAGGTCTTGCGGAGGATGCGGAGGGTGTTGAAGCAGCTGGAGGTGACGGCGTTGACCTGTCGGTTCATGGAGAGTGATGAGTTGAGTACGATGCCGAGGTTCTTGGCGTGGTCTGAGGGGGTAGGTGGGCTTCCGAGGGCGGTCGGCCACCAGGTGCTGTCCCATGCAGAAGGGGTGGTACCGAGGATGAGGACTTCTGTCTTCTCTGCGTTGAGCTTCAGGCAGCTGTTGGTCATCCAGACTGCGATGTCTTGCATTCCTTTCTGGAAGTTGAGTTTGGCAGTGGTGGGGTCTTTGGTGAGGGAGAGGATGAGCTGGGTGTCGTCGGCGTAGGATACGATGTTGAGGCCGTGTTGTTGGACGATGGCTGCGAGGGGGGCCACGTAAATGTTGAAGAGGGTGGGGCTCAGTGATGAACCCTGTGGGACTCCACAGGTGATTTTCGTGGGGTAGGAGATGAAGGGTGGGAGTCTGATCCTTTGGCTTCTTCCAGTGAGGGATGATTGGATCCAGTCCAGGGCTGTTCCTTGTATGCCTGCATCGTGTAGTCTGACGACTAGTGTGCGATGGGAGACGGTGTCAAAGGCCGCTGATAGGTCGAGTAGGATGAGGGCTGCGGAGTGGCCTTGGTCCAGGAAGGTGCGGATGTCGTCTGCGGCGGCGAGTAGGGCGGTCTCTGTGCTGTAGTTGCTTCGGAATCCGGATTGGGACGGGTCGAGGACGGCGTTCTCTTCAATGAATCGTGTCAGTTTCCTGTTGACTGTTTTCTCTGCAATTTTGGCTGCGAAGGGGAGGAGCGAGATGGGCCGATAGTTCTTGAGGTCGGTGGGGTCAGCTGTGGGCTTCTTGAGCAGGGGTCTGACTTCTGCGTGCTTCCAGTCGCCTGGGAAGGTGCCTGTTTTGAAGGTGGTGTTGATGGTGCATTGTAGTTTGGGTGCGATGGCGGCCACAGCTCTGTGGTAGATGTGAGGGGGGCAGGGGTCGGTGGTGGCCCCCGAGTGGATGCTTTTCATGGTCGAGGCAGTGTCTTTGGCCTTGATCGGTGTCCAGTTGGAGATGGTGGGCTGGCTGGTGTTTCTGGGGGGCGGGGGGCCGTCTGTGGCGCCTGGTGGATGGTCGATTAAGTTGTCGTAGAGGTTTTTGATCTTGAGGTGGAAATAGGTTCCAAGCTTGTCGCAGAGGTCTTGGGATGGGGTGATGTCTGTGGCTTCGCTGCATGTGTTGGTGAATTCTTGAATGACACTGAAAAGTTCCTTGGAGTTGGTGGAGTTGGCCAGGATTTTGTTGTGGATGAAGTTCCTTTAGGTGGCTCTGATCTGGTTGTGGTAGTCCGTCATGGCGTCCTTGTAGGTGGTGTGGTCTTCGGTTGTCTTGGTGTTTCTCCAGTTCTTCTCCAGGTGTCTGCAGGTGCGTCTGGCTTCTTGGAGAGCGGTTGTGAACCAGGCGGCTTTCCTGGGTCGTTGTCTGCCTGGGTTGCGTAGCAGGGCGAGCTCATCTGCGCAGTTGGAGATCCAGATGTGGAGTTCTCTGGCTGCGTCGTTTGTGCTGTTTGCGTCGGGTGCCCAGGTTTGGTTGTCTCGGGTGAGGGTGGAGTTAAGTTGCTCGTTGGTAACCTTGCTCCAGTTCCTTCATGGTGGGTGTGGGGCTGGTTTGGGTGCCTTGGGTTTGTTGATGGCGAAGTGTACGCAGTGGTGGTCGGTCCATGGCGGCTGCGTTGTGTGGCTGAAATGGACGCTGTTTCCTGCCGCGAAGATGGGTCCGAGGGTGTGTCCTGCTCTGTGGGTCAGTGTGTTGACGAGTTGTTTAAGTCTGATGCTGTCGAGGTTGTCACGAAGGATAGTGGAGTTGGGGTCGCTGGGGTTGTCGAGGTGGAAGTTCAGGTCTCCAATGAGTATGTAGTTTGTTGAGGCAATCGTGTGGGGGGCGATGAAGTCGGTGATGGTGGTGGCGAAGGGTGTTCGGGGGCCGGGGGCTCTGTAGATGAGGGTTCCTCAGAGTGTGGCTTTGGGGGTGGTCTGGATCTTGAAGTGCAGGTGTTCGGCGGAGGGGAAGGTTTCGCGGGAGGTGGTGAGGCAGAGGGTGATCTTGTGGGTGATGGCGAGGCCCCCTCCTGGGTGGTTGGGGCGGTCTTTCCTCTGGATCTTGTATCCGTCTGGGATGGCGGTGCTGATGTCGGGGGCGGAGGATGCGTTGGTCCAGGTCTCTGTGAAGAAGGCGATGTCGGGCGAAAGAGAGTCGAGTAGGTTCCAGATCTCCATGGCGTGTTTGTGTACGGAGCGTACGTTGAGGAGGATGCATTTTAGGGTGTTGCTGGTGCTGGCGTCGGTGGTGTTGGAGGCCGGGGTGGCGGTGAGGGTCTGGCGGCAGTGGAGGCAGGAGAACTGGCTTCGGGTCGTGTTTGGCGAGGCCTGTTGGCATTCTCTAAGTCTTCCAGGGTTGAGTGGGAGGTCCAGGCTTCCTGGCGCTGGCCGTGGTCGAGTCGCGGACGGGCGCAGACAGGCTTGCCTTTGGCGAGCCAGCAGCGTCCCCGCTGCACACGTCCGCTGCGCGACCGCGCAGCAGCCGCCATTAAGTAGGGGAGGTGGGAGGGAGAAGAGGCTGGGAGGCGGGAGCAGGGGAATTCCGGGGGGGGAATTCCGGGGGGAAATTCCAGGGTGAAATTCAGGGGGGGATTCGTGGGGGGGAGGGGCCGCAGGGGCAGCAGCGGAGAAAGGCAAAAGGAACAGGCAGGCACGAGAAAATAAAAACAGTGGTGGAATTAGAGCAAGACACAGATGTGCACAATAACAGTGGCACAACAGGGAAAAAATTAAGAAAAAAAACTGCTGAGAAAGGTTACGGTGGTTGGAGGCAGTCTGGTCCCAGTTGGAGCGAGCAGCAGGCGTAGGAGCGGGCAGCAGCCTCGAACCTCCCAAGGAGGAGGTCGGGGTCTGGAGGCAAGAGACGGCACAGCGGAGCAGTGGGGAGAGAGTGGACCTAGACCGAGCGTCTTTTTATGATGACATCTCTTTTCATGATTTATGGACTTGCTGCTATGCTGACTATGTTCGTATTATGCATTTTTCTGCTTTTTGTGGCATGTATACTGCATGTTAGGGCACCTTAGTTAAAAAAATATATTAAACTGTTTCGCGACTCTGTCAGATCATATTGTGGGCGAGTACAAGAGTGCGCGCGAAAGGGTGTATCTTGCTACCACGATTCCTGAGAAATCTGGGAGTGTTGTGTTCTGGGGTGTCTAATCATTTGCTTCTCTGTGAGTGAGTATGAGAGCAAGTGAGACACTATAGCTAGTCAGTCCTGGGCTCATGGGTGGTAAGGTGGAGGGATGACTCAGTCCCCATACACCATGGTCCTATAATCCTGTGCATAGTTCTGTTTTTGTGCAGAATTCCTGCAACAGCGTATCATAAATGTAGGAGGGGATGCACAGGCCCCCCTCCTCGGACTTATGAAAGCCCTGGGGACCGTCACGTCCCCGGGGCACTTTTTATTATATATGTGGGTGGGTCCACTGGACCCCCACTCACCTGATGACCTCCACCTCCCCGGGACTAATTACAATAACTTGGGGAGCCATGCAGACCTCCCTGTCCCAGGGACAACCCCCTCCCTGGGGTTTTTTATATTTAACTTGGACGGCCTCACAGACCCCCTGGCCCTGGGGACCACCATCTCCCTTTTTATTTTTATTTAAAAATGTTTTTTAAAGGGGCAGGGCCTGGGGAATGGGGTCCATGGGGCCCAACACAGTCCATGAAATGGAGGCTACGCAGTCCCCATCCTAAAAAATAGAAAAACAAAAATAACAATAAATAGCCGGCAGTTCGCCAGAGGCCCCACCCCCTTTCTACACCACTCTGCAAACACGCCTCCTGGCATGCTGCTGGCTGGTGGATGAAGGGCCATTGGTTGCAGATGGCTCTTAGGGGCCAAGAAGACCTCCTGTTACCTCCAGTAAGCCCCACAGAGCGGGATTACTGAGAGGTGGTCAGAGATCACGCCCCCTTTCTCCACCACTCTGCAAATGCACCTCTCGACACACTGCTGGTGGGAGATAATGTCCCCTGGCCTCCTGAGGGCTTCAGTAATACAGAGGACTTCTTCCTCCAAGCAGTAGTGCGCCAGGAGTTGCATTTGCAGAGTGGTGGAAAATGGTGTGTGGCTTCTGACTACCTCTCAGCAATTCAGCTATATGTGTCTTACTGGAGGTAAAAGGAGGGCTAGTTGCCCCAAGGACCCTCAATAGCAAATGGGACTTCATACTCCTACTAGTAGTGCACCAGGAAGTGCACTTGCAGATTTGTGAAGAAAGGGAGCATGGCCACAGAAAACCTCTCAGCAAACCCACTGTGAATGAATGAATGAATGAAGTAGCACTTATTGAGCACATAGCTACCCGGAGGCATCCCGGCGCTAAGGCGAAAAACTGAGACAGCGGGGAGTCAAATTAGGGGAAGAGCCACGTTTTTAGCAACTTGCGGAAGGCCTGATGGCTGGACTCCTCTCGTAAGTGTAGAGGGAGGGAGTTCCACAATCTGGCGCCATTGTAGGAAAAAAGCCGGCCGCCACTTCTGGCTTTCTTAATCCTGGGAACAACGGCCAGGTGCAGCCATTCTGAGCGCAGACGCCTGTTTGCCCTGTGTTTGCCCTGTGTGGAACTTACTGGAGGTAACAGCACAGGTAGTTGGCCCACAAGGACGTCCTTGGGGGCCATCCACCCCTCCTTGGATTTCTCCAATTAGTCCCATACAGTGGGATTGCTAAGAGGTCTTCGGAACCCACACCCTCTTTCTCCACCACTCTGCAAACACACCTCCTGGTTAACTACTGGTTGTGGGATGAAGTCCATTCTAATCCTGAGGCACCTTAGGGGTCAAGAAGCCCTCCTGGTACCTCCTGTAAGTCATACACAGAGGTATTCCTGAGAGCTGGTCAGAGGCCCAGCCCCCTTTCTCTACCACTCTGCAAATGTGATTACAACCTAAACAAGCATTGGGAATGTAATAGGTGTCACATTTGCTTCTGTTAGAGCTATTTGCATTCTAAATGACAATGTCTTTTACCCATGTGTTGTGGAGTGTATGTATGTGGTGTGCAGTGGAATTATGTGGGTTGGAAGTGTTAGTTGTGGAAATGTGTGGCGTGGATTTGTGTGGTGTGGAGTAGATTTGTGTAGTGAAATTATGTGGCATGGTCTGCAGTGGAAATATGTGGATAGTAATTACGTGGTATTGAGTGCCCTGGAATTATGTGGAGCGGGATTGTGTGTTATGGAGTATAATCATCTGGAATGGTATTTTGTGTTGTGGGTGGTATGTAATGGAATTATTTATGTGATGTGCTTTTAAGTTTTGTGGCAGGATGTGTAATTCTGTGGTGTGTATTGGATGTATGTGGTGTGCTGTGTAATTGTGTTGTTGAGTGGAATTATGTGGTTTGGTGTCAAATTATGTGGTGTGGATTGGAAATGTGTAGAGTTGAATTATATGGTGTGGAAGTGTGTGAATAGCTTTGCCTTTTTGGTGATAAAAAAAACACATAGGTAGGGGCTAAGCTCGAGATCTGTGTCTTTGGGTGTTAAAAAAAAGACAAGTTTATGCTATTGAATCGCAACTTATCTTATGTTATGGTTTTTTGTGCTGTTATCGTACCTTATCTGCCCTATTTTATGTTATGTTGTAGTATGCCATGGTGGTTTATGCAATGTCATTTTATGTTATCCAATTTTACCTGCATTGTGTTAATGTTGTAGATGTTAACTATGGTCCATACCGCACCAGTATTGCGTATAATGTGTGTGTTTAGTGTATATATGTGTATGTCGACTTGCACTAGTTTATTCATTCACATATGTGTGTTATATGTGATCTTACACACACACACCTATACGGGAGTGTACGTGAGTGTAGATTATTATTTACTGAAGTGCTCAATGGTTTCTTTAACGCTGACGAGCATCCCCAGGCCCGCCTCTGTGCTCTAACCTCCCCAGGCCCGCCTCTGTGCTCTTACCTCCCCAGACCCGCTTCTGTGCTCCTACCTCCCCAGACCCGCTTCTGTGCTCTTACCTCCCCAGGCCCGCCCCTGTGCTCTTACCTCCCCAGGCCCGCCTCTGTGCTCTTACCTCCCCAGGCCCGCCTCTGTGCTCCTACCTCCCCAGGCCCGCCTCTGTGCTCTTACCTCCCCAGGCCCGCCTCTGTGCTCCTACCTCCCCAGGCCCGCCTCTGTGCTCTTACCTCCCCAGTCCTGCCTCTGTGCTCTTACCTCCCCAGGCCCGCCTCTGTGCCCCTACCTCCCCAGGCCCGCCTCTGTGCTCTTACCTCCCCAGGCCCGCCTCTGTGCTCTTACCTCCCCAGACCATGCTTGATTAGTTGTCATCCTACATACATTTCCTGAGCAGCAGAGGAAAAAAACAGGCACATAAAATATATACATGGGAAAATATATTAAGCCAAGTCAGTGTATACCTCAGAAGATAAAAATCTGCTATATGTTATTACTACAGATGCCCAAAGCACACAGTTACCAAACGTTCACCCCCACGCACAGAAATGGCTTTTGATCCATGCTTTCTGTGCTTATAGCAGCACTAGGAAGTGTTTGGAACATAAAGGGGCCGATTCCGATCCCGGTCGGAGGCGCACCCAATACCATTCGGTCGGGAAAAAAGCCATGCGAATGCCTGTTTCCCGACCGATCCGCACATTATTCCCACCGACCAAGTACGATGCGCATAACAGCATAAAATCTGGCCCAATCGTACGCACCCAAACCAGGTCCTGTTCTCCGACCGAGGCGAATCCGGAAACGCAGAATCGAGTCGCACAGAAGGGAAAATGTAGCCCCTTCCGGCCGAACAAGTACGATGCGC
The DNA here is from genome assembly GCA_963921515.1 of Calotriton arnoldi. NCBI lineage: Eukaryota > Metazoa > Chordata > Amphibia > Caudata > Salamandridae > Calotriton > Calotriton arnoldi. The sequence goes on from CAWUFW010006457.1 coordinate 1,143,478, forward strand.
TTCCCGTACGCGCCGAAACCGTCGCTACGTCCGGCACGTCCAAACATCCGGGAAAGGCGGACATAAGCTCCTATTCGCGCCACAACACAATTCACGGCTACGAGGCGAACACGCCAGCGACGAGGACGACGCGAAGCGACGAGGACGACGCGAAGCAACTAGAAGGACGAACGACACGAACCAACCATGAATCCCTTCGTCCCGATCATACCAATATTCTACATTTACTACTTGAACAGGCACGGACACCTACGGCGCAGAAGGTAAGTCAGACACCAACCACAAAACACATACAACACGTACACGACACATCACACACACACACACACAGGGATGCAGAACATACTTACACCAGCAACAACAGCACCATAGGGGCCAGAATGCCCACCACCACCCCTACCCAGGGGGGGCAGGATGCCTACCAACACCCTCAGCCAGGGGGGGCTGCATGCCTACCACTACTACCACCCTCAGCCAGGGGGGGCTGCATGCCCACCACCACTAGCACCCTCACCCAGGGGGGGCTGGATGCCTACCAACACCCTCAGCCAGGGGGGGCTGGATGCCCACCACTACTACCACCCTTAGCCAGGGGGGGCTGGATGCCTACCACTACTGCCACCCTCACCCAGGGGGGGCTGGATGCCTACCACTACTACCACCCAGAGCCAGGGGGGGCTGGATGCCCACCACTACTGCCACCCTCAACCAGGGGGGGCTGGATGCCTACCACTACTACCACCCAGAGCCAGGGGGGGCTGGATGCCCACCACTACTACCACCCTTAGCCAGGGGGGGCTGGCTGCCTACCACTGCTGCCACCCTCACCCAGGGGGGGCTGGATGCCTACCACTACTACCACCCAGAGCCAGGGGGGGCTGGATGCCCACCACTACTACCACCCTTAGCCAGGGGGGGCTGGATGCCTACCACTACTACCACCCAGAGCCAGGGGGGGCTGGATGCCTACCACTACTGCCACCCTCACCCACGGGGGGCTGGATGCCTACCACTACTACCACCCAGAGCCAGGGGGCTGGATGCCCACCACTACTACCACCCTTAGCCAGGGGGCTGGATGCCCACCACTACTATCACCCTTAGCCAGGGGCTGGATGCCCACCACTACTACCACCCTTAGCCAGGGGGCTGGATGCCTACCACTACTGCCACCCTCACCCAGGGGGCTGGATGCCTACCACTACTACCACCCAGAGCCAGGGGGCTGGATGCCCACCACTACTACCACCCTTAGCCAGGGGGCTGGATGCCTACCACTACTACCACCCAGAGCCAGGGGGGGCTGGATGCCTACCACTACTGCCACCCTCACCCACGGGGGGCTTGATGCCTACCACTACTACCACCCAGAGCCAGGGGGGCTGGATGCCCACCACTACTACCACCCTTAGCCAGGGGGGGCTGGATGCCTACCACTACTACCACCCAGAGCCAGGGGGCTGGATGCCTACCACTACTGCCACCCTCACCCAGGGGGCTGGATGCCTACCACTACTACCACCCTTAGCCAGGGGGCTGGATGCCTACCACTACTACCACCCAGAGCCAGGGGGCTGGATGCCTACCACTACTGCCACCCTCACCCAGGGGGCTGGATGCATGTCACTACTACCACCCTTAGCCAGGGAGGCTGGATGCATGTCACTACTACCACCCTTAGCCAGGGGGCTGGATGCCTACCACTACTACCACCCAGAGCCAGGGGGGGCTGGATGCCTACCACTACTGCCACCCTCACCCAGGGGGGCTGGATGCCTACCACTACTACCACCCAGAGCCAGGGGGGGCTGGATGCCCACCACTACTACCACCCTTACCCAGGGTGGGCTGGATGCATGTCACTATTACCACCCTTAGCCAGGGGGGGCTGGATGCATGTCACTACTACCACCCTTAGCCAGGGGGGGCTGGATGCCCACCACTACTACCACCCTTACCCAGGGTGGGCTGGATGCATGTCACTACTACCACCCTTAGCCAGGGGGGGCTGGATGCCTACCACCACTACCACCTCTACCCAGGGGGGGATGGATGCATGTCACTACTACCACCCTTACCCAGGGGGTGCTGGATGCATGTCACTACTACCACCCTTAGCCGGGGGGGCTGGATGCCTACCACCACTACCACCTCTACCCAGGGGGGGCTGGATGCATGTCACTACTACCACCCTTACCCAGGGTGGGCTGGATGCCTACCACTACTGCCACCCTCACCCAGGGGGCTGGATGCCTACCACTACTACCACCCAGAGCCAGGGGGCTGGATGCCTACCACTACTACCACCCAGAGCCAGGGGGGGCTGGATGCCCACCACTACTACCACCCTTAGCCAGGGGGGGCTGGATGCCTACCACTACTACCACCCAGAGCCAGGGGGGGGGCTGGATGCCTACCACTACTGCCACCCTCACCCAGGGGGGGCTGGATGCCCACCACTACTACCACCCTTAGCCAGGGGGGGCTGGATGCCTACCACTACTACCACCCTTAGCCAGGGGGGGCTGGATGCCCACCACTACTACCACCCTTAGCCAGGGGAGGCTGGATGCCCACCACTACTACCACCCTTAGCCAGGGGGGGCTAGATGCCCACCACTACTACCACCCTTAGCCAGGGGGGGCTGGATGCCTACCACTACTACCACCCAGAGCCAGGGGTGGCTGGATGCCCACCACTACTACCACCCTTAGCCAGGGGGGGCTGGATGCCCACCACTACTACCACCCTTAACCAGGGGGGGCTGGATGCCTACCACTACTGCCACCCTCACCCAGGGGGGCTGGATGCCTACCACTACTACCACCCTCACCCAGGGGGGGCTGGATGCCTACCACTACTACCACCCCCACTCATAGGATGGACAATGCATGACACAACCAGCACAGCACAACCTAGGGAATGCAAGATAAAGACATCCCCCCACCACCATGACAAGCGTGTGTAGGCTGTGTCAAATGCCTACAACACCGAACATGACTTAGAACATACAATGTGACCCCCTAGCACATGTGCCACACATGTATGTGTGTGGCACCCACAATGCAAGCAGGCCATGACCATTGTGGCAATGGGGTCTAAACCCCCATCATCACAGTGACCAAAAGGTAAGTGTGGGGTCCATAGCTGAAGCACATTTTGAGCATTGTGCCAATGGGGTCCAAACCCCCATCATCACAGTGACCAAAAGGTAAGTGTGGGGTCCATAGCTGAAGCACATTTTGAGCATTGTGGCAATGGGGTCTAAACCCCCATCATCACAGTGACCAAAATGTAAGTGTGGGGTCCATAGCTGAAGCACATTTTGAACATTGTGGCAATGGGGTCCAAACCCCCATCATCACAGTGACCAAAATGTAAGTGTGGGGTCCATAGCTGAAGCACATTTTGAGCATTGTGGCAATGGGGTCTAAACCCACATCATCACAGTGACCAAAAGGTAAGACTTGACAAAGAAAGAGCTGCAACTGCCAAACTGCATGGATGATTCCTGGTCACAGAACAAAGAACACATCAGTGGCAAAGTAGTGTATGTGTCCCATTGCAACATAAATTGGGTGAGCCAAATACTGCAGTGCAAATGAGACATACCTTTGGCCAAGTGCAGACAAACAACACCCATGGGGGCTGACACCGTCAACATTCATCAATGACACAATGACAGAAGTGACCATCAGAATGCAGACACACATATTTGCACCAATGGGCACACAAATGCAGATACCCTGTGGAGACAGCAGATGTGAGGTGAGCAGATACCATACCATGGCAGCAATGGGACACACAAACCATGACCATTGTGCTGAGCAATGACCTAGGAGTCCCAGGGACAGCAGGGCTAACACACCAAACTACATACAGCCAATGGCACCCCCAAGATATGCCAATGCAGTGGTGCAGATGCACAAACACAAACAAGCAGGCACACACTGTCATCATACACAACAGGTGAGGGGGGGTGCCAGTGTCCCCAGGCTACCACACAACACATGAGGAGACCTGAATACCAATCATACAGATGTGCATACAGTGCCACACAAAGGAAACTCATGGATCCATATCCCCTATGTGGGCAAGCAGACATTGCCAGATGAGAGGGAGCACAAAACACACATGTCACACAGGCACGTAGGAACAGCAAATGACACAGCAAGACACAGACACACCACAGTACCACCCCCAGGGCCCCCACAATGTGGTGACCCTTGGCTGAATGAAAATCCCACTCTGATGACAAAGCAGAATGTGGTTCACTCTGTGAACCACAGTCATGTGTCCTGAGCAACATACTACCATCACACCTACACAAGCCCAAATCAATCAGCATGGCCAGTAAGCCAAGGCCAACATGGAGGCAGGGGTCTAGCCGGGCAACAACTCCCATCTGCACACACTCAACACCATGCCCCTCGAACTCCGACAATGTGCAGCAGTGAAGTACACATGCACTGGTGACATTGCACATGCACACATGACTATTCCAGGGTGGTGGGTGGGTACCAAGGTGCAGAAACACATCACACATGGCCACTAAACAAGACCCCTGAATGTCTGACACACTGCACACTACGCTGTACATGGACATGACGGTGATACCACACCAACCAATGTGAACCCAGCCACAGTCACACACCAATGAAGAAGCCAAGGTCACCTTCAAAGAACACACATAGACAACAACCAACATTGCAGCCCGGACCCTGAGGAGTGCCAGCAGTCACACACACAACGTGTCACAATAACGTCAAGATAACACGAACTGAAAATCACATGACAGGGGCAAACTACAAGTGCCAAGGGGAAACCTGACTGTGACCCATCTGCGTCTGCACACAAACTCAGCCCTGACAGCAAACACACCTATGGGTGACACCCTGATGACCAGTAATGTGACATGCACCCACAGCACAGAGAACACAGGGAGAAGACTCTGGGGGAACACAGTTCAACTCAGCAACCATCACTAACAGGTACAACACCAGGGAACACAGCATGCGCAGCTAAATGGAAGTGAACACACAGACATGCACATACAACACACACCTTGCCCGCAGGCAAGGTCACACGTGTACACACTGCCATGAGGGGACTCCACTCCTGTGTGAGGAAAGCTGTGCCACATGTTGCCTCACTAGGGCTCCATCATGTCAGCTGAGCACTTGGTTACACAATCATCTATTAGCAACAAATGAGGGCTCCCGTAACATCTGCCTGGTCATGGGTGTGCCAACGGAATCATCGGCACTGATCCAACACACTTGTATATCAATGTTGCACTGACTACACGGATGAGTCCTCCCCCATTGATGCCCAAACCTGCATGTCCAGTGGAGATGGCAACACGGTCATGGAAGTAGACAAATCGAACAATGGCAGGCACAACAGATGTGCAGGGGTGGAAGCCACAGATATGAAATTGCTAATCCAAGTAGGACACCCCATCACCAAATAATGAACACATGACACCCTCAGATGCAGCTATGGATGACATGGATAACCCACAGGATAGGACACATTCCCCCTGGACCACATGGGTCCCTGCACAGTAACACTTCATAATCATGAGACCAGATACCATCATCACTGCAGCAAGGGCATGGTTAGCAGCACCAACAACATGTACATCTGAAGCACGAGCACTAGAGAAAAGAAACTTGCTTTATTCAGCATATGTGTTGAAGCAAAACGAAGTCCAGAAAAGAAGAGCAAAGGCCAATGGCCAGTCCATTGTCAAAGTTCACACAGGGTGACACTGCCAGATGTCACCCTACGCATGCCTGCACAAAACCAGGGACAATCCACTAGGAGGGGCAACCGGGGGGGCAGGCCAGGCACCGCGGAGACAGGATCAGGGCTCACCAGGGGAGTCAGGGAAGGGGTGGTGGGTGCTGGAGAGCCACTGACAACTGCAGTGGAGGTGTCTGACATGGTGTGTGCCGGCACTACTGGGGGCATGACTCCGATGTTGTGGGTGCCGGCACGACTGCAGTGGACCCTGCAGATGGAGTGGACAGGTCCGCCACTGCAGTGCCCAAGTCAGACAGGGCGGTAGTGGACTCCACTGCAGTGCCTACCTCCAGGGTAGGGGAATGGGGAACAGGCAAGGTGGGCTGGACAGAGGGGGAGGACACCCTCACCACATCAGTGGCACAGACAAGCGCAGCGGGGGGTGTGGTGCTGGGAGAGCAAGTGGCAGGGGGAGAAGGCCTGATCTTCTTGGGGATAGTATACCTGTGGGTGGGGGAACCTGGGGCAGGGTGTGGTGGGGGCACCTGTGGAGTAGGGGCCTGAGGGATGGAGGAAGGAGTCTTGGTGCCTGAGCTGCTGGGTGGCGGCGGGGTCTTGCTCTTACGACTCCGGGGGGACTTGTGGGTGGGGGCCTCAGTCTGCCTGCGCCTGGGGGAGGGTGTCCGGGGGCGAGGGGCACTCTGCTCTGTTTGGGTGGGCTTCCTCTTCCCCCTGACTGCTGCCTCAGCTTGATCTTTGGGGAAGAGGCCAATGTCAAAGAGGAAGAGCCACTGGGACTGTGTTGTTGCAGGTGAGGCAAGGGAGGGTGCTTTGGAGGGAGAGGGAACTGAGGCCTGCGCAGTGCATGTGGATGCGTGTGTGTGTTCCAGGGCCCCATCCCCTGTGAGTCTGGTTTCAGTCCCCTGACTGTGCGTGCGTGTGCGTTTTGTTTGTGGCGTGTGTGTCTGTGTGCTGGATGTGTGTGTGCTGGTGTGTGCCTGTGCCGGTGTGTGTGTGCTTGGGACGGGTAAGGTGCTGGGGAGTGTGGATGGAGCAGAGGCAGGAGGGGTGAGGGACTGTTTGAGGAGGGACATTGCTGCCATCAGGGAGGAGTCCATGGACCTATTGCCCCTCTGTAGGTCAGACATGCCCGATGAGATGCCCTCCATGAACGACACCAGCTGAGTCAACAGCGCGGTGTGCGCATGGAGGACACTCAGCATGGCTGTCTGGCCTACATGGAGCTGGCGGAGGAGGTACACAGACTCCTCACTCAGGGCAGCAGGGGACACAGGGGCAGGGGCTGCGGTGCCTGGCCCAAAGGAGACACGCTCCCGGACATGGGAGCCTCCACGGACCTGGGGAATGGGAGCCGATGGGAGGGCGGTGGTGGTGCTGGTGGTGGCGGGGACAGCAACACTAGCTGTGGTGTGGTGGCTGCTGACACCCGCCTCCACAAGGGAGTCATCCTCCGAGTTGCTCAGGTCCTCAGCTGAGGTGGATGCTGCTGAGGACTCCTCGGTGTGGCTCCCCTCGCCCTCCGTGCCACTGGGTCCCTCCGACCACTCATCGGCTGCTGACCCAGTCTGGCTCTCCGGCTCCTCCTGGTCCGTGGAGCTGTCCCCTTCCGTTGCTGTGGATGTATCTGCAAACAATGGGGATACAGACAGACATCAGTCACCTGCACCAAACGCACACACCACTGTGAGCACAGCACATTACAGAGCAAGCCCTGGCATCATTAGTTGTACATTGCTAAAAGTGCCCTAAATGAACAGGAGCAGCCAATTGTCAGTCTGATGCCAGCCATGGCACTCACATCCCACTTGGCCTTGCACCCATCTGTCTGGTGTCTGTTGGACTGCAACAACCCAGTGTGGACACATGCACCAACTACACAGTAGTTGGATAGTGCAGAGGACACTGTGTAGCATGTGGACATGCACACATCACAGCTCCTGCCACTGAGTCAGTACAGGTTTCCGGATGAAAGGGATGCCCAGAGTCAAATAGGAAATGCATGTGATGCATACCAGCGACAGACACCATGATGCACCCATGTCCTGATAGCCATAGCCACAATGGTGTGCATCTAGCACATGTCACTCCCCTGCAGGATCACCAATCAGTAGACACACGCCATGGCGGGGGCATGACTGCTAAGTCGTACATCACTGTCTCAGTGATGTGTGACTTGGCAGCCAGACAACAACACTCTGCACTGTGTCACAATAGTAGGTCATGGGGAATGCAAGTCCTGGAGCTGCACAAGTGCACATGTACATCCCCCACACAACACATCCTCTTAACACTCATCTGTCCAGGTCATACCTATTGGACACATGGGAGACCTGTGACACTACCCTCTGAACCTGAGCCCCTCACACTCTGCTGTGAATGGGGAACAGCTGCCTGTACTTCACATTCACATGCCCCAGTCTGCATGGGCAGCTGATCAGACACCTATGTGACACACAAGTATCGTCTCCTATGGTCACATCTCCAGTGGCATGCTGGGCCCCTACCA